>CM045498.1:47185807-47619344 GCA_024704745.1 Rosa lucieae | reverse complement strand
TTGATTCAAACAGCAGAGGCCAACCTTCTTCACGTAGGAACCTCTTTAAGCAATCGAGCCTTGGTCAGGCGAATCTTGGCATTCAAAGCAACTGCAGATTCCGTGCTTTTCTCTTTTGAAGGCAAGCCCACTTTCTGCATATCAAAATTACTCAAAATTCAGTCTCAATTTAAAAAATATGGCCAAATCATAACTAAAATTCTAGTCAATTTCAAAGAGATTCGAAATTCTGAACTCTTAAAGATTTCATCGCTCTGAAACACACAGTTTGAATCTGAAAGAAACTGAGAAAGAGACTGAACTTAAAGAGCAGCTTCAATGTCGGACTCGACGGCAGATTAGAGACGAGTAAAGGCATCGTTGCCGAAAATGTTAGAGTCCATCTACTTGTCAACGTCGTATCGGTCATACTTGTTGCAGATCTCGGCAAAGGCATCGTCGCTGGAGACTTTAGAGTCCTTCCATTCTCGCTGATGGAGAAATGTTTTGGAGGATCACGGCCAAAAGAAACCAATCAAAATTGTTTGAGATCTCGAGAGTGAGAGAGCAAAAGACCGTGAATTTTTTTCTCGAAGGAACTTTATCTCCGACCTCTGGTTCAACCTGTGGAAAGTCAAAAGTGAAGTAGATAGCAGTGAGATTAACAGAGAGGAAAGAGGGGAAGGATGAGGAGGAATTAGATATAAGAGTCTCTCTCCAAACATGTATTTGAGGGCAGAATTGAAATAATAAAAAATTAAAAACTGACCTTTTTTAACATCACTTCATTATTCATAAGGACTAAATTAATATTACTAACAATTCATTATGGATCTTTTTATCATGTGGGAAACTAGGTCACTTTTTTATCATTTCACACTCTAATATGACTTTTCCATAATTACCCTAAACAATAATTTACTTATCTACAAATAACTTCCCACTTACCCACTATGTGCATTTCATCTAAGACAAAACTTCCCGCTATCTGTATTAACTCCCCACTTATTTTGAAAAAAGCTTTCCATAACTATTTAATCTATACAATTATTAAGAGAAGAAAGCTTGCTCTTCATAACTGATTTTTTTTTACCAATTTACCTTTCATATAATAAAAAACTTTGAATAAGAAATAATCAATAAGGATAATAAAGTCAATTTATAAAATTAAAATAAATAAAAAATTAAAATAAAAGTAGTAGAAACTCCCCACTACTTTTAACTACCTCCCCACACCCCACCTGCAGTTGAAAAAAAAAAAAAAACCTCCCCATGCTAGTTAATAATTATTCACTCCCATATCGGGTGTGTTTTGTTCTAATATTAATTATGAAACCACTCAAGAAATTAGATAAAGTTTACTTCCTTTTCCATGTGGATATTATTTCTTTTTAAGAAAATAATTATTCACCATTCTAAAAAAAAAAGGAAAATGATAATAATTATTTTCAAAAATGTAGCCGTTGCAATTAAGCATAGGAAGTGTAGGAAAACGCGGTTAGGCTGAGCGTGTGAATCCGCCGAGGATTAGGATAAATAATCTAAATTGCATACAATTAGAAACTCTACTCCATCTGCTTCTACCCTTTGCAATTTGCAAACCCATTGTCTCTATAGTTGTTGGGGAATACCCAATTCCGATTTTTGTTCAATCTCCGATACCCACTTGTAATCTTGACTAAAGATTCAATCTTTGGGGATCAATTTTTTCTCTAAGAAAAGAAGACGAATAAGGAATTAGGGTTGAGGAGTTAGAGGAGGAGGAAGATGGTGATCAGATTGAAGATTTGAGGAAAAATGAGACCAGGCTTTATGGGTCTTTCTTGAAAATGGTTGATGATGTGAAAGCCATGGCCATCGACCCATCTGAGCAACAAGTGCTTCTGACCCAGATGGTTTTGAAGGAGTTGATGATGAATAGGTGATAGGAGCATAAAATGCAACGTTTATAATTATTAAACCCTATATTTTGCTAAGTTATTTCCTTTATCTTGATCAATTTAGCTTAGTTAGTGTTTTTCAGGTAAAATGGAGTCTCAAGGTCCGAAAATGACTAAGGAATGCACAAGTGGCGCAGAAATGAGAAGAAATGAATAAATGGAAGTTCTCCCTATTTCACTAGGAAAAGGAATCCTAGTTGGAGTAGGAATCAGAAGCTGACTTGGATTCAAACTCTTAAGTCGCGGAAATTAGAAGTTCTCCTTGGATGAGGAAACCCAATTCTACTCAGATAAGGAATCCTAGTGTGACGAGGAGTCCCTGTTGGATAAGGATTACTCAAGAAGATTCCGAAAGAGTGTCAAAGAATCGCAGAAAAGAAGTTTGTATTCAACTAGGAAACCTAATTGCATATGGAGTTCTACTCGTACTAGGAGACCTGTGGAAGCTAGGAGAAGTCTATGGAATGTCCATGAAGCATCTAGAAGTCTCAAGAAGGTCATATGTTGTGCACATGGAAGAGGAAGCATCAAGAGATTCGAATTACAAAGCAATGTGGAATTTGGACTTCTTGTTGAGTTTGGATTGAAATTGCCGTGAGATTATTGAAGGTTCTAGGGAGTTTGTTTGGCTCCAAAACCAGTTGGTGTGCAAACTATCTCTTTTGAGCATGTGATTGCGCAGGCATGCCAGCACCACGGGGTGCAGTCGTCAGGGTAGTCCCTTGACCTGACTTCTTCTTCAAGCGCTGTTTACGAGGAGAGCACCAACCTCGTCACAGGGTTCTTCTTTAGCCTTTCGGGAAAGGACTTTTACCTTACGGATAAGGACTTTGGGTGTGATCTCTTCGGTCACCAAAATCGATACTCAACGTTGTAGGTTGAGCAGAGCAATCACTGGGAAGTCTTGAGAAAGCACGGGGTTTGCCAAAGCTTTGGCTTCGCTGGGTTGCGAGGGCGTTACCCTTGCTTCGCTGGTAGTATCTGTGTGGCAGTAGCACTGACAGTCGGCTCTGAGAGACTAGGACTGAGAGTACGGTCACCGGGTTTCAACAGGGTTGAAGGTTTGCTCCGGGGAGGCTTTATAATCGCTGGGATTGATTGATTCGAGAGAGAGGTCCTTAACTTTGCCCCCGCTTAACCCTGTATTTATACACCTAGGGTTTTGACTGCTCCTTGCCTTAGAAGGATTATTAATTGAAGTTTCCTATTCAATCTCTGCTACTTGATCCCAAAAGGTTTCGTTTTCCTTATGGGTTGCAGAATGGGCGAAGCTATACCCCAAACCCGAGTAGGCTTATTTTTGGCCGCAGGTATCGGCCCGCTGGCTCAAACCCACCAAAGGGTCCTGCCAAAAAACTTTTGTTTGGGCTCAAACATAGTTCTTGACGTTTCTACTTCAGAATAGGCGTGGAAGACATGTGAGAGGCATGTGATGCAAAGGAAAACCGAATTGGACTCAACTTGTGCTTTACAGTCGAAATCATTACAGATTCGGAAATCTGCCTGTGCAGATCAGTCAACTTCAATGGAGTGTCAAAAATCACTCAGAGCTCAGAAAATTATGATCTTTATATTATTGGAAAGCTACAGATGTCTAGTTTCCAGATATTTTTACGGTTAATCAATAGCTATTTTCTAGAGGAAGTTATGGCCGTTTTAGTGGACTGAGGTCAATCCTGCCGGAAATCTATTTTGTGAGAAAGAAGTCCTAAATCAATACAAACTAAGAGAAACCAAGTAGAAACGGATTGGGAGAGCCTTGGGACGTCCTCCTATAAATACCTTGTGTATTAGACGTTTCAAGGTTAACACTTTTCTCCACAAATTCGATTCTCACTTGTTTGCTCTCTAGTTTCAGGTTTTCACAATCTTCAAGGAGCAAAGCCGTGCCATCACCCTCCACCACCGTGATCTTCACTTGTTGCCGTGCTAAGGAACTGCTTTGGACCTTGGGACGTGATTAAGGGTTGTTCATATGCTCTATCATACATATAACTCACAGTTTTGTAAAATTGTTAGATGGATTTTCTGCTTAGGATTTTCTATGTGTAAACCGAATCTTTTGAGTATGCAAATCTGTTTTCGAATGCATTTTGATGTTCTATTCAATGTTTGATGTGTTTATGTGTCCTTTGTCTTGATTAATTGCCGAATGCATGGATTGATGATCTGATTTTGTGCTTCATTACATGGAACGTTCTTGTGGTTGCAAACATAGGAAGACTTGCATGTAATTTGCTAGTAATTAGGTTTATGCTTGGTAACCCTAATTCGAATAAGTAGTAAAGGCTTGCTTTGAGTCGAAATCAGATTGTGCATGTGATGATGAGTTTTGACATGCTTGGATTTACATGTTATTGATTCTTTCTTGAACTTAATGATTTGAAAATGGATTTTTCAACATAGTTGCTTTGAGTGTGTGATATCGAACTTTTCAAAATAAAATTGATTTGGTGCTTTGCTATTTAGATTTGACTTAAGAAAGAAAGTTAAAAGGGGACAATGGTTGCTTTGATCTTTGTGTTCTTGGTTGATACCTTTCCATGGTAATTAAAAGAAAGATTAAAGGATGCATGAAAATATTGATTCTTGAATGGTTCTTGATAAGTTGTTCTTCGAAAATTCTTCTTTTCCCACCTTTGTATAGAAACAATTTTAATCTTTATTATTTTCTGGAAATTTTCTGTTTTTAATCTTCAAACCCCCCCCCCCCCCCCCCCCCCATCTTATGTTTTCTTGTTTGTGTAAATATAAAATTAATTTTAGGATTTTTAGATAGCATGTAAACTTAAATAATATGTATATAATCTGAAAATATAATTTAATTCCGTGAATAGTGTTTTAGGATTTGTAATTGTGATGTTAACTTGTTAGAGTTTGTGTTGTATGTGGATTTGTGTAGTTTGAGTTTAATTACGATTTGTTGTTTGTATTTGTGTTGTATTTCGATTTCTAATTCGTGTTAGTTTAGAATTTGTTTTCTAATTGAATTTGGTTTTCTATTTTGTATATGATTAGTATTCTTTGTTGTATATGGATTTCTAATTTGACTATAACTTGGATTCTTTGTAAATTTCGAATTGTTGTCTATATATACTTGTTATTTTTGTTTGTTTTGTAAATTCTTTCTCTTATTTTCATTTCACATGTAAGCACTCTCAATCCCTGGTTTAGAACGATCCATGCTTATCCTATACTAACACTCGACATTTTCAGGGTTTAAATTGGTGAATGCTTTTGCACGTATCAATGGGAACAAACCAGAAGCAGCATTCTCACTTGGTTTTCCCAAAAAGAAGAGATCTGGATCTAGAGGGATGCAAAAGCAGAATCATAAGCAAACGATCGTCATCAAATTCAAACGCTGCGTCTCTACCACTATAAGTACTGCTTCTTATTCTTGCTCTACTTCCCTTGATTCTGGTATTGTTGTAAACCCAGACCCACTTCATGATGATCAGAAACAGGATTTGAAATTGAAATTGAAATTGAAGAGCAAGAAGAGGTGCTACTCTGAAATCAAACAAGCAGGCGATGAAGGTTTCAAAGAAATAAACTCGAAAAGGCTGAGAAAGGGAAAGAATGATAAGAGGGTATTACCAAGTGTGCAATCGATGACTGTGGATTTGCAGAAGGAGCATTCCGACAAATAGCAATCCCTGGCAGTGGTCCCAAACGTTTCAGAAAAACCTTCTGCTCCAATCAAGAAGAGGTAGGGTGAAAGGGGGTCTCCCTGCCTCAATCCTCTAGAAGGAATCACCAATCCTCTAGGTTTACCTCTGACTAGAAAAGAGTATCTGAGAGAACTCACACATTGCATGACAATTTCGATCCAATTCTGATCAAATCCAAATCTCAGCATTACCTTACGTAAGAAAACCCATTCCATAAGATCATAGGCCTTACTAAGGTCCAGTTTCAAAGCCATATAACCTTGCTGCCCTTCTCTTTATTGTGAACAAAGTGAGCTACTTCGTTAGCTATTATATGTTGTCTGTGATCAATAGTCCAGGCACAATGGCACTCTGGAAAGGTGATATAATCTCAGGTAAAAAACTTTCAACCTATTTGCAATTACCTTAAAGCAGAGCTTATAAATCACATTGCATAGTGCAATAGGTCTCAAGTCCCCCATTGTCTCAGGCTGCTTCACTTTAGGAATCAAACATATATGTGTAAAATTAATTTGCTTCAACAATGATCTTGTATGCAAGAAGTTTTGAACAGCCTCAGTAATATCTCTTCCAATAGACTCCCAGTAATGTTGGAAGAATAACGGAGGCATTCCATCAGGACCAAGGGATTTTGTTGGATACATTTGGAACAAAGCCACTCTCACTGCCTCCTCAGTGTACAGTGCACACAACTGTTGATTCATATCATTGGTAACACAAGGTTGAATTGCTGCCAAAGTTCTCTCCACCACCTCTGCATCAAGAGCAGTAGCAGTAAACATTTTTGAAAAATAATCAGTCACCACCTTCTCCATGCCGTCATCATCATCTCTCCAAGTTCCGTCAGAATCAAAGAGCCCAATCAGATTATTCTTCCTCTTTCTTTTAGGTAAAGGCACGCTACTTGCTTGCAATAGAATAGGAGAATGATCTGAGTCACTAGGAGGTAGATTCCTAACCCTAGAAAAACCGAAAATGTCAGTCCAGGTAGCCGTGCCAACTGCCCTATCTAATCTCAGTTGAGTCTCTGAATTCCACCATGTCATCTTTGCACCTTGAAAGCCCAAATCAACTAGATCATTATACCCCAGAGCATCTCTAAAACCTCTCATTTGACTATCTGGACATACAGGACCATTTAATTTCTCACCGTTGTTCAAAATCTCATTGAAATCTCCTATGATAACCCAAGGTAGAGAATCCAAATCACATAAATCCGGATCAACTGCCATGATAAATCTCGCTCGTAGGTACGAGCATATCCATAGAAACCCGTTAGCCTCCAACATGGTTCCCCCGGTCCAGATCGTACCACCATATCAATATGGTGAGCCGACAATGTTCAAACCAGAATCTCCACATCATCTGTCCAGAAGAGCCCTAACCCTCCGGATTGTCCTTCACTCAAAACTTCTTTTGAATGAGCAAACCCTAGTTCCCTATGCAGTGTCTTAAACTCCTGCATCTGACTGATCTTTGTTTCCATGAGGAAAACAATTTGTGGCTGATTTTGAGCGAACAAGTCCCTCAAAGCCCTAGTTATTGTGGTATTGCAGATCCCCATGCAATTCCAACTCAAAATATCCATGAAGGATGGATGGTAGATAATACTTCTCACAGAGAAAAGAAACCCTAGTCGTATGCGGCTAGGTCAGATCACAATTGCTTATGATATATTGCACCAAGTTGCGTTTTAGTTAAAGTTTATTTGAGAAACATCTTTATTTAAGTCTATTATGTCCGTCTAGGAAGTTTTAAAAAGTAGAGAAGATTTGGAATCTAGGCAAGTCATGTGACAATAATCACCTTCGTGAATTCTGTTGAAAAGTCAATCCAATCTAATTTGAGAAACATCCTTATTTTACACACCGAGACACCATATTCTTTCAGAAACATGAACATACCAAATTACAGCAAATTCTATTAATCAGTACTACTTAGCAATGGGTATTAGTCAAACCTCAATTTTGTTATGGTATAAATTAAACCCACATTCCTTCTTTCCTCTGATCGAAAGACACAACCAAGCATTGTTATCCAAAATGTATCATTTTCAATGCAACCAGATGAGTATTGTAAACAATTAGTAGAACAGTGCCAGCTAAACAAAAATAACAAATACTTGGACTACAAAACTAGAGGTTGAGTAGCAAAATCGTAATAAAAGTTGAAAACAAGCCATCAACACCTGAGTATATTAACTAGTCTATATGTGTTGTCGACATATAGAGGAAGAAAAACGAAAAGTAAAGCATTTAAAAGATCAGATAAGCCTAGTATAGAACTAGAACGAGCACTTGTAAGCTAACATATTGGTAAACAAAAGGAGTAGGATGCAGCACAAACTGCATATATATGATTTTTTGCAAATACTATTTTAGGGAAACGATATTTGAGAGAGAATTACTGTGTGTTCTCATTGATAATAGGGGCCTCTTTATATAGAGGATTACAATGCATAGATTTTGAGTTGTACAAGGAAAGGTAATCATACAATGAATGGATATCTCTAAGATATTCTCCGAGATTCTCTCTAATTATAACCCTATTACAACTAGGTCAAGTAACTTAGAGTTTGGGCCAGACACACAAATAGGTTTTTACTTGAACAGTCCCCCTTGTGTCGCCCAAATGCGGTGCTTCTCTCGTTGCCTCCCTAAAAACCTTGCCGAGTAACAAAAACACAGTGGGACAAAAATAACCTCGGTCGAAGGGGAAAAAGAGCACAACACACCCTTCACGTTTCGAGAGCATACATATAGACACCTCCCCCTAATGTCTGCATCTCCCCTTGATGACTACGGTAATTAGAGTTCGGATAACTTCCACAAACGATGCTACCAACATGTTTCTGAAAAGTGGAATTTAGGCAATGCCTTAGTGAGCAAGTCTGCCATACTGTCCTCAGATTGAACCTAGTTCACTTTGATCTTGACGAGAGTCTGTTGTTGCTGATTATGCTTGGTGTTGTCGCTTTTGATGTAGCCTTGCTTCATTTGTTCAAAACGAAAAAAAAAAATCCTAAAATGTACGTAGGCTCATCTGTGGTAGACTTCAAACCATAATTGTTCGAACATGCGTAATTATGGATTCAATCCATAAAGCTTCACAAACCATTTCGTGAAGAGTAATAATCTTTGCATTGTTCGAAGATACAGCGACAAGGGTCTGTTCTGTAGACCTCCATGATATCATGGTCTTTACCCATGGTGAACACTTAACCAGTTTTGGAATCACCTTTGTATGGGTTAGAGAGATACCCAATATCAGGAAAACCTTCCAAAACACATGTCGTTTTGGGATGGGGATAGTGGACGCAGGCCAATGTTGGCGGCATTTCTGGTGTAGGATGGGTCCAAATCCATAATCTCTCTGTAGGGATAGATCATGTCCATATCAGTCATACATCACTACTATCGAAAGATATCTTTTACATTAATCCAATGGCGTCGCGTTGGCACAGAGCTATACCTTAGCTAACAAGTCCACTACAAATGAGATGTCCGGTCTTGTGCATTGAGCTAAGTATAATAATGCGCCTATTGTACTCAAGTAAGACACTCCTGCCTCTAGCACATCTTCGTCATCATCCTTTAGACGAAAAGGATCATTTTCAGGATGAAGACTACAGGCGACCATGGGGGTGCTTGAAGGCTTGACCTTGTCAAAATGCCTAAGCATCTATCAACATGATGCTCAAGTTTCAAACCGAGACATAATCATGTTCTCCCAAAATCCTTCATCTCAAACTCGGATTTCAAGTGTTCTGCGGTTTCCCTTAACTCTTTGAGAGCTTCTAATGAAGATCATGTCCAACATGAACCGCAATAGAATCCGAAACTTGATATGGAAACGCGCGGGCATATCCCTTCCCAATCAAGTAGTCACTTTAGTGAGCGTTTCAACCTTATTGCAAACGCCCTCCATGGTCTAGAGCCACTTGACTTGGGTAAATGAAGTTCACCATGAACCTTCATATATATTTCGTATCTAGATCCACATAGAGATACGTAGTGACCACATTCGTAAGCTGCATGTTCAGTTATTCGGAAACTACCAAACTGACAGGGTAGTGGAGTGCAATGACATCCATTACGAGAGAATGTGTCTCATCATAGTCGATTCCAAGGAGTTTTGTGAGAAGCCTTGTGCCATAAGGCGAGATTGCCATCTCTTTTTCTCATCACGCTTTCTAACGAAGACCCATTAGTCAACAGGTTTTATGTTAGGAGGTGTTGGCATCACTAGCTCAAAAACCTTCCTCTTCGTTAGAGAATCCAACTTAACCTGGATCGCATCATTCCTTTTAGGCCAAATTTCTCTATGTTGGCATTCATTCATCAACGGAGCGTGGTTCGATATCATCAGACTCAACAAACTCATGCGCAACTACATCATCAATTATGATGGAATTGCTATTCCACGTCTCATGTACACTAGTGTAATTTTCGTAGAGCTCTATATTCTCAGCAATAGGTTCTAATGTTGAGACGTCCCCCAATGATGAGCTTAACCCGGAAGATTCTCATGAGATGGATTTTGAGTGTCGATGATCAAATGATTGGGTTGTGCCAAAGCATCCTTCGAGCCCACGGGCTTCCCACACATCCTAAATGCGGCCATGGCCTGTAAAGCCATAGTGCTACTCTCTTTGGTGTTGGCGCTATGCCTACCTCCGTGTAGGGTGGCGCAACGTCCTCTCGTAGGGACGTACTTCCTTACAAGCATGTTTGCAGCATATTTGTGTTATCTCGTCACTTTAACAGGGATCGAGATGAGACATAGTGGGGACAGACCACGATAATTCCTGTCGTTCCTGCTGAACATCTGTATTCATATGTCCCCCTAACGACGGGAAGACTGCCTCATCAAAGTGACAACCCGCAAATCTAGCTGTAATGAGATCGCCTTGTAAGGGCATTAAGTGGCAGACGATTGTTGGAGTCTTAAATCCAACGTAGTTACCCATTCGTCTGTAAGGACCCATTATAGAGCGCTGTGGCAGCGCAATTGTCATATAAAGGCACACTCAAATTTGCGTAAGTACGATACTTGTACCCAGTCACTAGCTGTAACGCAGAGGTACATTGAGTGACACTGGGTCGTAGACAAATCAGCATAGGTGCATGAGATATTGCATCACCCCAAGCGGATATAAGGAAATTAGTGTGCATTACCAATGTCTAGACTACCATCGTTGTCGTTTCCACGAGACCAATTGGGTGTGTTCATGAGAATATAATGTCAAATATTAGTCTCAATGCAATAACCATCGAAAGTCTTCGATGTAAACTCTCTAGCATTGTCAAGTCCAATTGACTGAATACGATAATCCGGGGAGTGAACCCGTTGTCATATGATATGTGCTAGGAGTGTAGCATAAGCAGCATTACAAGTGGACAATGGCACAACGCGTGGACAGCGTGTTTGCATGTCAACCAATATCATGAGATATTTAAACGTCCGCAAGTTGGTTGAATCAGTCCATAAAATCCCCATGGGTTCTATGTAAGAACATAATGAATATTTTCATATCCAAGGTGCTGTATACAAAATGAAACTACCACTTTATCATTCATGCATATTTTCCAAAAAACTTCAATATGATTTATAGAGCTACTTCCATACGCATGTAGGGTCTTGTAGGGTCTAGTTAGATATCTATAAATAGGGGCATAGGTTGTAGTAGTAGATCAAGTCTTTGAAGCATTAAACAGTGAGAGCAAGTGAGGTTTTGAGAGTTGGTGAGAACTTCTTGTGAGAGATTCTTGTATTCTTGTTCGTGTATTCTTCTTCTTCTATAGTGAAACCTAAGCAGCCCGGGGACGTAGGCAAAGTTCTTTGCTGAACCTCGTTAGCAAGTTCGTGTTTGTTTTCTCCCTTGTTTATCTATATTGTTTTGCACTTGTCTGCTTCTGCAAGAGGAATTTTAGGTCAAATTCCTAACAGTAACTAGAAAAAAGTCTTAATTAAGGTAAATAAGATCCTCGCTAGAGTAAAGTAGGTTTTCATTCGAGTAATTAAGTCTTAAAAGTGATAATTGTAGTAGGTTCTCATTTGAGTAATTAAGTCTTAAAAGTGATAATTGTAGTAGGTTCTCATTTGAGTAATTAAGTCTAAAACTTGGTAATTGTATGGATTGTCATATGTTAACATATTGTAAAATTTTCTAAGTATACTAGCTTGACTTGAACTCAAATTAGTCTATTTCTATATCGAATTAATCTACTTTGATATATCGGTACATTAATTTACCGTAGACAAACCCTAAGACAAATAAATAAATAAAAACTACATTTATATAAATAAGAGGGAAGGTTGTGTTTAGGTTTTTTTTTTTTCCTGTCATGGTGGAGGTGGACCAGACTAACTTCATGCATAAGTAGACGAGCCTGACTTGATCTTAAATTAGTCTACTTGATGTATCGGTACATTAATTTCACGGTAGACAAACCCTAAGATAGAAATCAAAGAATATAGGGTCCTTCCACAAAGTATCTTTTTTTGACCATTTTAAGGGATCGCTTATTTTGGCATATCTACTGTTCAATTTTTAGGTCCTAATGCATAGATCATCTCTGCAAATTTTCAACCAAATTGATGATTGTTAAGGTATTGAACTATATTAAATCAATGGACGAACCGAATATGTCCAACCTGAACCATTCATACTTATAATTGTAAATCGCAGTCATTTGGCTGAAAATTTGTAGAGGTGATCTGTTCATATAGACCTAAAAAATGAACGGTTAATATGTGGATATGTGATCGAAAAGTGAGTCTAATAATCGATCCCTTAAAATGACAAAAAAAAAACAAAAAAGTCCCTCACTAGAAGGTCTATATATATATAACCAAGACCAAGTCCAAGTCCTCAAAAACTCATTTCCGAGGTCAACTCTTATAATGTTAATTAGGAGTAAGATCGTTAAGACATGTTCTGAGTTACCCTATCAAAATGGCTCACTAGATGATAACTACAATTGCGGTTACATGGAGACTTTAGCCTGTGTGTGATGATGTAATTTTAGTCCATATGTCGTTGTATGCAACAACGTACCTATTGCTTTGTAGTAGCTAGAAATTATATAACCGATCAATTTCAGGATTTCAGGTCATCAAGCAATTTAATATAACAACAATATCGCCAGAAATTAGATTTACAAATGTTTACTAGTACAAAGTATAAACTGTTAGATCAAATATGGACTTAACACATATCATCATAAAGTAATTGATGATTAGCTAAATGTCAAACCTAGTTTAACATGGATACAAACTGTAAATCAATACTTGTAACTTAATGAAGCAGTGTATCTATTCATTAAGGTAAGTAATCCTATTCTTAGTCTGCAAGAAAGACTACAATGAAGTGTTACATTAAGAATCTAACTAGGAAACCTAAACCTATATGGATAGATTTAATGGGAAGCTTCTTGAGGGTTAAGTCTCCTATATATACAGATGAATTGGTCCCTGATTACTACCGACATTTTGCATATTGTTCTGTCCATTGAGAAGCAAGTTGGTAAGTAACAGAAGGCTATATTTAGTGTTCGTGTTTGCAGCTGCATAAGATGGAATCCATGCCAGTGATTGCTGAAGGTAAGCCTTGATCCCTTTTATGATTGATGTGCATATGTTGTGAGCATGTATATGGTTATTTAACAATTGGTATCAGAGCATAGGCTCACAAGTATCAAAATCGTTTTAGGGTTTTGCAAAACAAACACAAAAAAAAGAAGAAGGGGTTTTTGCTTTACGGATCAAGTAACTGGTCAGGTAACTGACCAAGTCACTGATCAGGTAACTGACCAAGTAACTAGTCATGTACCTGATCAAGGTAAGTTACTTAAGTCGATTGCTGCATCTGGTTAAATATCAAATTCACGCTTCCGCTGTGATTTTTAGCAGCAAATTGGGGAAAAAGCAAAAACAGGTTTTTCTGCGAAATTGATTTCGATTCATAGCATGATAATTGAGTTTTTGATTGTGCTCAAGAACACTAGTTGCATTCCCGGCGTGCCTTAGGTTAGAGTAGATGGTGACCGGATGAAATTTACAATTTCTTGATTGTTCTGTGGTTTCTTGGAATCGAAACAATTTTGATTGTGCTTGAATATGCATGATGAATTGATTGATGATATGGCATTGTATATGTGATTGTGTAAAATTGCATGAAGAACAAAAAATCTCCCAGATTTTGTTTACACATTATTAAAATTGACAGATACGTGAGCTTAATTTTCTTACAAGGATGAATCTGGGTAGAATATAAAGTTAAAAGCTCATGGGTTTTGTGGTTTTCTGTTGGCATAAGTGATTATGATGCACAAAGCATTCTTCATTGATGTTGGCAGAAAACAATGATCAGGTCACTGACCATGTAACTGGTCAGGTCACTGACCATGTAACTGGTCAGGTCACTGACCATGTAACAGGTCAGGTAACTGACCAAGTAACTGGTCAGGTAACTGACCAAGTAACTGGTCAGGTAACTAATCAAGTACCTGATCGAGTGACAAAACTGAAATTGTGTTTTGTGTTTTAAAACAATGCTTCAGTTTTATCTTCCAAAGAAGTGGTCAAGTATGGTTTTAGAATACAAAACAGCAATATGCATGCTTGATGAAAATAAATACGGATACTTAGAAATTTTTCTTCTGTCTAAAGATGTGGATAAATTTCTTTGGATAACTTGTTTTCATTGAACATGGTATATTGATAAAGAACTCCAGGATGTTATGCTTCTGCTCAAAAGTGTTGCCTAACATTATTTTTGGTTATGGACTCATATGAATGCAAGTATGGTTTGTTTAGGTTTTCTGTATGTTCTTGTTTTGATTGCTTAAAGCTAAATAAAACGCAGAAAACTTAATGTTATTTTCTTTACAAATTAAGAACTCACATGAATTTTTGTTTTGCGCCTTAGGTAACTCCTACATGAACTTGAATAGCGTCTTGATGTTAACTGGAACCAACGATAGAGCTTGGCTAGATTCTGTAAAGAACTATATGGGAATGCATGAGAATATAGACTATTGCTTTACTGAGGATAAGCCTATAGAGTTGAATGAAAAGAGCACCAAGAAAGAAACTGACATTTACAAGAAGTGACATAGATCCAATAGAATGGCTAAGAATCTCATTCGTACCTCTATGTCCAACACTATCAGGGGAAGTATAGAAGAGCCTGAGCTAGCATCAGATTTTCTAGAACTCATAGTGCTAAGTTTAAAGAGAGTGAAAAGGCAGAAGCAGCTAGACTAACCAAGGAGTTTCATGATTTGAAGTACATGGGTTCAGGGGGAGTTAGAGAACATATTATGAAGATGATCAATATAAACGGTAGACTCAGGGAGCTATTGATGGGGGTTAGGGATGAGCAGGTAGTGCATTATGCACTACATTCCTTACATAATAGTTTTAGTCATCTAAGAACCAGTTACAATTCACAAAAGGGAAACTGGACTTTAGATGAACTTATATCCATCTGTGTTGATGAGGAAGCTAGGATCAAGGAAGAAAAAGAACCTGCTACAGCCATAAATCTTATAGAGAAGCCTAAGAAGAAAAAGCCCCAGAACAAGCTCAAGCCTACCAAAGCCATAACTAAGAGTTCAACAGCTGCAGTGGCCAAGGAAAACAGGCCATTTAGGTTCAAGTGCTACTTTTGCAAAAGAGTAGGACACATGAAAAAGGACTGCACTGGCTATAAGAACTGGTTAGCCAAAAAGGGTAAGATTTTTTCTAATACAGTTTTTTCTTTAGAAATTAATCTTATAAATGTTGAACCACAGTCTTGGTGGATAGATTCAGGCTCACCTATTCATATTACTAATTCTTTGCAAGGATTCATAAGGAGGAGAATCCCAAAAAGTGATGAAGAGAACCTGTGTGTAGGCAATGGCATGAGAGTGGCAGTCAAGGCTATTGGAACCTTAAAGCTCGATTTAGGATTAGGAAAATTGTTAGTTTTGGACAATGTTTTTTATGTACCTTCCATGAGAAGGAATTTGGTTTCAGTTTCTCTTTTAGTAAAATCTGGTTGTAGACTTGTTATTGATAGTAATGGAATTCTTATTTCTAAAAATTCTGTTCAAATTGGTTCTGGTGTTATCTCGAATGATTATTTACAGTTAAGTTGTTCAATGGCTCAACAAGAAATTTTACTTGTTGAAGATAACACAAACAGTACTAGCACTTTAACAGGTGTTAAAAGAACCAAACTAAATGAAAAGTCTGCATTTTTATGGCATAGAAGACTCGGCCATGTTTTCAAAAGAGAGACTGAAATATTGGTGAAAAACAAAATCCTAAATGAACTTGATTTTTCTGATCTAACGGATTGTGTGGAATGTTTTAAGGGAAAAATAACCAACACAGGAAAGAAAACTGCATATAGAAGCCAAAATTTATTAGAACTCATACACACTTATATATGTGGACCATTTAGGCATCAAACTATCTGTGGGAATGTGTATTTTATCACATTCATTGATGACTTTTCTAGATACAGTTATATTTATCTACTTTCAGAAAAGGCACAAGCATTGAAAGCCTTTCAAATCTTTAAGTCTGAGGTAGAAAATCAACTAGAAAAGAAAATCAAAACAGTAAGGTCAGATAGAGGGGGAGAGTTCTATGGAAAGTACACTGAATCCGGCCAACAAAAGGGTCCATTTGCCTTGTTTTTGCAAGACAATGGAATTAAAGCTCAATACACAACACCCTATAATCCACAACAGAATGGTGTTGCAGAGAGAAAGAATAGGACTCTTTTGAACATGGTTAGATGTATGATGTGTACAACTGGTTTGCCTAAATTTCTGTGGGGTGAGGCTTTAAAAACTGCAAATTATATTTGCAACAGGACACCTAGCAAAGCCATAGAAAATACTGCTTTTGAGCTTTGGTGTGGCAGGAAACCTAGTCTTCATCACTGTCACGTTTGGGGATGTCATGCAGAAGCTAGGATTTATAATCCAAGCTTGAACAAACTTGACCCCAAAACTGTTAGTTGCTTTTTTATAGGTTATCCAGATAAATCTAAAGGCTAATAATTATATTCTGCCCATCATTCACCTAGAATTTTTGAAACACATCAAGTAAAGTTTCTAAGTGAAAGAGTTCACAATACAAACCTTGAGGATTTAACCTCAGATTTTGAGGAAATTGTGTCAGATGAGAATATAAGTGTAGCATTGCCTTTAGAACAAGATGTAACTGACCATGTCACTGACCAAGTAACTGTACCTGGTCGAGTAACTGGTCAAGTAACTGACCATGTCACTGACCAAGTAACTGTACCTGGTCGAGTAACTGACCATGTCACTGACTAAGTAACTGTACCTGATCAAGTCACTGACCATGTAACTGCCCAAGTAACTGTACCTGGTCAAGTAACTGACCACGTAACTGGTCAAGTAACTGAACCTCAAAAGAGCAAGAAAACCAACTTATGGGGGGGAAGAGAGTGACTACATTGTTTATCTACAAGAAGCACAAATTGAAATGGACTGTGCAGAGGACAATGATCCAACTACATTTAATCAGGCCATTGAAAGTAGTGAATCTCATCAATGGCAGCTAGCAATGGAAGCAGAAATTAACTCCATGAGTCAAAATGCAGTTTGGGAATTAGTTGAACCTGACCCCAACCAGAAGCCTATAGGTTGTAAATGGGTTTTCAAAACCAAAAGAGATGCAAATGGCAATGTAGAGAGACATAAAGCAATATTAGTTGCCAAGGGTTTTACACAGAAAGAGGGCATTGACTTTACTGAGACTTTTTCTCCAGTTTCTACAAAAGACTCGTTTAGGATAATCATGGCTTTAGTGGCTCATTTTGATATGGAGCTGCACCAGATGGATGTTAAAACAGCTTTCTTGAATGGTGAACTAGATGAAGTGATTTATATGAGGCAGCCAGAAGGGTTTGTACAAGCTGGAAGTGAAAACTTAGTGTGTAAGTTAAGAAAATCAATTTATGGCCTTAAACAAGCTTCTAGACAGTGGTACAAGAAATTTGATTATGTGATTTCTACTTTTGGATTTACAGAAAATCTTGTTGATGAATGTGTTTATTTGAAGACAGTTGGGAACAATTTTATTTTTCTGGTACTCTATGTGGATGATATACTTTTGGCTAGCAGTAACATTAAATTGCTTAAAGATACCAAGAGTTTTCTATCAAGGAATTTTGACATGAAGGACTTAGGAGAAGCATCCTATGTACTAGGTATTGAGATTAAAAGAGATAGGGCACAGACACTACTTGGTTTGTGTCAACAGAATTATATTACCAAAGTTTTAAAGAGATTTGGTATGGAGAAGTGTGCAGCTGGAGAAGTTCCCATGTCTAAAGGAGATAAGCTAACTAAGAAGCAAAGTCCCAATAGTGATGTTGAAAAGGAAAATAATCAAAATATGGAGTCAAAGCCTTATGCCAGACTTGTAGGAAGTCTCATGTATGCACAAGTCTGCACTAGGCCAGACTTGTCTTTTGCAGTAGGGATTTTGTCAAGATTCCAATCTAATCCAGGCCATGAACATTGGGTAGCTGGGAAGAAAGTGTTGAGATACCTGCAGAGAACTAAAAGCCACATGCTAGTTTATAGGCAAGTGGAGGATCTGAAACTCATTGGATTCTCAGACTCGGATTTTGCAGGAAATTATCCGGACTCCAAGAAATCGACTTGTGGATATGTGTTCATGCTTGCAGGAGGTGCTATTGCTTGGAAAACCATGAAACAAACACTTGTTTCAACTTCTACTATGCAAGCTGAATTTATTGCAGTATATGAAACTGTGTGTGAAGGACTTTGAATTAGGAATTTTCTCATGCAGACCAAAGTATTGAGTCACATTGTGGCTGGAACACTTGTAATTTATTGTGACAATGAGGCTGCAGTTTTCTTTAGCAAGAACAGTAAAAGGTCAAATAATTCTAAACACATTGATCTAAAGTATTACAGTGTTAGAGAAAGAGTAAAGCATGGTGAAATAGCTGTTTTGAGTATTGACACAAATTCACAGCTAGCAGATCCTTTCACCAAGGCCTTGTCAGTAGCAGCATTCCAGAAGCACACAACAAGCATTGGAGTTTTAGCTAATCTAGATGCTTAGGTTCAGTAGAGAGTTAGTCCAATTGGAGCAATTTAAAATTTTAAGGTTCTTGAGTTCTTGTATTTTCAGTTGTGATATTTTTTTTTTTTTTACTTTTGTTTATCACAACTTATTTGTAATGGCAGTTTATTATTATCAATAAAATTTTGAGGTATTTCCAAATATGATTTTGCTGCAGCTTTATTGTTTTATTTTGGAAATTATCATCTTGTTTTGAATGTCATACTTGCTATCAGATGGCTTAAATCATGTACAGCATAATGCTAAGGTTCAAGCAATGTTTTAAGCCATCAGTGTTCAGAAAAATTGCTTGAGTTTCTGGTTTTAGAAACATACAGTAGGACCTAATATATGTTTACTTGTTGATACACATTAACATATATTGTATCACTTCTGGTTCGACATATGTGGATTGCAGGAGTTTATGTTTGTGGTTTTGAAACTCTGCATTTTTGTTAAAATGTATATTGTTTCTTGCTCTGCATAAGTAACTGTGATCTGACCATGTTGGAATGGATTTTCGATTTGAGTTTGTCATCTGGCGCGCACTTCAGTAAGTTAAGTAGGTTTTGATGTTCTCTGGTGCAAATCATCGAGTATGGTATGTGTGAGTCCAAGGGGGAGATTGTTAGATCAAATATGGACTTAACACATATCATCATAAAGTAATTGATGATTAGCTAAATGTCAAACCTAGCTTAACATGGATACAAACTGTAAATCAATACTTGTAACTTAATGAAGCACTGTATCTATTCATTAAGGTAAGTAATCCTATTCTTAGTCTGCAAGAAAGACTACAATGAAGTGTTACATTAAGAATCTAACTAGGAAACCTAAACTGATATGGATAGCTTTAATGGGAAGCTTCTTGAGGGTTAAGTCTCCTATATATACAGATGAATTGGTCCCTGATTACTACCAATGTTTTGCATATTGTTCTGTCCATTGAGAAGCAAGTTGGTAAGTAACAGAAGGCTATATTCAGTGTTCGTGTTTGCAGCTGCATAAGATGGAATCCATGCCAGTGATTGCTGAAGGTAAGCCTTGATCCCTTTTATGATTGATGTGCATATGTTGTGAGCATGTATATGGTTATTTAACATAAACCCCCAGCGAAAAATAGTCAAGTTTACTCATTTATATATGGCCGGAATAAAACAAGATATGCAATAAAAAAAACTCAAGAAGATGGACTGTTGCAGAAGTACATGCAAGTACTTTATTCAGATATTACTCGAGTTGAAAGTTACAAAGAGCATAGTTTCACTTTTTCAAACAGATCATCCAAGCCTCACTAAAGCACGAGCATAAGTTCAGAAACCTGCAGCAAGATCCAAAACATATAGGCCTCACTAAAGCACGAGCATAAGTTCAGAAACCTGCAGCAAGATCCAAAAGGTAAGGGACCAAGTGTATATATATATAGGCCTTTTGCTCTCCTGCCATATGGTAGATCTTTAAGTACTCACCACCAGGGAACCAATGTCAAACTTTTATACAGTTAACATGACCTGGAAATTTGCAGAAGAAGCAAAAACATTAATAGCTCATGATATGTGCATTAGAACATCTAACACATAATTGCATGTCCTAGAAACGGAAAAACAAATTCCAGCTCATTTTTGGAAAGTAAGCTGATGACTCGCGCCTATAAAAATTAATTTTGTCATACTTGGTGAGAGTTGGGAAAAAGGTAAATTTGATAATAAACCCACATTCCTTCCTCTCTTCAGCTCATCCAATTTAATTTGATCCCTAGCTATCAGAATAATCAAGAGACTGACCATCAACTAAGCCAACATATTCCGTATTCCATAAGCACAATGTACAACAGGGAGGAGCACAGCTGGTACTCTCATCTGTTTGGTGGGGATTTTGCACGCCTTATTTCTAGGTAGTTTTAAATAGTAGAGAAGATTTGGAATCGAGGCGAGTCATGTGACAATAATCACCTTCGTGAATGAAAAACAGAAAAGTCAATCCAATCTAATTTGAGAAACATCCTTATTTTACCCACCGAGACACCATATTCTTTTAGAAACATGAACATACCAAATTACAGCAAATTCTATTAATCAGTTACTTAGCAATGAGTATTAGTCAAACCTCAATTTTGCTGTGGTATAAATTAAACCCACATTCCTTCTTTCCTCTGATCAAAAGACACAACCAAGCATTGTTATCCAAAATGTAGCATTTTCAATGCAACCAGATGAGTATTGTAAACAATTAGGAGAACAGCATGCCAGCTAAACAAAAATAACAAATACTTGGACTACAAAACTAGAGGTTGAGTAGCAAAATCATAATAAAAGTTGAAAACAAGCCATCAACACCTGAGTTATTAACTGGTCTATATGTGTTGTCGGCATACAGAGGAAGAAAAACGAAAAGTAAAGCTTTTAAAAGATCAGATAAGCCTAGTATAGAACTAAAACGAGCACATGTAAGCTAACATATTGGTAAACCAAAGGAGTAGGATGCAGCACAAACTGCACATATATGATTTTTTGCAAATACAAAAATATTCAATATTCAACGAAACCATATTGGAAAAGTGAATGTTGGTTCATCGAATTACTATCTAACAGAACGTACAAGATGAAGACAATGGAGTAGACAACTCTTATGTACATATCATCATTGATAATGCTGAAGCTAGCTAACAAGACGGACATAATAGACATGACTTAATTGTAAATCAAAAACTCAATACCAGCTTAACAAGGGAAAGCAAAGTTATTCATAATGATCTTGATCTTGATAGTTCCAGAACAGTTAACACAGGAAAACTAGACTTTTGTATCATCTTCTGTGTACATGAGCTATTGGTTCTATTAAGAAACCAGAATCTTGCCATGGTGCTGCATACAAAATGAAACTACCACTTTATCATTCATGCATATTTTCCAAAAACTTCAATATGATTTATAGAGCTACTTCCATACGCACAATTCGACAGGGAGGAGAATAGCTGATATCATCATCTGTTCGGTGAGGAATTTTACATCCCTACTTCTAGGAAGTTTTATGCAGTAAAGAAGATTTGGAATCCAAATGTGAGAGTACTCATCTTCATGAAAATAAATGGAAATAATTCATAAACCAACCTGATTTGAAAAACAAAGCTCAAATTGCATACTAAGACATCAAATCCTTTAAAAAGCAAGCACAGAGGCAGCTCAAACTAAAGCACATTCCATTAATCAGCACCAAAATTAATGAGCCATATCCCAAATTGCAGTGGTGAATTAAACCAACATTCCTTCAGTCCTCCGGACAAAAGAAACAAGGATGTTGAAACTAGACATCCTTCATCCTAAACATAGCCTAGTGCAAGTAATTCAACCTATAGTACACAAGCAGACCACCATGCCAGTTGGGTAAAAATCAGAAGCATCTTTACTGATAAGCTAATTCTTATATATGAGTTGTCACCATTAAGAAGAGAATGAACAAAGATAAATGATTAAAAGCATTTATAAGCCCAGTCTAAAACTAAAAGAGCACATGTAAGCCAACATACCAGGTAAACATAAGAAGAAATTGGATGCATCCCCCAAACTCAAAGAGCATACTGAATGATCTGAGAGAAAGAGAATGAAGATATGCGATATCTGAGCTTTGGGGAAATAGAGAAAGTATTAAAATTACAAAAACCATACCGGAAAAATGAAAGTTGTTCATTGAATTACTGTTGAACATAAACTGCAAGACTGAGAAAATGGAGTAGGGTAGTGTTAATGAACAAGAAATTTTAAGACTTGATAACTATGTACCTATATATTGATCAAAGACTACACAAGATGATTCAAGTGTAAATCAAAAACTCAAAGAATACTCACACAAAGCAGATTAACAAGGACAAAGCAAAGCTGGTCATACTGATCTTGATCTCATTCATCTTCCCTGCTATTGCTCTTGCTCTTGCTCTTGGCTTTGGGTGATCTGATCCTGAATGACAAGAGATGCATTAAATCTTAAGGCTGGAAATAAATCCTTCACCACAACATTATTCCATTATTCTATCAACATTGTTCCAATTTGAACCACCCATACCACAAATAAGATCATGCAATTCTTCCTTTGGAAAATCCACAGTCATCAATTGCACACTTGGCAAGACCCTCTTATCATTCTTTCCCTTTCTCAGACTTTTCGAGTTTATGTCTTCAAAACCTTCATCGCCTGCTTGTTCGATTTCAGAGTAGCACCTCTTCTTGCTCTTCAATTTCAATTTCAATTTCAAATCCTGTTTCTGATCATCATGAAGTGGGTCTGGGTTTACAACAATACCAGAATCATGGGAAACAGAGCAAGAATAAGAAGCAGTACCTGTAGTGGGAGAGACGCAGCGTTTGAATTTGATGATGATCCTCGGCTTCTGATTCTTCTTTTGCATCCCTCTAGATCCAGATCTCTTCTTTTTGGGAAAACCAAGTGAGAATGCTGGTTCTGGTTTGTTCCTATTCATCATCAACTCCTTCAAAACCATCTGGGTCAGAAGCACTTGTTGCTCAGATGGGTCGGTGGCCATGGCTTTCACATCATCAACCATTTTCAAGAAAGACCCACAAAGCCAGGTCTCACCTCAAATCTTCAATCGTGATCACCATCTTCCTCCTCCTCTAACTCCTAAACCCTAATTCTTTTCTCAGAGAAAAAATTGATCCCCAAAGATAGAATCTTTAGTCAAGATTACAAGTGGGTATCGGAGATTGAACAAAAATCGGAATTGGGTATTCGCCAACAACTATAGGGACAAATTGATTTTGGGGTTAGGGTTTGCAAATTGCAACGGGTAGAAGGAGATGGAGTAGAGTTTCTAATTGTAGGAAATTTGGAATATTTATCCTAATCCTCCGCGGATTCACACGCTTAGCCTAACCGCGTTTTCCTTCACTTCCTATGCTTAATTGCAACGGCTACATTTTTTAACATAATTCTTTTTTTTTTTTTTTAGAATGGTGAATAATTATTTTCTTAAAAATAAATAATATCCCCATGGAAAAGGAAGTAAATTTTATCTAATTTCTTGAGTGGTTTCATAATTAATATTAAAAAAAAAACACACCTGATATGGGTGTGAATAATTATTAACTATCATGGGGATGTTTTTTTTTTTTTGTTCAAGATTGTGTGAGGAGGTAGTTAAAAATAGTGAGGAGTTTCTACTACTTTTATTTTTATTTTTATTTTATAAATTGATTTTATTATCCTTATTGATTATTTCTGATTCAAAGTTTTTTAATATATGAAAGGTATATTGGTAAAAAAAATCAGTTATGAAGAGCAAGCTTTCTTCTCTTAATAATTGTATAGATTAAATAGTTATGGAAAAGCTTTTTTCAAAATAAGTGGGGAGTTAATACAAATAGTAGGAAGTTTTTTCTTAGATGAAATGCACATAGTGGGGAAGTGGGAAGTTATCTGCAGATAAGCAAATTATAGTTTAGGGTAATGATGGAAAATGTCATATTAGAGTGTGAAATGAAAAAAATGTCACCTAGTTTCCCACTTGATAAAAAGATCCATGCATAATGAATTGTTAGTAATATTAATTTAGTCTTTATGAATAATGAAGTGATGTTAAAAAATGTCAGTTTTTAATTTTTTTTAATTTCAATTCTGCCCTCAAATACATGTTTGGAGAGAGAATGGACAATGATAAAAGAGGTCATGTTAAAGTACTCTATGATAATCTAGACACCACAAATGTCATCCTGATAATTAAGGTCACCTATTAACAACCTACCACTAGAGTTAAACTTAATTATAAAAACTGCCACCGTTGGCTCTCTCTCCCTCCCTTCCGTTCAGATTCAACCCTTTACCAAAATCTCTCTCTCTCTCTCTCTCTCTCTCTCTCTCTCTCACTCCCTCTCTCTCTCTCTCTCTCTCTCTCCACAACCGTTACCATCCCAATCTCCTTGACCGCGACTCCTGGAGACCTTCCTCAACTTCTCCGACTCGCCGCCCGTCACCATCGATCTCTCCTTCGAGTGGATCCTCGACTCCCGTGACTCCGACGCCGATCAGATCAAGCTCATTGATTGCGCCCTGCAGTTGGGATCGGTGCTCCTTGAGGCCGGTAAGAGCTAGGCGAGACAACGAGCCTCCAAGAACAACTCCATCTCCTGGGCTCTCCCTCTTGACCTCACCATCAAGGTAAGCCTAGGTTTTATTGTTGAAGTAAAATTTGAACTGTAATTGTTGCTGGAAACTGGTTTGATCGTGTTAGTTTTTGGGCATTCCGATTCTTTAGTTTTGAAGTTGCACTTTGCAGTTTTCAGTAGCAAACTTGCATAACTAATCTTCGTGCTAATAGAGATGATCGTATGGATCATTTCGAGGTTTCGAAAGAGTTAGTTTTTTCGTTTTGAAAGGATGAACTTGCCTTTTTCTTTTTATTTACTTCGGTGTTAGTTTGTCAGAATTCTTTTACAATTTAGTTGTGATGGACAAATCGATTTTCAGTCTGTGTGAATTTCTTATCACTAATTTTCGGCTTAATGGAAATGATAAGATGGATACTTGCATAGTTTTGAGGTTCCGTTAATTTGTTATTCATTGTGGTGATTATAAGAATCTTTATCATCATTTGTGCATGTGGAACTACTTAGTTTATCAATGATCAGATAGGAAGTGCATTATCTGAGTAATGTGGTGATATGCAGGTCTTTTCCATGCCCCATACTTAAAGCATATGCTATCCTGCAGCTACTTTTTCAATGTTTCATAAATGTGCCATGGATCTTCTTGCCATGCGAATATTGACTTGACAACAGTTGTCCTAAAAGTTAACAATGGAGTAGTTTCCACAATGATACACAGACAGGGAAAGCTCTTGAGTAAGTGTTTATTTGCAGCCAAGATGTTTTTGGAACTTCATACTCTACAATATTTTTGTGCATGTGAAAGCTGTGGTGAACATTTTTGGTTTACATTTGATCTTTTAGCTTCCTCATTTCACCTGTATTTACAAATTGTTTTTCAATTTTGGAGGTGCAGTGGATTATTTCTCATTTGTAGTAATGCTAATTTGAGGATATGATACTCTCATTTTGATTGTATCTTTGATTTTCTATATCTGATTTAATTTTGATTACAGGTTGTGGCTCAAAAACCGAAGGAGGCAGAAATTACCGAGCAAGACTCGCTTTTGGTTCCACTTTCCTCCTCTAGTTGACCTCTCCTCCTCCTTTGGCAATGATGACCTCAGGAACTGGAATGCCAACTTCGTCAAGGTTGACCAGGCCACCCTTTTTTATCTCATCATAGTCTGTATTACTACTTTAATCCTATTACTGCTAGTTTCTCGTTTATCGCTGCCGTTGATACTCTTTAATTCGCTTAGGGCCTCATGTAATTTTATTAGAATTTTGTTGTTTGATCATGAAAAATTGATTAGGTTTGATTTTCTTAGATTTTAGGACATTTGGTTCTCGATGAATTGTTGAATAAATATCTTGATAATAGTTCATATACATAGCATGATTAGTGATTTCAATATATATATATATATACACACTGCCGCAAATTTTATAGGAATCTAGGACAGTTTAGTTGTATGTAATTGATGAGCGCTAGTCCTTTGATTTGTAGAGATATGCAGTGTGAAAATGCTGTTATTATGATCAATTAGGTTTGTTATTATGATATCACTTTATTGCTTTGAAGCTTGAGTTTTCTTTTCATGGGCATCAGTTGGAAACTTTGTTGAATACTGTAACATAAGTGAAGGAAGAAATATGAGTCTGTACTGTAACTCTAGCATGATTTACAATTTGTCAATCAATGTCATTTTTTTTGGAGTTGTCATTACTTAGTAGTACACTAATGCTGGCTGCAAAAAGAATTCAAATTGAAGACCTCGGAAGTCAGAAGTTGTACTTCTTGACCTCAAGGTTATTAAGAAGTTATGTGCATCATTTTCAAGAGGATATGCATTCATTGAAATAGGAGAAAAATGTTGTGCAGTAGTGGAAGAAGTCAATGGCTTTGATAAATTATCTTGTATTACCAACATCTATATATACATATACAATTATGCATCCAGTGGACTGTATTGATTTAACAGGGATTTTGACAATGACAATTTACTAGCATCTACATAAGGAACTTTTCAAAATCCAAGTAGCTCTGAATAGATTTTATGCTGAATGCTTCATTTTAAAGGTACAGTTGCATCTAGCTTTTGGTCATCATGGTAAGTTTTTCTTTATTTGCTTCAGTGGTTTCTAAAACCATGTAACTGACCGTGTAACTGATCATGTAACTGAACATATACCATGTAACTGACGATGTAACTGATCATGTCACTGACAATCATTTTTATGTAACTAACGATGTCACTGGTCAAGTTGTATGTCAGTTACCATGTCATTGTTATACACGTCCATGACTATGTCACTGTCAATTCCTGGCTAACCAAGTTACAGGTCATATCATTGGCTCTGTCACTGGCGAAGTTATTGTTTAACCTTGCCACTGGCTATGTCCAATATTGATCAAGTCACTGACCATGTCAATGAAATTGGCATGTCACTAGCCATGTCATATTGCATGTCATTGGATAAGTAACTGGCCATGTAGACAAATCACTGGCCATCTCACTGAAATTGGCAAGTTACTTGCAAAGTCACTGACCATGTCATATTGCATGTCACTGACAAGTCACTGACAAAAACAAAATCCATCCTGATCAGTTTTTGGTTCACAAAGACAAAAATCATATATCTTAAACTTGATGTTAATGCATCAAATCAAAAGGCTGCTTTATCTGCCAAAGACAAGATTTTTATATTATATTTTCTTTTTTATAACGTTATTGTGTATAATAAATATATGCAGCACCACCTCAAAATAATCTTCAATCCATGGGATATATGTATGAACACAATAATTAAATGGTTTGTAATACACCAGCACCTAAATATGGAGATCTATAGATCTTTATAATGTCAATACTAAGGACAAATATGGGGGAAAACACTTTTGAATACCCTGTATTTGGAAACTTCAACCTCATTATGAAACAAAATCAACAGGTTGTCCCCCATGCAAGATGCATGAGCCTTACAGAACTTTGGTATCAAAATGTGATGATGTTATTCGTGAACCAGGCAAGTAGGTCGGATTAAGAAGAGTCTTGATATAAAGGGAAAAAATTGCAAACAGTACCTGTCCTTTGGCCCATTAGTAACTTTAGTACCTGACAAAAAAAAAATATCACTTTGTTACCTGAAGTTCAGACCCCGACCCAACTTTAATACCTAAAACACTGTTGACCGTTACGGCGTTAGTCAATTGACATATAATAAAGGCTAAATGGGTAATTTGAGTCTTTAATATTATTTGTTTTTTGTTTCCTCCACTTTTTGGTCCAAATCTTATCCCGGCACCCAGAAATTTGCTCTGGGCACCCATCTCACCATTCTTCGCCAAATGCATGAGAAGGAAGAAGGTGGGGCTGTTGAGGCTGGAGGAGGAGGAAGAAGAGAGAGGGTGAATCGAACCTGGACAACACAGTGTCTCACGTCCACCATTATTGTAGTCAACAACCTCAGATGAGTCGAACCCGACCACTGTCCCGCCCGGCAACTTCAGAATCAGACCTCTCTTCTTGGTCAATTACATTTGCAGGTTTCACGACTCCGGTCGAATCAGTGAAATAGAAACGAAGTAGAGAGAAAATCAGGGTTATACTTTCTTGGCCTCGCTAGCTTTATCACCTCCTTGCGGTTAATCCGGCAGTGCCGGCATCTTAGTGATCTCTTTCCTCTCCGGCGCCGTTAAAAGTTTATCTCTCCTCCATTATTCACTTCTGCAAATCTCACAGTTCTCGGTTCCGACAAGAGAGAGAGGGGGAGAGAGAGAGAGAGAGAGATGAAAGAGAAAAAGTTAAGAGATAGATGAAAGAGAAAAAGTTCAGGCCTTGGCTTCTCCCTCTGTTTGACAAAGCTCCTCTCTTTACTCTTCTCGCTGCCCAGATGGCCCATTTTTCCCTGGGGATGGGGTGGCTGGGGTTTCAGAACAACTGGGATTTATTGAAATTGGAGAGGTAGGGAAAGAGGAAGAGGTTCATGAGATTGATGTGGATAAATTAGAGGCTTTAATTTTTGTCTCTGCTTCATAGTAGTGCTGATGGTCTCTTGAGTCTAGTTTCAGAGATTTGGATTTGACTTTAATGAAGAATCTGTGGTTAAAGTACTTGAAACTCCACTTATTGTGGAGGAGAACTTAATTAGGTTCTTCAAGTGGGTTTGAAGGAAACACCCGAATTTAGAAATCTGGAAATTGCAGTCCAGTCAAGAGTCTAGCTACAGCTTTTGGCTTCTTGAAATTGACTCAAGATTGAGAGAGACGGATAAATTGAAATTTTAAGCTTGAGAGGTGAAACTAAGTTTGAACTTTGAAGACTGAGAAATAGGGAGAGTTGGGAGGAAGAAGAAGATGAATAGAGCATGAGGAAGAAGAAGAAGAAGAAGGAGATATTGAGTGAAGGGACGAGAATACCCCTCAAAGTTTGCCCTCTACCAAACGCCGTAACGGCCAACAGTGTTTTAGGTACTAAAGTTGGGTCGGGGTCCGAACTTCAGGTACCAAAGTGATATTTTTTTTTTATCAGATACTAAAGTTACTAATGGGCCAAAGGTCAGGTACTGTGTTGCATTTTTTTCCCTGATATAAAAGCTCATGAACCTCCTGGAAAAAGTTGTTAATCCCTTCATCATTACGGGAGTCATAAAGCAGCATAAGTAGTGTACGTCTCACCTGTTCCAAATAAACCATAATTGATAAATATGCTTGCTTCCAACTTCATTCCAACTAGACTACACCAATCTTAATCTCAGCACATAGAAATGCTCAAAACTGAGTGGAAAGTAAAGAATGATACAAAAATCCATAGAAGAAGGCCTTTACATTTCAATTTACAAGATCGTTTCCAAGAGGCATCATTTTTAGTTCTAAATGTAAAAGCATATGCAAGAGCGGAAACTGATTGCGCTTGTTGTCAATCAATTCAATTCTACATAGGCCTTTTTTTTTTCCAACCAAAACTATGGTTTCTTCCAGCTTTGTCTTTTTTTTGTAAACAAGCCTTGAACCAACTCATTCGACAATCATGATGGTGTAATAACTATTCAAAGAACAAAAAATGAATACACTAAACAACTGGAAGCATGTTCCACTCTGACAACCACCATCTAATTAACTCTATTGAATAACATAGGCCCAGAAAGTGATAGGTAGATATTCAAGAGGACTGCAGTAGTTAAAAGTTAAAAGACAAGTGATACTAGGCAATACATAAAACTGTATGTGGGTTAAAGTCAAAGATCATGTCTTTAACCCACCCAGAATCTAGTATAATAATTCTGTCACGATCTGATAAAATTTTAGAACAATTTGAGCACAAAATTACAGACAGGGCCAAAACTAAGAGAGAATGGAGTACCTTCATGGGCATGTGAGCCTAGAGTTTTCGTTTGAGTAATCAAAATGGTTTACTCACATGTAAGTTTTCAAGTTTATCGATGAAATCATCATACTAGCTTGAGAATTCTTCATGCACATGCACAATAGGTAAAATTAGAAGAGGCAGAAGAATCAGCTCTAGCATAATACAACCCCTAGAACTGTTTTGTTTTAACATCAAACAAAAGCTTTACTCATAACAACTCAAATAATTTTGAATAACACAATTCTAACAAGTTCAAGAAGTTCAACTCAGATAAAATGGAAGGAAATATATGCAATGCCCACCTTTTTCATCCCATCTTGTTTCCCTATCCCTATCACATCAAAATAGATTTTCCCTAGCAATATTGCTTTAACCTAAGCAATCAGGAATTCTATACTAAACAGCAAAATTGACAACTCAACTACACATGTTCTTCCACTTCAATTTACTTCGAGTACTAAAATACCGTATCCGAGCTGCAATCATCTTTCAATTTTCAATGAGTAGAATACAGTAATTAAACATCAATTTCTCTAACAATTTTATGAAATGCACAATTACGAAGAAGCACGATAATAGAATTGATTCAAACAGCAGAGGCCAACCTTCTTCACGTAGGAACCTCTTTAAGCAATCGAGCCTTGGTCAGGCGAATCTTGGCATTCAAAGCAACTGCAGATTCCGTGCTTTTCTCTTTTGAAGCAAGCCCTACTTTCTGCATATCAAAATTACTCAAAATTCAGTCTCAATTTAAAAAATATGGCCAAATCATAACTAAAATTCTAGTCAATTTCAAAGAGATTCGAAATTCTAAACTCTTAAAGAGATTTCATCGCTCTGAAACACACAGTTTGAATCTGAAAGAAACTGAGAAAGAGACTGAACTTAAAGAGCAGCTTCAATGTCGGACTCGACGGCAGATTAGAGACGAGTAAAGGCATCGTTGCCGAAAATGTTAGAGTCCATCTACTTGTCAACGTCGTATCGGTCATACTTGTTGCAGATCTCGGCAAAGGCATCGTCGCTGGAGACTTTAGAGTCCTTCCATTCTCGCTGATGGAGAAATGTTTTGGAGGATCACGGCCAAAGAAACCAATCAAAATTGTTTGAGATCTCGAGAGTGAGAGAGCAAAAGACCGTGAATTTTTTTCTCGAAGGAACTTTATCTCCGACCTCTGGTTCAACCTGTGGAAAGTCAAAAGTGAAGTAGATAATGCAGTGAGATTAACAGAGAGGAAAGAGGGGAAGGATGAGGAGGAATTAGATATGAAGAGTCTCTCTCCAAACATGTATTTGAGGGCAGAATTGAAATAATAAAAAATTAAAAACTGACCTTTTTTAACATCACTTCATTATTCATAAGGACTAAATTAATATTACTAACAATTCATTATGGATCTTTTATCAAGTGGGAAACTAGGTCACTTTTTTTATCATTTCACACTCTAATATGACTTTTCCATAATTACCCTAAACAATAATTTACTTATCTGCAGATAACTTCCCACTTACCCACTATGTGCATTTCATCTAAGACAAAACTTCCCGCTATCTGTATTAACTCCCCACTTATTTTGAAAAAAGCTTTCCATAACTATTTAATCTATACAATTATTAAGAGAAGAAAGCTTGCTCTTCATAACTGATTTTTTTTACCAATTTACCTTTCATATAATAAAAAACTTTGGATCAGAAATAATCAATAAGGATAATAAAGTCAATTTATAAAATTAAAATAAATAAAAAATTAAAATAAAAGTAGTAGAAACTCCCCACTACTTTTAACTACCTCCCCACACGCAGTTGAAAAAAAAAAAAAAAACCTCCCCATGCTAGTCAATAATTATTCACTCCCATATCGGGTGTGTATTGTTCTAATATTAATTTTGAAACCACTCAAGAAATTAGATAAAGTTTACTTCCTTTTTCATGTGGATATTATTTCTTTTTAAGAAAATAATTATTCACCATTCTAAAAAAAAAAGGAAAATGATAATTATTTTCAAAAATGTAGCCGTTGCAATTAAGCATAGGAAGTGCAGGAAAACGCAGTTAGACTGAGCGTGTGAATCCGCTGAGGATTAGGATAAATAATCTAAATTGCATACAATTAGAAACTCTACTCCATCTTCTTCTACCCCTTGCAATTTGCAAACCCTAACCCCAAAATCAATTTGTCTCTATAGTTGTTGGCGAATACCCAATTCCGATTTTTGTTCAATCTCCGATACCCACTAGTAATCTTGACTAAAGATTCAATCTTTGGGGATCAATTTTTTCTCTAAGAAAAGAAGACGAATAAAGGAATTAGGGTTGAGGAGTTAGAGGAGGAGGAAGATGGTGATCAAGATTGAAGATTTGAGGAAAAATGAGACCAGGCTTTATGGGTCTTTCTTGAAAATGGTTGATGATGTGAAAGCCATGGCCATCGACCCATCTGAGCAACAAGTGCTTCTGACCCAGATGGTTTTGAAGGAGTTGATGATGAATAGGTGATAGGAGCATAAAATGCAACGTTTATAATTATTAAACCCTATATTTTGCTAAGTTATTTCCTTTATCTTGATCAATTTAACTTAGTTAGTGTTTTTCAGGTAAAATGGAGTCTCAAGGTCCGAAAATGACTAAGGAATGCACAAGTGGCGCAGAAATGAGAAGAAATGAATAAATGGAAGTTCTCCCTATTTCACTAGGAAAAGGAATCCTAGTTGGAGTAGGAATCAGAAGCTGACTTGGATTCAAACTCTTAAGTCGCGGAAATTAGAAGTTCTCCTTGGATGAGGAAACCCAATTCTACTCAGATAAGGAATCCTAGTGTGACGAGGAGTCCCTGTTGGATAAGGATTACTCAAGAAGATTCCGAATTCCGAAAGAGTGTCAAAGAATCGCAGAAAAGAAGTTTGTATTCAACTAGGAAACCTAATTGCATATGGAGTTCTACTCGTACTAGGAGACCTGTGGAAGCTAGGAGAAGTCTATGGAATGTCCATGAAGCATCTAGAAGTCTCAAGAAGGTCATATGTTGTGCACATGGAAGAGGAAGCATCAAGAGATTCGAATTACAAAGCAATGTGGAATTTGGACTTCTTGTTGAGTTTGGATTGAAATTGCCGTGAGATTATTGAAGGTTCTAGGGAGTTTGTTTGGCTCCAAAACCAGTTGGTGTGCAAACTATCTCTTTTGAGCATGTGATTGCGCAGGCATGCCAGCACCACGGGGTGCAGTCGTCAGGTAGTCCCTTGACCTGACTTCTTCTTCAAGCGCTGTTTACGAGGAGAGCACCAACCTCGTCACAGGGTTCTTCTTTAGCCTTTCGGGAAAGGACTTTTACCTTACGGATAAGGACTTTGGGTGTGATCTCTTCGGTCACCAAAATCGATACTCAACGTTGTAGGTTGAGCAGAGCAATCACTGGGAAGTCTTGAGAAAGCACGGGGTTTGCCAAAGCTTTGGCTTCGCTGGGTTGCGAGGGCGTTACCCTTGCTTCGCTGGTAGTATCTGTGTGGCAGTAGCACTGACAGTCGGCTCTGAGAGACTAGGACTGAGAGTACGGTCACCGGGTTTCAACAGGGTTGAAGGTTTGCTCCGGGGAGGCTTTATAATCGCTGGGATTGATTGATTCGAGAGAGAGGTCCTTAACTTTGCCCCCGCTTAACCCTGTATTTATACACCTAGGGTTTTGACTGCTCCTTGCCTTAGAAGGATTATTAATTGAAGTTTCCTATTCAATCTCTGCTACTTGATCCCAATAAGGTTTCGTTTTCCTTATGGGTTGCAGAATGGGCGAAGCTATACCCCAAACCCGAGTAGGCTTATTTTTTGGCCGCAGGTATCGGCCCGCTGGCTCAAACCCACCAAAGGGTCCTGCCAAAAATACTTTTGTTTGGGCTCAAACATAGTTCTTGACGTTTCTACTTCAGAATAGGCGTGGAAGACATGTGAGAGGCATGTGATGCAAAGGAAAACCGAATTGGACTCAACTTGTGCTTTAACAGTCGAAATCATTACAGATTCGGAAATCTGCCTGTGCAGATCAGTCAACTTCAATGGAGTGTCAAAAATCACTCAGAGCTCAGAAAATTATGATCTTTATATTATTGGAAAGCTACAGATGTCTAGTTTCCAGATATTTTTACGGTTAATCAATAGCTATTTTCTAGAGGAAGTTATGGCCGTTTTAGTGGACTGAGGTCAATCCTGCCGGAAATCTATTTTGTGAGAAAGAAGTCCTAAATCAATACAAACTAAGAGAAACCAAGTAGAAACGGATTGGGAGAGCCTTGGGACGTCCTCCTATAAATACCTTGTGTATTAGACGTTTCAAGGTTAACACTTTTCTCCACAAATTCGATTCTCACTTGTTTGCTCTCTAGTTTCAGGTTTTCACAATCTTCAAGGAGCAAAGCCGTGCCATCACCCTCCACCACCGTGATCTTCACTTGTTGCCGTGCTAAGGAACTGCTTTGGACCTTGGGACGTGATTAAGGGTTGTTCATATGCTCTATCATACATATAACTCACAGTTTTGTAAAATTGTTAGATGGATTTTCTGCTTAGGATTTTCTATGTGTAAACCGAATCTTTTGAGTATGCAAATCTGTTTTCGAATGCAATTTTGATGTTCTATTCAATGTTTGATGTGTTTATGTGTCCTTTGTCTTGATTAATTGCCGAATGCATGGATTGATGATCTGATTTTGTGCTTCATTACATGGAACGTTCTTGTGGTTGCAAACATAGGAAGACTTGCATGTAATTTGCTAGTAATTAGGTTTATGCTTGGTAACCCTAATTCGAATAAGTAGTAAAGGCTTGCTTTGAGTCGAAATCAGATTGTGCATGTGATGATGAGTTTTGACATGCTTGGATTTACATGTCTATTGATTCTTTCTTGAACTTAATGATTTGAAAATGGGATTTTTCAACATAGTTGCTTTGAGTGTGTGATATCGAACTTTTCAAAATAAAATTGATTTGGTGCTTTGCTATTTAGATTTGACTTAAGAAAGAAAGTTAAAAGGGGACAATGGTTGCTTTGATCTTTGTGTTCTTGGTTGATACCTTTCCATGGTAATTAAAAGAAAGATTAAAGGATGCATGAAAATATTGATTCTTGAATGGTTCTTGATAAGTTGTTCTTCGAAAATTCTTCTTTTCCCACCTTTGTATAGAAACAATTTTAATCTTTATTATTTTCTGGAAATTTTCTGTTTTTAATCTTCAAACCCCCCCCCCCCCCCCCCCCCCCATCTTTATGTTTTCTTGTTTGTGTAAATATATAAAATTAATTTTAGGATTTTTAGATAGCATGTAAACTTAAATAATATGTATATAATCTGAAAATATAATTTAATTCCGTGAATAGTGTTTTAGGATTTGTAATTGTGATGTTAACTTGTTAGAGTTTGTGTTGTATGTGGATTTGTGTAGTTTGAGTTTAATTACGATTTGTTGTTTGTATTTGTGTTGTATTTCGATTTCTAATTCGTGTTAGTTTAGAATTTGTTTTCTAATTGAATTTGGTTTTCTATTTTGTATATGATTAGTATTCTTTGTTGTATATGGATTTCTAATTTGACTATAACTTGGATTCTTTGTAAATTTCGAATTGTTGTCTATATATACTTGTTATTTTTGTTTGTTTTGTAAATTCTTTCTCTTATTTTCATTTCACATGTAAGCACTCTCAATCCCTGGTTTAGAACGATCCATGCTTATCCTATACTAACACTCGACATTTTCAGGGTTTAAATTGGTGAATGCTTTTGCACGTATCAATGGGAACAAACCAGAAGCAGCATTCTCACTTGGTTTTCCCAAAAAGAAGAGATCTGGATCTAGAGGGATGCAAAAGCAGAATCATAAGCAAACGATCGTCATCAAATTCAAACGCTGCGTCTCTACCACTATAAGTACTGCTTCTTATTCTTGCTCTACTTCCCTTGATTCTGGTATTGTTGTAAACCCAGACCCACTTCATGATGATCAGAAACAGGATTTGAAATTGAAATTGAAATTGAAGAGCAAGAAGAGGTGCTACTCTGAAATCAAACAAGCAGGCGATGAAGGTTTCAAAGAAATAAACTCGAAAAGGCTGAGAAAGGGAAAGAATGATAAGAGGGTATTACCAAGTGTGCAATCGATGACTGTGGATTTGCAGAAGGAGCATTCCGACAAATAGCAATCCCTGGCAGTGGTCCCAAACGTTTCAGAAAAACCTTCTGCTCCAATCAAGAAGAGGTAGGGTGAAAGGGGGTCTCCCTGCCTCAATCCTCTAGAAGGAATCACCAATCCTCTAGGTTTACCTCTGACTAGAAAAGAGTATCTGAGAGAACTCACACATTGCATGACAATTTCGATCCAATTCTGATCAAATCCAAATCTCAGCATTACCTTACATAAGAAAACCCATTCCATAAGATCATAGGCCTTACTAAGGTCCAGTTTCAAAGCCATATAACCTTGCTGCCCTTCTCTTTATTGTGAACAAAGTGAGCTACTTCGTTAGCTATTATATGTTGCCTGTGATCAATAGTCCAGGCACAAAGGCACTCTGGAAAGGTGATATAATCTCAGGTAAAAAACTTTCAACCTATTTCCAATTACCTTAAAGCAGAGCTTATAAATCACATTGCATAGTGCGATAGGTCTCAAGTCCCCTATTGCCTCAGGCTGCTTCACTTTAGGAATCAAACATATATGTGTAAAATTAATTTGCTTCAACAATGATCTTGTATGCAAGAAGTTTTGAACAGCCTCAGTAACATCTCTTCTAATAGACTCCCAGTAATGTTGGAAGAATAACGGAGGCATTCCATCAGGACCAGGGGATTTTGTTGGATACATTTGGAACAAAGCCACTCTCACTGCCTCCTCAGTGTACAGTGCACACAACTGTTGATTCATATCATTGGTAACACAAGGTTGAATTGCTGCCAAAGTTCTCTCCACCGCCTCTGCATCAAGAGCAGTAGCAGTAAACATTTTTGAAAAATAATCAGTCACCACCTTCTCCATGCCGTCATCATCATCTCTCCAAGTTCCGTCAGAATCAAAGAGCCCAATCAGATTATTCTTCCTCTTTCTTTTAGGTAAAGGCACGGTACTTGCTTGCAATAGAATAGGAGAATGATCTGAGTCACTTGGAGGTAGATTCCTAACCCTAGAAAAACCGAAAATGTCAGTCCAGGTAGCCGTTCCAACTGCCCTATCTAATCTCAGTTGAGTCTCCGAATTCCACCATGTCATCTTTGCACCTTGAAAGCCCAAATCAACTAGATCACTATACCCCAGAGCATCTCTAAAACCTCTCATTTGACTCTCTGGACGTACAGGACCGTTTAATTTCTTACCGTTGTTCAAAATCTCATTGAAATCTCCTATGATAACCCAAGGTAGAGAATCCAAATCACATAAATCCGGATCAACTGCCATGATAAATCTCGCTCGTAGGTACGAGCATATCCATAGAAACCCGTTAGCCTCCAACATGGTTCCCCTGGTCCAGATCGTACCTCCATATCAATATGGTGAGCCGACAATGTTCAAACCAGAATCTCCACATCATTTGTCCAGAAGAGCCCTAACCCTCCGGATTGTCCTTCACTCAAAACTTCTTTTGAATGAGCAAACCCTAGTTCCCTATGCAGTGTCTTAAACTCCTGCATCTGACTGATCTTTGTTTCCATGAGGAAAACAATTTGTGGCTGATTTTGAGCGAACAAGTCCCTCAAAGCCCTAGTTATTGTGGTATTGCAGATCCCCATGCAATTCCAACTCAAAATATCTATTAAGGATGGATGGTAGATAATACTTCTCACAGAGAAAAGAAACCCTAGTCGCACGCGGCTAGGTCAGATCACAATTGCTTATGATATATTGCACCAAGTTGCGTTTTAGTTAAAGTTTATTTGAGAAACATCCTTATTTAAGTCTATTATGTCCGTCTAGGAAGTTTTAAAAAGTAGAGAAGATTTGGAATCTAGGCAAGTCATGTGACAATAATCACCTTCGTGAATTCTGTTGAAAAGTCGATCCAATCTAATTTGAGAAACTTCCTTATTTTACACACTGAGACACCATATTCTTTCAGAAACATGAACATACCAAATTACAGCAAATTCTACTAATCAGTACTACTTAGGAATGAGTATTAGTCAAACCTCAATTTTGATATGGTATAAATTAAACCCACATTCCTTCTTTCCTCTGATCGAAAGACACAACCAAGCATTATTATCCAAATTCAATGCAACCAGATGAGTATTGTAAACAATTAGTAGAATAGCATGCTAGCTAAACAAAAATAACAAATACTTGGACTACAAAACTAGAGGTTGAGTAGAAAAATCATAATAAAAGTTGAAAACAAGCCATCAACACCTGAGTATATTAACTGGTCTATATGTGTTGTCGGCATATAGAGGAAGAAAAACGAAAAGTAAAGCATTTAAAAGATCATATAAGCCTAGTATAGAACTAGAACGAGCACATGTAAGCTAACATATTGGTAAACAAAAGGAGTAGGATGCAGCACAAACTGCATATATGATTTTTTACAAATACTATTTTAGGGAAATGATATTTGAGAGAGAATTACAGTGTGTTCTCATTGATAATTGGGGCCTCTTTATATAAAGGATTACAATGCATAGAATCTGAATTGTACAAGGAAATGTAATCATACAATGAATGGATATCTCTAAGATATTCTCCGAGATTCTCTCTAATTATAACCCTATTACCACTAGGTCAAGTAACTTAGGGTTTGGGACAGACACACAAATAGGGATTTACTTGAACAATCTCCCTTGTGTCGCCCAAACGCGGTGCTTCTCTCGTTGCCTCGCTAAAAACCTTGCTGAGTAACAAAAACCCAATGGGACAAAAATAACATCGGTCGAAGGGGAAAAAGAGCACAACACACCCTTCACATTTCGAGAGCATACATATAGACACCTCTCCCTAATGTCTGCATCTCCCCCCGATGACTACAGTAATTAGAGTTCGGATAACTTCCGCAGACGATGCTACCAACATGTTTCTCGAAAGTGGAATTTAGGCAATGCCTTAGTGAGCAAGTCTGTCATACTGTCCTCAGATTGAACCTAGTTCACTTTGATCTTGATGAGAGTCTGTTGTTGCTGATTATGCTTGGTGTTGTCGCTTTTGATGTAGCCTTGCTTCATTTGTTCAAAACGAAAAAAAATTATCCTAAAATGTACGTAGGCTCATCTGTGGTAGACTTCAAACCATAAATTTTTGAACATGGGTAATTATGGATCCAATCCATAAACATTCATAAACCATTTTGTGAAGAGTAATAATCTCTGCATTGTTCAAAGATACAGCGACAAGGGTCTGTTCTGTAGACCTCCAAGATATCATGGTCTTTACCCATGGTGAACACTTAACTAGTTTTGGAATGACCTTTGTATGGGTTAGAGAGATACCCAATATCAGAAAAACCTTCCAAAACACATGTCGTTTTGGGATGGGGATAGTGGACACATGCCAGTGTTGGCGGCGTTCCTGGTGTGGGATGGGTCCAAATCCATAATCTCTCTGTAGGGATAGATCATATCCATATCAGTCATACATCTCTAATATCGAAAGATATTTTTTACACTAATCCAATGGCGTCGCTTTGGCGCAGAGCTATACCTTAGCTAACAAGTCCACTACAAATGAGATGTCCGGTCTTGTACATTGAGCTAAGTATAAAAATGTTCCTATTGTACTCAAGTAAGACACTCCTGCCTCTAGCACATCTTCGTCATCATCTTTTAGATGAAAAGGATCCTTTTCAGGATGAAGACTACAGACGATCATGGGGGTGCTTGAAGGCTTGACCTTGTCAAAATGTCTAAGCATCTATCAACACGATGCTCAAGTTTCAAACCGAGACATAATCGTGTTCTCCCAAAATCCTTCATCTCAAACTCGGATTTCAAGTGTTCAGCGGTTTCCCTTAACTCTTTAAGGGCATCTAATGAAGATCATGTCCAACATGAACCGCGATAGAATCCGAAACCTGTTATGGAAACGCGCGGGCATATCCCTTCCTAATCAAGTAGTCACTTTAGTGAGCGTTTCAACCTTATTGCAAACGCCCTCCATGGTCTAGAGCCACTTGACTTGGGTAAATGAAGTTCACCATGAACCTTCATATATATTCTGTATCTAGATCCCCATAGAGATACGTAGTGACCACATTCGTAAGCTGCATGTTCAGTTATTCGGAAACTACCAAACTGACAGGGTAGTGGAGTGCAATGACATCCATTACGAGAGAATGTGTCTCATCATAGTCGATTCCAAGGAGTTTTGTGGGAATCCTTGTGCCATAAGGCGAGATTGCAATCTCTTTTTCTCATCACGCTTTCTAACGAAGACCCATTAGTCAACAAGTTTTATGTTAGGAGGTGTTGGCATCACTGGCTCAAAAACCTTCCTCTTCATTAGAGAATCCAACTTAACCGAATCGCATCATTCCTTTTAGGCCAAATTTCTCTATGTTGGCATTCATTCATCAACGAAGCGTGGTTCGATATGATCAGACTCAACAAACTCATGCGCAACTACATCATCAATTATGATGGAGTTTCTATCCCACGTCTCATGTAGACTAGTGTAATTTTCATAGAGCTCTATATTCTTAGGAATAGGTTCTAATGTTGAGACATCCCCTAACGATAACCCTAACCCGGAAGATTATCATGAGATGGATTTTGAGTGTCGATGATCAAAGGATTGGGTTGTGCCAAAGCATCCTTCGCACCCACGGGCCTCCCACGCATCCTAACTTCGCATTCCTATGCTTTTCACATGTTTCTCAAATGTGGCCTTAGGCAGTGATTTGGTAAACAAATCTGCCACATTCTCCTTAGATCTTATTTGATTCACTTGAATCTTGAGGAGGGTCTGTTATTGCTGATTGTAGGAAAACTTTGGAGATATGTGTTTTGTATTATCCCCTTGATATATCTTAGCTTCATCTGTTCAATGCAAGCTGCATTATCTTCATAAATGCAAGTAGGCTCTTCAATGGTAGAACTCAAACCACTAGTCCCTCGAATATGTGTAATGATAGCTCTTAACCATATATACTCACGAACCATCTCAAGTAGAGCAATGATCTCTGAGTGGTTCGAGGAGGTAGCCACAAGGGTTTGCTTGGTTGATCTCTAAGATATTGCCGTGTTCCCAATGGTGAATACATAACCATTTTGGGAATGACCTTTATGTGGGTCAGAGAGGTACCTAATATCAGCAAAACCAACCAAAACGTCATTTGGTATTTCAGTGTAGTGAGTGGCGCTTTTGCCATCAACATTTCCTTTAGGGATTGCAGTTCCATATGTGGTCCCTCTTGTCTCTCTGTAGGGAAAGAACAGTCCCAAGTCAATGGTTTCTTTTAAGTATCGAAAAATGTTCTTGATACCATTCCAGTGACGCTGCGTTGGCACTGAGCTAAATCTAGCTAACAAGTTCACTGAGAATGCAATGTCTGGTCGAGTACATTGGGCTAAGTACAATGATGCACATATTGCACTTAGATAGGGAATTTCAGCTCGCAACACCTCTTCGTCATCTTCCTTTGGACGAAATGGATCTTTCCTTGCATCCAAATTTCGACCGATCATGGGAGTGTTAGCAGGATGCGCTTTATCCATGTTAAATTGCCTGACTTTTGGACATATGCAGACTGGTGGATAGTATTCCACAAACTCGGTGTTCTAGTTCAAGGCCTAGATAGAATCGAGTTTTCCCAAGATCCTTCATCTCAAATTCAGATTTCAAGTAGCTCGCGGTTTCTCTTATTTCATCAAGAGTACCTGTTATGTTCATATCATCGACATATACTGCTACAATTGCAAATCCGGAACTTGTTTTCTTTATGAATACGCAGGGGCATAATTCATCGTTCTTATATCCCTTCCCAATCAAGTAGTCACTGCTTAGATGGGTATACCACATCCACCTGGATTGTTTTAATCCATAAAGTGAGCGTTTCAACTTAATTGTAAACGCACTCTGTGGTTTAGAGTCACTTGACTTGGGTAATGTAAGGCCATCAAGCACTTTTCATATATATCTCTGAATCTAGATCCCCATAGAGATATGCAGTAACCATATCCATGAGCTGCATTTCTAGTCCTTTGGAAATTACTAAGCTAACTAAGTAATGGAACGTTATAACGTCCATTAAGGAAGAGTATGTCTCCTTGTAGTCAATTCCAGGGCGTTGTGAGAAACCTTGTGACACAAGGCGAGCCTTGTACCTCAGGATTTCATTCTTCTCATTACACTTTCTGACAAAGACTCATTTATGTCGTACAGGCATTACACTTGGTGGGGTTATCACTATCGGACCAAATACCTGTCTCTTTGTCAGAGAATCTAATTCTGCCTGGATTGTTTCTTTCCATTTAGGCCAATATGCTCTTTGTTGACATTTTGCAACAGAGCGTGGTTCGATATCATCAAGCTCTATGATTTCTTGAGCAACAGTATATATCATCAATGTGTATGGAAGATCTTTCTATCAACTCATACTCACTCTCATAATCCTTTGAGATTTCTTTGTTCTCTGGAATCATTTTAAAAATCGAAGCGTCCTCCAGTATTGATTCATGGACATAACTATAATCAGAGACAATCTCATGAGAGGGATTCTATACATTGATGATTGGTTTGTGCCTTACTCGCCCTCTTTTTCCTTGGGTAAGTGTTAATCGAACCAAGTGGCCTCCCCCTCTTCATTTAAGGAGCCACGGCCTCAACAACACCTCCACTAAGTGCAGTTGCAGTGCCTCTATCTGCGGCATCGTGCCCCTTGTTGGGGACTTCTAACCTTGCAGGCACATTTGCAGCTAGTATATGTGATCTCGTCACTTTTTCGATATCAGTAAACGCATCAGGCATCGAATCTGCTACGTTCTGAAGATCGATTATCCTTTTCACTTCACTTTCACTTTGTGAAGTGCGGGGATCAAAATGAGACAGAGTGGGGACAAACCACGACAATTCCTGTCGTTCCCTTGGAATATCCTTTTTCCTATCTCCCCCTAACGACAGGAAGACTGTCTCGTCAAAGTGACAGTCCGCAAATTTAGCGGTAAAGAGATCGCCAGTCAAGGTTTCCGAATAGCGGATAATTGTTGGGATTCGTATCCAACATAAATACTTAATCATCTCTGAGGACCCATTGTAGTGCACTGTGAGGGCGGAATAGGCACATATACTGCTCAACCAAATATGCGTAAGTGTGAAATGTAAGGCTCATATCCAGTTACCAACTGGTACGCAGAAAATGGTTGGCTAGTTGTGGGTCTGAAACAAATAAGTAAAGCTGCGTGCAATATTGCATAACCCCATGCAGATATAGGCAGGTTGGTGTGCATAACCAATGCCCTAGCCACCATCTATAGCCTGTGGATGGTGGTTTCTGCGAGACCATTTTGTGTATGCACATGGGGTACAGGATGCTTAACATCGATCCAAATAGATATGCAATAATCATCAAATGCTTTTAATGTAAACTCTCTAGCATTATTAAGCCTTATAGACTTGATAGGGTGATCAGGGTGGTGAGCCCTTAAACGTATAATCTGTGTTAGGATTATTACAGCATTTCTTGTGGACAATAAAACGACATGTGATCGGATTGTCGAAGCATCCACCAGAACCATAAAGTACTTGAATGGTCCGCATTCTGGATGGATAGGTCCATAGATATCTCTTTGTATCCTTTATAAGAATGGAATGTTTTATTTTGTATCTTTAGCATAGGAAGGTCTCGATCCTGTTTTTGCTAAAGAGCAGGCTTTGCAAAACGAGTGATGTGCCTTTGAAATAGTCAATGAGGCATAATGGGAGGGAGGTAGTGCTTCTGGTACTTCAGAAGGCAATGGCTGCATTTGAGCAATACTAGAACCGACACCTTGCAGTGTGGAAGATTTTTCTCCCATTTTTCACTCGAAAGAAGGGATGTCCGTGTGATTTCTTTAAAAATACGGATCATCATGTCTTGACCTCGGTGCCATAGGCAGTCATGCAAAAGCCTGTATGAGTCAGTGTCCCACATTTAATTGTTTGTGAAAGTATAGGATTCAATGATCCGAATCGTAGTGAGGTACAGTCCACTAGATTGACTTATAAGTTTCTCTAAGATGCGTTTCCTTCCACAGTCATTAGATGTAATATCAAGGTATTCAGTTCCATTCTCACGGTATGTTTTTACATGATAACTGTTGGCACAAATAGCTTTGAAACTTTAACAAGGTTCGATTAGCTCTTGGTGCATACAGAGCATATCTCATATTCTTTAGAGTATTTCTATTTTGGTAGAATGATAATCTTTTCATTCTAATAATTTTTCTCTAGATGTATTGCTTTACATCTTTATAGTGCTATTTCGAACCATGTAAATATGTGTAGTAAATAAATTTGAATAAATTTAGTGCTTGAGAATAAAATTCCAAATTTATTAATGAGCCAACGATAATCAAATCAAGGTCTTGTTCTAATTTATCAAACCATTATTGAAATAAACTTTAAGACCAAGTAATAGTCTAATTAAAAATGAGGCATTATGCCTTCACAACTGTTTTTGGAAAATAAATAGATAAAGCAGGTCAGTCAAAATCTAGTGCATCCATTGACTGAGCAAGTTCCTTATTGCCATTGAGGTCTGCAATTGTGAGGTTGACATCTGGGACATGGCCTCCTTCTTCCATATAGTGAGTTTCTTATTCTTTAGACTCCCTATATCTCTTATAAGTGGCTGCAACTATGTTGCTTGCTTGGCAGTTCTTGTATTAATGCCCAATGACTCCACACCTATAGCATGGTTCATTGCTAACTCTATCCTGTTTGACTGAAGGGTTCTTAGGTGCCCTTTGCACCTTGTTTCCATGACCACTAGGGCCAGCACCACCATCTCTGTGCCATACATTGGGAGGGCCTCCACGGCCCATATCACGACCCCCATATCCCTTGCCACGTGGTGCATTATTTCCACGTGGATAGGGATCAACACGTCTAAACCCCTTTGCATTGGGGTTCTTTCCACCTTTCACTTTACCATAATTAGTATCGGGAATTTTCTTTGTTCCAATGGGCCTGGCATTGTTGCTCAAAAGAACCTCATCATTCCTCTCAGCCACTTGCAGCAGGTTGATCAGGTTATTGAAGGTTGTGATTCTTTTGTTGTCATACTCCAGCCTATATTAGTTCGCTAGTATAATTGCTGAAGTAGGAAAAATGGAAAGAGTCATCTGGATCATATCATATCATTTTCAGTGAGTTTCCTTCCACATAAATTGAGACGTGCCTTGAGGCGCAACATGTCTTTGTTGAAGTCTTTTACCCTTCTTTAGTCAAGTAAGTGAATTTCATTCCACTGAAAGGTCAGTTCTGAGAGTGAAGTTTCATGAATATTCCCAAAACATCTCTTAAGGGCATTCCACAGTTCTTTGGGTGTCTTCAGCTGTAGATATTCCCAGCGTATGCTAGTATCAATATGCCACCTCAGAAATATTAAGGCATTTGCTTTCACCTTATTAGATAGTTCATCATCTTTGGGGTCGGTAATGGTGGCAGTGTAGTCTTTTGCCACAAAGTCAGTTTCTACATCAGAAACCCAACGGTGGTACTCAAGTCCTTCTGAGTTCAAGATGTCAAATTCAGGTCGAATTGGATCAGCCATCTACATAAACAAGAGGGAAGATATAAATTACGCAGTCATAAAGACATCCACGTAAATTATTTTCCAAACATACGAATTAGATTTCAAGACCAAGATTCGTAATGGTCACATTTTTTCGATGCTATGTGAAAATACTTTTTCACAGTAAGTGTGTGTGTATAATGCGCATGAATTTTTATTATCATGGCAAAGCAGATTGTATATGTTGCATTCTAAAAAAATAACCATAGCACATTTAAACATAGCATATATAAAAATAAGGGAAAATTTCGCAAACAGTACACCAAGTAAACGCCACTAATAATTCTTATACACAAAGTTTCAAACCAAACATTTCGGTACACGAAATCTGAAACTTGACCCACTATTAGTACACGAAGTCAATTTTTGACATCAAAATGTCCATTATACCCTCAGTTCTTCTTTTTTTTTAATAATTTTTTTTTTCTGTTATTTTTTTTCCTTTGCTTTTATCTCTTTCCTCTTCCTTCTTCCGGGCTCACTCCCTCACTCGATCTTTCGCCGTCGGGGACGGCTCTGTACCCAGCAAGGCCTTTGGCTCCGGGACTGCAATCTAGCTGAGCGGGGCCCACGAGCATCAGTTCAACAATTGCGAGAGAGCCGAAGAGGACCAAATCCACGGGATCGCCTGCATCCCAACTTCCGACGGTGTTCTTGAAATGGGTTCCTCCGGTTTGATCAGAGAGAACTGGGGGTTGATCTAGCAAGCCAAGTCGTTGTTCGGGTCAGATCAGCCCGACCCGGAAACAAGACCGCTCTAGTTCATCAACCGGAACTTCTCCATTTTTGACATCGGCATCATTGCCGGCGTGCAGGAAGAGGATCACAGCTCGTACAATGACGACAAGAAACATGATTTTGGTTCTATCAAGAAGAAGAACGGAGCTCTGAACCCAAACCCGGATTTCGCATATTCCGACTGCCAGATGAAAAGAACGCCGAAGAAACGGGGCCGGAAACCCGGGCTGGGCCGAGACACGCTACTCAACCACGTGGAGGCGGAGCGGCAGCGGCGGGAGAAGCTCACTTCGCAAGGGCGGCGTTGGAAGCGAGGGAGTGAGCGTGGAGGTGAGGAAGGCGGCGTTGGAAGCGAGGGAGTGAGCCCGGAAGAAGGAAGAAGAAAGAGATAAAAACGAAGGAAAAAAAAATAACAAAAAAAAAATTGAGGGCAGAATGGACATTTTTGTGTCAAAAATTGACGTCGTGTACTGATAGTGGGTCGAGTTTCAGATTTCGTGTACCGAAATGTTTGGTTTGAAACTTTGTGTATAAGAATTATTAGTGGTCTTTACTTGGTGTACTGTTTGCGAAATTTTCCCTAAAAATAAACTACATGACATGCTCAAATTTCACAAATATACAACAAATTATATACTACACATAATAGCAGCAATAATATATCATACATAAAATAAAATGTAAACAATAGCATAATACAAAGCATGCGTAGGCATAATTTATAGGATTAAATACTTGTTACTCCTCAAACTTTTCCCTGAAAAACAGTTTAGTCCCTCGCCTTTTAAATTAAACTGGATAGTCCTTATTCTCTTTAATTCTCACACGATAAGTCCAAAATGTCTATTATACCCCTCACTTCATCTTTTTTCTATTTATTTTAATTATTTTCTCTCTTTTTGTATATTTCTCTATCTTTTTATTTCTTATTTTTCTGCTTCTCTCTCTTAGCTTTCTCTCTCTCTCTTCACTCCAAGCAACAAGCCAATCAAAATCCCAGCCTTCTTTCAGTCAAATTCATCATCTGGGTATTCAACTTTGCCTTCTTTTCAGTCAAAATTGCCATCTGGGTATTCAATTTTCTCGATCAAGAATTAGGGTTCGAAAAGGGCTATAAATCCATCTACGGCTACCAATTTGTGTTCTCTCTTCCGGTTAGGTGAGATCGGCAACCAGCCCACTGCCACCGTCTCAATGGACTCACACATTCGACTGAGACAGATGATCAAAACCAGAACGGCGATGTGAGCTTCGATTTAGGAAACAAGAAGATCAAATCAAAGGGGCGGTTGAATTGGATTTCAAATTCTAAAATTGACAAGAAGATCAAATCAAAGCACCACAACTTCCAGCTCCAATTTCGAGCCTTTCTAGTTCAGTTTCTAACAAAACCCAGTTGGGGAGAAGATCTGACAGTAGACCCAGCTTCCACTCCGGCGAACTGTCTCCTCAGAAATGAGCCCCAGAGCTTCCGAGAGTGTTCGATCTAGTATCATGCCACATAATTGGAAGCCGGAGAATCGGAACCTTGGGCCGATCAAAATCCAAGCCCAACGACCTAATTGAGGTGGTGGTGGTGGTTTGGCAGTGAGGAAGGCGTAGCGGTGGGACTGGGTGATGTCGAGGAAGGGGTGTGGAGGATTAGGGTGGAGAGGGGTATGATACTGAGGTCGAAGAGGAGTGCGGAGTTGTTTGGGTGGACAATTGGGGGCCTTGGGAGAGGAACAGGCGCTGGTGAGAGATAGGCATGGTGAATGGGTAGTACGGATCCGTGAATGGCAGTTGCTGCGGAGGGAGAAGAGGAAGAAGAAGAGGGGGGGAGAGAGAACCAGAAAAACTAAAAAAAACTAAAAGAAAAAAAAAAGAGAAAGAGAGAGAGAGAGAGAGAGAGAGTAAAAAAATTAATTAAAAAAAAAGAGGAAGTGAGGGGTATAATAGTCATTTTAGACCTATTATGGACCTGTTGTGTGAGAATCAGAGAGAATAAGGACTATCCAATTTAATTTAAAAGGTGAAGGACTGAACTGTTTTCTGGAGCAAAGTATAGGGAGTAACAAGTATTTAACCCTAATTAATATAAGCGTAAATAAAAAAATATGCTCAAAATTTCATAATAAAGCATAAACAATAAAATATATAATCATGCTGAAAGATAATCATATAAAACATAAATAACAAGGCATGCTTTAAGAGGATCAATATTATCTAAATAAACATGCTCAAAAGTTCATGAAAAAAACATAAACAATAAAATATAAAGCATGCTCAAGAAAATAAATAATGAAATATATCATAGTATGAAATTAAATAAATTAAAGAGAACATACTTGGTTTCGAAAAAAAAATAAAACCATCCTAGCACACCCGCGTGTTGATGCAGGTGTGCGTAGCAATGTTTTTGAGAAAAACTAGGCCGCTTCCTCTTTTTTTTTTTTCAGCAGTGGACCTCAAAGCCTTATTTTTTTGGGTCCTTGACCAAAAGCACCAAAATGAATCAAAATTATCCCACTTACCCCAGCAATAAATTTTTATTCCCACTTACCCAATTTAAAGTAAATTGACTTTTCTACCCTCCACCTAATTAACAAACAACATCATTGTCCTCTCTCATCATTTCTGCAGATCGAGCTCTCTCTCTCTCTCTCTCTCTTTCTCCCCTCCAAAATCCGGTTCCGGACTCCGACGTTCAGCATCAAAGTTCGAAGTGGCGCGGCCGACTAGGAACCACAGGGCAGTCTCAACATTGGCGGCGGCGCCAAGCAGCAGGTCTCGGCTTCGTTCGTGAACTCCTTCCGAGTCACCGCCGTCGCCGACCACCTGCTAGTCCACGTCCAGTCTGCAGTTGCGCGCCGAGTTTTTGCTGCTAGTTCAGAGCTTGATCGATAGGGTTTCGGAGAACCTGCACAGGAGTTTCGATTTGGAGAGCACAGAGAAGGAGAAAGCGAAGAGTGGGCAGAGCTACTGGATTATTCGAGAAAGGAGTTGAGAGATGGCGGTGGTGAATTGGAGAGCTATGTTAGGGTTTTGGATAGAGTATTGGAATTGGACTGCAACCGGCGGTGGGAGCGGTCTTCTGGAGTGCGGGAGGCGAACTCGCTTTCGGTCCTGGTCTGCAACCGGCGAAGAACAAGACAAGGTGCCCAATATTTTTTTTCTGTTTTTGGTTAACTTTGGGCAGACGCAAGCTAAAAAATCTGAATGGAGGCTCATAAACTTTGGGCTTGCAAGGTCACTGCTCCAACCTAGAAGTAATGAACAAAAAAGGCTCACAAACTTTTGCCTTTGAATTTTTTTTTTAACAATGCATTTTTGGTTTCAGTGGGTTTGTACGGGTAATAATAATTTTTTTTATTAAGGGCAGAAGGCGCAGAAAGAAAGAAAAAAGAAAAAAAAAGTGTCTATTGGAGGGCAATAGATCTATATTGAAGGGCAATAAATGTTTTGAATTGATGTATTCTCATCGTTTTTTGTCTTAATCAAAGTTTTATTTGTTTAATTTTACGGAGATTAGTTCTCATTCCAGTGACTGCAATGTCTATTAGGGGGCAATAGACGTCTATTGGGGGGCAATACATGGCTGATAGTCATCTATTGGGAGGGCAATACATGGTTAATAGACGTCTATTGGGAGGCAATACATGGTTGATAGTCGTCTATTGCCCCTTTATTGGAGGGCAATAGACGTCTATTGGGGGGCAATACATGGCTGATAGTCGTCTATTGGGGGGCAATAGACGTCTATTAGGGGGCAAAAAAACTTTCCGGTGGGTGGTAGCCGGTGATCGGAATCCGGCGGCCGGTTACCGGATTCAGACGAAAATTGGCCGGATTCACGTGACCGCTCACCGGATTCCGGCGAAGTTGGCCTGAATCCGGAGGCCGATGACGGGAATACGGCTGCCGATGATCGGACTCCGGTGAAGTCCCCTATGGTTTCTCTCTCTTCCATTCTCTCTCTCTCTCTCTCTTTAAGTAACAAAGGTGAGGGTAAAATGGTATTAAAAAAATAATAAAAACAAAAAAAAAAAATCTTAATGGGGTATTAGGGAAGACCTCCTTAGAGTGTTTTGGGTAAGAGGGAATTAAAAAAACTTAGTGGGGTAAGTGGGAAAAAAATCTCTAAAAATGGTGTAAATGGACAAAAACCCTATTTTTTTTTTCTTTTTTTTTTCTTTTTCTGGGCCGAGGGGTCTATTTCTTTATTTTCTGGGCTGCCGGGCCCTTTTTTTTTCTTTCAGGCCGACTCTTACTTTGGGCCGGATCCCCCTCTTTTTTCTTTTCTATTTTTTTTTCTTTTTATCTCTTCGTCCTCCTTCGCCTGGATTGTAGTGGAGGCTAGCACGCGCCGAGGCTGAGTAGGGGCATTGGGCAGGTGAGCGATCGTCGGGGCTGGAAAAGAGGAGTCCGAAGAAGGATCTGGAGGTCTGGCCGGACGTGGGATTGCAGGTTGGTTCAACAGTGCGATGGAAGGTGGGGTGCTTACTGCCGGGCTGCTGCAAGCGGGATTTGCAGGAGGCCGATCTGGGCTGTAGACGGAGACGGAGGTGAAGGGCTGGTGAGGTGAGGCCGGTCTGACCGGTGAGGTGAAGACCAGCTTGAAAGGGGGACGATGGCCGGTTCGGTCTGGAGAGGGAGACGAAGGCCGATCTGCAAATTTATTTATTTATTTATTTTTTTAAAGATCGGCAGAATTTTTTTTTTTTTTTTTACTTGGGAAAGAGAGAAAGTAGAGAACTAGTGTGTTTTTTTCTTAGCTATTTGCTCTGAGCGTGCTGATAACTTGTTAAAGTAAAATGACAATTGAAATTGGTCTACTCATTTCATTTCATAGTCCCTTTATATAGGGATAGAATTACAACGGAAATATTGATTACATTAAGATATTAAATACTGATTGATTCCGTAATTGTGCTGATTGATGGTAATCGCTGATTCCTTGATTCCCTCTCTGTCAGTTGCTTTGACGAAGGCACACAATATGTTTTTCCTTTAACAGTAATTGTATGTATTGTCATATGTTAACCTATTGTATAATTTTCTAAGTATACTAGCTTGACTTGAACTCAAATTAGTCTATTTCTATATCGAACTAATCTGCTTTGATGTATCGGTACATTAATTTATCTTAGACAAACCCTAAGACAAATATAAAAAAAAACTACAAGCATAAGTAGACAAGCCTAACTTGATCTTAAATTAGTCTACTTAATGTATCAGTACATTAATTTCACGGTAGACAAACCCTAAGATAAAAATCAAAGAAACAACACACACACACAACTATATATATATAGGGCCCTTCCACAAAGGATCTTTTTTTGACCATTTTAAGGGATCGCTTATTAAAACCACATTTTGGCATATCTATTGTTCAATTTTTAGGTCCTAATGCATAGATCACCTCTGCAAATTTTCAGCCAAATTGATGATTGTTAAGGTATTGAACTATATTAAATGAATAGATGAACCGAATCTGTCCAACCTAAACCATTCATACTTATAATTGTAAATCACAGTTATTTGGCTGAAAATTTGCAGAGGTGATCTATTCATATAGACCTAAAAACTGAACAATTAATATGTGGATATGTGATCGAAAAGTGAGTCTAATAAGTGAACCCTTAAAATGACAAAAAAACAAAAAAATCCCTCACTAGAAAATATATATATATATATATATATATATAACCAAGACCAAGTCCAAGTCCTCAAAAACACACTACCGAGGTCAACTCTTATAATGTTAATTAGGAGTAAGATCGTTAAGACATGTTCTGAGTTACCCTATCAAAATGGCTCACTAGATGATGACTACAATTGCGGTTACATGGAGACGTTAGCCTGTGTGTGATGATGTAATTTTATTCCATATGTCGTTGTTGCATACATGTACCTATTGCTTTGTAGTAGCTAGAAATTATATAACCGATCAATTTCAGGATTTCAGGTGATCTAAAAATCGTAGGTTATCAAGCAATTTAATATAACAACAATATCGCCAGAAATTAGATTTACAAAGATTTACTAGTACAAGGTATAAACCCCCAGCGAAAAATTGTCAAGTTTACTCATTTATATATGGCCGGGATAAAACAAGATATGCAATAAAAAAACTGAAGAAGATGGACTGTTGGAGAAGTACAAAGAGGATAGTTTCACTTTTTCAAACAGATCATCCAAGCCTCACTAAAGCACGAGCATAAGTTCAGAAACCTGCAGCAAGATCCAAAACAATAACCAAAAGGTAAGGGACCAAGTGTGTGTATATATATATAGGCCTTTTGCTCTCCTGCCATATGGTAGATCTTTAAGTACTCACCACCAGGGAACCAATGTCAAACTTTTATACAGTTAACATGACCTGGAAATTTGCAGAAGAAGCAAAAACATTAATAGCACATGATATGTATGTGCATTAGAACATCTAACACATAATTGAAAGATAGACTGGTGGAAAGCATGCGTTTGCATGTCCTAGAAACGGAAAAACAAATTCCAGCTCATTTTTGGAAAGTAAGCACATGACTCGCGCCTAACCCACATCTAGGAAGTTTTAAATAGTAGAGAAGATTTGGAGTAGGATGCAGCAAAAACTGCATATATATGATTTTTTGCAAATACAAAAATATTCAATATTAAACGAAACCATATTGGAAAAGTGAATGTCGGTTCATCGAATTACTATATAACAGAACGTACAAGATGAAGACAATGGAGTAGACAACTCTTATGTACATATCATCATTGATAATGCTGAAGCTAGCTAACAAGACGGACATAATAGACTTGACTTAATTGTAAATCAAAGACTCAATACCAGCTTAACAAGGGAAAGCAAAGTTATTCATAATGATGTTGATCTTGATAGTTCCAGAACAGTTAACACTGGCAAACTAGACTTTTGTATCATCTTCCGTGTACATGAGCTATTGGTTCTATTAAGAAACCAGAATCTTGCCAAGGTGCTGCATACAAAATGAAACTACCACTTTATCATTCATGCATATTTTCCAAAAACTTCAACATGATTTATAGAGCTACTTCCATACGCACAATTCGACAGGGAGGAGAATAGCTGATATCGTCATCTGTTCGGTGAGGAATTTTGCATCCCTACTTCTTGGAAGTTTTATGCTGTAAAGAAGATTTGGAATCCAAATGTGAGAGTACTCATCTTCATGAAAATAAATGGAAATAATTCATAAACCAACCTGATTTGAAAAACAAAGCTCAAATTGCATACTAAGACATCAAATCCTTTCAAAAACAAGGACAGATGCAGCTCAAACTAAAGCACATTCCATTAATCAGCACCAAAATTAATGAGCCATATCTCAAATTGCAGCGGTGAATTAAACCAACATTCCTTCAGTCCTCTGGACAAAAGAAACAAAGATGTTGAAACTAGACATCCTTCATCCTAAACATAGCCTAGTGCAAGTAATTCAACCTGCAGTACACAAGCAGACCACCATGCCAGTTGGGTAAAAATCAGAAGCATCTTTACTCATAAGCTAATCCTTATATATGAGTTGTCACCATGAAGAAGAGAATGAACAAAGATAATGATTAAAAGCATTAATAAGCCCAGTCTAAAACTAAAAGAGCACATGTAAGCTAACATACCAGGTAAACATAAGAAGAAATTGGATGCATCGCCCCAAACTCAAAGAGAATACTGAATGATCGGAGAGAAAGAGAATGAAGATATGCGATATCTGAGCTTTGGGGAAATAGAGAAAGTATTAAAATTACAAAAACCATACCGGAAAAATGAAAGTTGTTCATTGAATTACTGGTGAACATAAACTGCAAGACTGAGAAAATGTAGGGTAGAGAGTTAATGAACAAGAAATTTTAAGACTTGATAACTATGTACATATATATTGATCAAAGACTACACAAGTTGATTCAAGTGTAAATCAAAAACTCAAAGAATACTCACAGAAAGCAGATTAACAAGGACAAAGCAAAGCTGGTCATACTGATCTTGATCTTATTCCTCTTCCCTGCTATTACTCTTGCTCTTGCTCTTGGCTTTGGGTGATCTGATCCTGAATGACAAGAGATGCATTAAATCTTAAGGCTGGAATAAATCCTTCACCACAACATTATTCCATTATTCTATCAACATTGTTCCAATTTGAACCACCCATACCACAAATAAGATCATGCAATTCTTCCTTTGGAAAATCCACAGTCATCAATTGCACACTTGGCAAGACCCTCTTATCATTCTTTCCCTTTCTCAGCCTTTTCGAGTTTATGTCTTCAAGACCTTCATCGCCTGCTTGTTCGATTTCAGAGTAGCACCTCTTCTTGCTCTTCAATTTCAATTTCAATTTCAAATCCTGTTTCTGATCATCATGAAGTGGGTCTGGGTTTACAACAATACCAGAATCAGGGGAAACAGAGCAAGAATAAGAAGCAGTACCTGTAGTGGGAGAGACGCAGCGTTTGAATTTGATGATGATCCTCGGCTTCTGATTCTTCTTTTGCATCCCTCTAGATCCAGATCTCTTCTTTTTGGGAAAACCAAGTGAGAATGCTGCTTCTGGTTTGTTCCTATTCATCATCAACTCCTTCAAAACCATCTGGGTCAGAAGCACTTGTTGCTCAGATGGGTCGGTGGCCATGGCTTTCACATCATCAACCATTTTCAAGAAAGACCCACAAAGCCAGGTCTCATTTTTCCTCAAATCTTCAATCGTGATCACCATCTTCCTCCTCCTCTAACTCCTAAACCCTAATTCTTTTCTCAGAGAAAAAATTGATCCCCAAAGATAGAATCTTTAGTCAAGATTACAAGTGGGTATCGGAGATTGAACAAAAATCGGAATTGGGTATTCGCCAACAACTATAGGGACAAATTGATTTTGGGGTTAGGGTTTGCAAATTGCAACGGGTAGAGGGAGATGGAGTAGAGTTTCTAATTGTAGGAAATTTGGATTATTTATCCTAATCCTCCGCGGATTCACGCGCTTAGCCTAACCGCGTTTTCCTTCACTTCCTATGCTTAATTGCAACGGCTACAGTTTTAAAAATAATTCTTTTTTTTTTTTTTTAGAATGGTGAATAATTATTTTCTTAAAAATAAATAATATCCACATGGAAAAGGAGGTAAACTTTATCTAATTTCTTGAGTGGTTTCATAATTAATATTAGAACAAAAAACACCCGATATGGGTGTGAATAATTATTAACTAGCACGGGGATGTTTTTTTTTTTTTTTTTCAAGAGTGTGTAAGGAGGAAGTTAAAAGTAGTGGGGAGTTTCTACTATTTTTATTTTTATTTTTATTTTATAAATTGACTTTATTATCCTTATTGATTATTTCTGATTCAAAATTTTTTAATATATGAAAGGTAAATTGGTAAAAAAAAAATCAGTTATGAAGAGCAAGCTTTCTTCTCTTAATAATTGTATAGATTAAATAGTTATGTAAAAGCTTTTTTCAAAATAAGTGGGGAGTTAATACAGATAGCGGGAAGTTTTGTCTTAGATGAAATGCACATAGTGGGTAAGTGGGAAGTTATCTGCAGATAAGCAAATTATTGTTTAGGGTAATGATGGAAAATGTCATATTAGAGTGTGAAATGATAAAAATATCAGATAGTTTCCCACTTGATAAAAAGATCCATAATAAATTGTTTGTAATATTAATTTAGTCCTTATGAATAATGAAGTGATGTTAAAAAATGTCAGTTTTTAATTTTTTTTATTTCAATTCTGCCCTCAAATACATGTTTGGAGAGAGAAGGGACAATGATAAAAGAGGTCATGTTAAAGTACTTTATGATAATTCAGACACCACAAATGTCCTCCTGATAATTAAGGTCACCTATTAACAACCTACCACTAGAGTTAAACTTAATTATAAAAACTGCCACCGTTGGCTCTCTCTCCCTCCCTTCCGTTCAGATTCAACCCCGCCTCTCTCTCTCTCTCTCTCTCTCTCTACAAACCCTTACCATCCCAACCTCCTTGACAGCGACTCCTTGAGACCTTTCTCGACTTCTCCGACTCACTGCCCTTCACCATCGATCTCTCCTTCGAGTGGATCCTCGACTCCCGTGACTCTGACGCCTATCAGATCAAGCTCATTTATTGCGCCCTGCAGTTGGGATTGGTGCTCCTCGAGGCCGGTAAGAGCTAGCCGAGACGACGAGCCTCCAAGAACAACTCCATCTCCTGGGCTCTCCTTCTCGACCTCACCATCAAGGTAAGCCCTGGTTTTATTGTTGAAGTAAAACTTGAACTGTAATTGTTGCCGGAAACTGGTTTGATTGTGTTGGTTTTTGGGCATTCCGATTCTTTAGTTTTGAAGTTGCACTTTGCCGTTTTCAGTAGCAAACTTGCATAACTAATCTTCGTGCTAATAGAGATGATCGTATGGATCATTTCGAGGTTTCGAAAGAGTTAGTTTTTTAGTTTTGAAAGGATGAAGTTGCCTTTTTCTTTTTATTTACTTCGGTGTTAGTTTGTCAGGATTCTTTTACAATTTAGTTGTGATGCACAAATCGATTTTCGGTCTGTGTGAATTTCTGATCACTAATTTTCGTCTTAATGGAAATGATCGATAAGATGGATCCTTGGATAGTTTTGAGGTTCCGTTAATTTGTTATTCATTATGGTGATTATAAGAATCTTTAGCATCATTTGTGCATGTGAAACTACTTAGTTTATCAATGATCAGATAGGAAGTGCATTATCTGAGTAATGTGGTGATATGCTGGTCTTTTCCATGCCCCATACTCAAAGCATATGCTATCCTGCAGTTACTTATTCAATGTTTAATAAATGTGCCATGGATCTTCTTGCCATGCGAATATTGACTTGACAACAGTTGTCCTAAAAGTTAACAATGGAGTAGTTTTCACAATAATACACGGACAAGGAAAGCTCTTGAGTAAGTGTTTATTTGCAGCCAAGAAGTTTTTGGAACTTCATACTCTATAATATTTTTGTGCATGTGAAAGCTGTGGTGAACACTTTTGGTTTACATTTGATCTTTTAGCTGTATTTACAAATTGTTTTTCAATTTTGGAGGTGCAGTGCATTATTTCTCATTTGTAGTAATGCTAATTTGAACTCAAGTAAGACAATCCTGCCTCTAGCACATCTTCGTCATCATCCTTTGGATGAAGAAGATCCTTTTTAGGATCAAGACTACAAACGATCATGGGGGTGCTTGAAGGCTTGACCTTGTCAAAATGCCTAAGCATCTATCAACACGATGCTCAAGCTTCAAACTGAGACATAATCATGTTCTCCCAAAATCCTAAATCTCAAACTCGGATTTCAAGTGTTCAGTGGCTTCCCTTAACTCTTTAAGGGCTTCTAATGAAGATCATGTCCAACATGAACGGCGATAGAATCCGAAACTTGTTATGGAAACGCGCGGGCATATCCCTTCCCAATCAAGTAGTCATTTTAGTGAGAGTTTCAACCTTATTGCAAACGCCCTCCATGGTCTAGAGCCACTTGACTTGGGTAAATGAAGTTCACCATGAACCTTCATATATATTCCGTATCTAGATCCCCATAGAGATACTTAGTGACCACATTCGTAAGCTGCATGTTCAGTTATTCGGAAACTACCAAACTGACAGGGTAGTGGAGTGCAATGACATCCATTACGAGAGAATATGTCTCATCGTAGTCGATTCCAAGGCATTTTGTGAGAAGCCTTGTGCCATAAGTCGAGATTGCCATCTCTTTTTCTCATAACGCTTTCTAACGAAGACCCATTAGTCAACAGGTTTTATGTTAGGAGGTGTTGGCATCACTGGCTCAAAAACCTTCCTCTTCGTTAGAGAATCCAACTTAACCTGGAACACATCATTCCATTTAGGCCAAATTTCTCTACGTTGGCATTCATTCATCAACGGAGCGTGGTTCGATATCATCAGACTCAACAACTCATACACAATGAAATGCTCAACTACATCATCAATTATGATGGAGTTTATATCCCACATCTCATGTACACTAGTGTAATTTTCATAAAGCTCTATATTCTCAGGAATAGGTTCTAACATTGAGACGTCCCCCAACGATAACCCTAACCCAAAAGATTCTCATGAGACGGATTTTGAGTGTCAATGATTAAAGGATTGGGTTGTGCCAAAGCATCCTTCGAACCCACGGGCCTCCCACGCATCCTTGCTGGGGCCATGGCCTGTAACGCCATAGTGCTACACTCTTTGGTGTTGGCGCCATACCTACCTCCGTGTAGGGTGGCACTACGTCCTCTCGTAGGGACGTACTTCCTTGCAGGCATGTTTGCTGCATATTTGTGTGATCTCGTCACTTTAACAGGGATCGAGATGAGACATAGTGGGGGCAGGCCACGACAATTCCTGTCGTTCCTGCTGAACATCCGTGTTCTTATCTCCCCCTAATGATGGGAAGACTGTCTCATCAAAGTGACAACCCGCAAATCTAGCGGTAATGAGATCGCCTTGCAAGGGCATTAAGTGGCAGACGATTGTTGGAGTCTTAAATCCAACGTAGTTACCCATTCGTCTGTAAGGACCCATTATAGAGCGTTGTGGCAGCGCAATTGGCACATAAAGGCACACTCAAATTTGCGTAAGTACGATAATTGTACCCAGTCACTAGCTGTAACGCAGAGGTACATTGAGTGGCACTGGGTCGTAGACAAATCAGCATAGCTACATGCGATATTGCATCACCGCAAGCAGATATAAGGAAATTAGTGTGCATTACCAATGTCCAGACTACCATCGTAGTCGTTTTCGCGAGACAAATTGGGTGTGTTCATGAGAATATAATGTCCAACATTAGTCCCAATGCAATAACCATCGAAAGTCTTCGATGTAAACTCTCTAGCATTGTCAAGTCCAATTGACGGAAGAGGATGATCTGGGGAGTGAGCCCGTTGTCATATGATATGTGCTAGGAGTGTAGCATAAGCAGCATTACAAGTAGACAATGGCACAACACGTGGACAGCGTGTTTGCGGGTCAAACAACATCATGAGATATTTAAACGTCCGCAAGTTGGTTGAATCAGTCCATAGAATCCCCATGGGTTCTATGTAAGAACAGAATGAGTATTTTCATGCTTTTGCATAGGACGGTCTCAATCTTAACTTCCCTAAGGAACGGGCTTTGTAAAGCGAGCGAGAGGCCTTAGAATCAACCAATGACGATTTTGGTTGGGGCTAAGCGTTTGAAATGCTATTTGAAGCAAAGTTGGTGATTGCAACATCACCTGGGGCGTCATCGCCATGATGGACGCCATCCATGGCATCATGGATAGGGACTGTGCCAGCCCTAGGCTGGTGGTGGACTGCGGCAGTGCCAGAGGCAGCGGCGGCAGTCACACTTAGTCCAAGAATCAACGTTTGACTCATGCTTCATTTCGCTCGAGAGAATGGATGTCCGTGTGAAGTCTTCTGTAGATGGATCATCATATCATGACTAGGATGATCTATCTTGTCGTGATAAAGCCAATATGTGTCAAAATCCAAGAGATCTTCTTTCATAACTTTATTGGATTTAATAGCTTAAATAGTGACATAGAGTCCACTAGAGAGACACATCAACTTCCCTAAGATGCGCCTTTGTTTGTAATCATTAGAGGCATTGCAAAAGAATTCATTTCCGTTCTCTACATGCATTTTCGCATGGAATACGTTGGCTATTCATAGGTACGATTCACCCTAGAAGCGTAGAGAGTTTCTGTGACAGTAATCAAGCTGCCATTTGGCAAGTGGAACTTGGGCTATTCCATGTCCTTGAATTAATACTGATGACCCAGCCATCGTAGTCACAAACTAATATGCTCAGAATCAAAATTGAGTCATAATGAAAAAACTCGAAATTTTATTCATAAGCCAACGGAATCACATCATTGTCTCTTTGACTAAAGAAAATCTAATCCAAAATGCTAGCTAATGCAAAACTACGGTAGTCATCTAATTCTTTTGGTAATTACAAAATGAATGTGACTAGGTGAGTAAAGAGATGTCGGTGGAGCAAGGCTCGCTTAAGTCTCAGTAATCTCAGAACCTTCGTAGACATCACACTTACTTTGGGGTGAGCCTATTTTGAAGAAAGACTAAACCATTGGAATCTACTACAAAAATATATGGCAATTGCATATTACATCTCTTGGAAAATAAAAAGACTTAAACAAAATTGGCGATCTATTGATGCCAGGCAGATTTGTAGTCTTCAACCCTTCACTCAAGATCATCTTCTTGATCTTCTTGTTTCACATAGTGAGCTTCTCTTGCTTCACAATATGCTTTGTAGGCGGTGACAATTTCTTCACGAGCTCTACAAATGTGTGCCCAATGATCAGACACTCCACATCGAGAACATACATCTCTTTGCTCAAACTCCATTGATTGAGGCGCTTTGAAAGCGTCATTTAGATAGCTCTTAGTGTTGGTGGCGCCACCAACATGGCTAGAGGCATTGCCTCCCTCTCTCTTTCCACGTTGACCTCTTTGATTTCGTGTTCGCCTATTTTGACGATTACCTTCCCAAGTAGAGCGATTATATGGACCAGAATGTCCAAATGTATCCCTAAGATTAAGTTTCTCTCTTGGCGCCCTCTCTTAGGGGCGCGACTATAATTGGATCCCGGAATATGCTCAATTTCCATGGATCTTGAATTATAGTTCTTCACAAGGATGTTGTCATGCTTTTCAGCGACATTCATAGCTCCAAGGAGCTCATGAAACCTTGTGATCCGTCCTGCAGTAATATCAATTCGATAGTTCTTAGCAACCATCAATGCAGAGACGGGAAAGGTAGAGAGAGTCTTCTTAATCAACATCGCATTTGTGATCTCTTTACCACAAAATTCCATTAAGGATTTAATGCGAAGTGCTTTCGAGTTGTAGTCAAGAACTTACTTGAAATCACAGAAGCGGAGGCTATGCCATCTCACTTCTAGGTCAGGAAGCAGGGAGTCACGGACGTTGCCAAATCTTTCATCGAGTGAGACCCACAGCCTTCTGGGGTCTTCTTCATTCATACACTCGTACGGGAGTGGATCATCCATATGACGATTCATTAGGATGATGGCTTTCGCCTTATTTGCCTCTAATGCTGTTCTATTGGCTTCCAAAGCTTAAGCTTGCTCAAAAATTAGAACGTCCTGGCTAGGCTCGAAAATCGTATCTAAGATTCCATCGGCCTTGAGATGCTGGCCCACCTATGATATCCAGAGCCAGTTGTTCCCAATGGAGCAAAGTCCAATTTGTTCAGGTTACTCATCCTGAAAGAGAACAAGAAATTAGGGTTAGTTTCGGAGCGTAAAAGGCTACCACGAAAACATATAAAATTTCTCAGCGTAGTTGCTCCTAAGAAATTGGGAATTTCTGAGCGTAATTGCTTCCAAGAAATTCAATTCCAAGAGGTATTGGATTAGATCGAAACAATGACGTAAGTGGTCAATCATAAATTCTCTACAAACTCTAAGTTTGGAGATCTCAACAAGCTCCAAGCTTGGAGTGAGCACGAACCCCCACAGTTCGGCTTAATTAGGTCTCCCCTATGATGAAGAAAGGGGGGTAGAAGAAGGGAGTTTGCAAGTACCTGAGAAAAGAAGAGAAATTGAATTAAAAAACTCTAAAAAAAACTGGAACATTTAGTAAAAAAATACCTCGAAATAGGTCGCCGGGAAATTTGACCCGAAAAAGTGGTGGAAAAAGTCGCTGGAAAATGGCAGGTGTACATACCTCCAATAATATGGAGTATTTACTACATCACCAAGCATAAGTAACACCTACTTTGGGACATCCACAAGACATGGCAAGGCCCAACCGAGACATGCATCGTGTAGCCCTATGTTCAAGCTACGCCACGGTATCCGGAAGTCGCAAATCCGACATCGGGAAGCCACCTTTCCGCCCTTGCCAAGATGCCACCACAACATAGCTTTCTACATGCTTCTAGGCTTAATAGACTAGAAATATGTGGAAACTTGTCCCACATCGAAGAATAAGTAGAGGAGATGGCTTCCTTGACTTATAAAAGGAACTCTCCTCCCACTCAAACAGGCATTCACATTCATTACATCTCTTGTAATCTTGTTAGGCCGCAAGGCTCGACACACTAGTATAGCTTTCAAGTGGACGTAGTCTCCCGCTCATGCGGAGGCGAACCACTATACTTCGCTTGTGTCACTCTCTCTCTCTCTCTCTCTAAAGCTAACTAGAGATCCCCACGGATCACTAACGTTAACATTGGCGCCGTCTGTGGGAAGCCGACACACAAAGGCTTCGTCACCTACCATGAACTTTGACCCATAAGCGTCGAAGTCAACGCTCATTCAACATCAAATTAGGGTCCGGTCAACGCCCAGCGGGTCCGGTCAACGCCCGGCGGAGTCGGTCAACCCCCGGCGGAGCAGGTCAACGCACATCAAGGCTTGGTCAACGCTGACCATATTGGTCAACGCTGAACCTCCAAAAAAAAAAAAAAAAAAAATTTTAGGACACCCAGAAAATCTCTCTGGGCACCCAGAACCATTTTCAAAGTCTTCTAGCTAGCTTTTTCCCGCCAGACCTCCGCTCCGCCCAACTGGCATCCCCGCCGAACTGTAGCTCCGTCCACCTTCGACCGAGCTCGTGGTCTCCGTCAGACCTCCGCTCCGCCCAACTGGCATCTCCGCCGAACTGTAGCTCCGTCCACCTTCGACCGAGCTCATGGTCTCCGTCAGACCTCCGCTCCGCCCAACTGGCATCCTCCGCCAAACCGGTGCTCCGCCAAACTGGTCCTCCGCTGGCCTACTCCTCCGCCAGGTTGCAGCTCCAGGCCCTCCGCCGGAGAGTCGTCCGCCAGGGGACCCCCGCCGGCATCCTCCACTGGTTTTCTCCACTCAGCTCCGCCAGACACACCGCTGAGCACCAGGTCCTCCGCCAGCCCTGGATGCCTGCACGACTCCGCTAGCCGGTACGAGTCTCCGCCGGACTCTTGAGCACCAGCGAGCTCCGCTCCGCCAGCCAAGAGCTCTGCCGTCCATGATCATCAGCGGCACACTTCCGCCGAACTCCTCCTCCGCTGAGTTCCAGGACCACCGCTAGACATCACCGCCCAACCTCCTTCGCCGGCGAACACCCTCGCAGGCCAAGTGCTCCGCTTTACTCGGGTCTCCGCCGCACTTGGATCATCCGCCGATCTCCAGACCCGCCTCAGCTTCTCCGGCGGTAGATCACCGCCGACCTTCCATCAAGCGGCTTCCGAGCTCCAATCACGGCGGCCAACCATCGAACCGGGTCTCCGCCAGACTTCTCCCTCCGCCAGCTCCACCTCCTCTGGACAGCTTCTCCGCCGGTCAAACACCGCCAAGCGAGCTCCGCTAGCCAAGTCTCACCACCAGCTACCATCAACGGCTAGTTTTTGCATCCTCCGCCCAAGTGATCAACCGGTCACTTCCGCCTGCTAGCCTCCACCGATGGCCAACACCTTCAGCTCTTGCTTTGAACGCCTGGTTTCTCCATCGATTCCAGGCCACTTACAGCAGAAAGGCCAACAAGATAAGATGAGTTCTAAGTCTTCTTTTATTTGTTATGCATGACACGTGCCTACCGCTTGCCCATGATGAAAGCAAACCTCACCAGAGACATGGCTACAATTCAATATCTTGCATATCCTTGTCTTATGTGCACACGTGCAGCACACTTATATATGCCTTGACATATTTAATTATTGTCATGCATGCATATATTTGTTAGCAAGTAACTTGACGCACCCTTATAACCACACATATATACTCTGCTTTACCCGAAACTTTGAAGCACTGGCATGTGTCCACTTACTATTATATCCTGCATATATAACTGGTACACATGCACATGTCGGCTACCACACCCATTCCATGTGCTACTATAATTTTACAATTATATTGTACCCTTATTTATATTTGGTTATTTCCCTTTCCAAATAATCAAATCAATCACACTACGTTCACTTGATTATGATTTCACTTAATAATCAAACTTGCATCTCACATGCTCATAAAACTCGAGCGTTTCATGTCAATTAGTACCATCCATATTTGTGATGCAACGTGATCCGAACATGTGTACAAGATTATATGTTAATCATCCACTTTATCTTGTATTAGGGAAGCATAATCACCGATCACCCCTCTAATTAGCGAAATCATCATCCTTCTACTAAGGAACTTTACCGGAGCAATGGAGCGTCACAACCCCAACATGATTTGAGTACTCATATCAATGCCAACTCCAACTCGCTCCAAATCGGCATAAGATAAGTCACTATATCTTATCTCTTACGCTCTTGCAAATAGAGCCTTTGCCATGACTATACATGTCTCCATGACCCTTAAGCATGCCTACAAAATGTTATTAGCAACTTTACTACAAGTACATGCTACACACATACATGCTTAAATTCAATTACTTGTGACATGCATCTAGAAGCTTGTGATACTTACGACTTAATTAAACATGCTCGGCTAAACGACTTGTTCGGGTTTCGACTCGCTTGGGTATCGAGTATGGCCACGACTTGCGCTTGGGCCACGCCTCGCATGCTCGCACAACGCCTACACACTCAACTACACCCAACTTGCTCGAACAACCCAACTTGCTCGATCATGTCCAACATGCTTTACTTAAGCCCCAAGTTCACAAACGCTTCATTCTATGTCACCGGGACTACTCCCACAAAATTACTATGGACACCCATTACATTTGCCACTATCTATTGTGCGTGTTATATGGCCATAAGATCCACATATACAAACTACCAATATTTTTTACATGTTCATACACATTAATGGAATATTGAGTTTTTCTACCATTTGGTATTCGCTACAAATCGAATTCTTTTCGCATTCCATTAATACGAGCGGTAACCAATACAACAAGCATTCTACATATGCGCGTTTTTTTTCATTGTGTAGGTTAAAAGAGTCCCTTCTTGCTTACGGAGCTCGGGGACTTGTAGGGGCTCCGTACCGCCCGGTTACTTATGCTTGATGACTTCGTGATTTGAACTCCCCAACCAAGAAGCTACTCTTACTCGGGGACTTCGGGGACTTGTACATACCTCCAATAATATGGAGTATTTACTACATCACCAAGCATAAGTAACACCTACTTTGGGACATCCACAAGACATGGCAAGGCCCAACCGAGACATGCATCGTGTAGCCCTATGTTCAAGCTACGCCACGGTATCCGGAAGTCGCAAATCCGACATCGGGAAGCCACCTTTCCGCCCTTGCCAAGATGCCACCACAACATAGCTTTCTACATGCTTCTAGGCTTAATAGACTAGAAATATGTGGAAACTTGTCCCACATCGAAGAATAAGTAGAGGAGATGGCTTCCTTGACTTATAAAAGGAACTCTCCTCCCACTCAAACAGGCATTCACATTCATTACATCTCTTGTAATCTTGTTAGGCCGCAAGGCTCGACACACTAGTATAGCTTTCAAGTGGACGTAGTCTCCCGCTCATGCGGAGGCGAACCACTATACTTCGCTTGTGTCACTCTCTCTCTCTCTCTCTCTAAAGCTAACTAGAGATCCCCACGGATCACTAACGTTAACAGCAGGAAAGTGGTCAGAAAGTTGCCGGAAAAGTCATTGACCGGAAGTTGACCGACGTTGACCAGAGGGCTGACGTGGCACTGATGCTGACGTGACAGTGGGTCCTGCTGCTGATGTGGCAGTACTGACATGGCTGCGGGTCTTAGGGCTGATGTCAGCGGGCTTCTGGGCTTGGGTCAGTGGGCTTCTGGACCTGTTCCTTTCTTCTTCTTTTCTTTTTCTTTCTTTTCTGCCGGTTCAAGGTACAGCCAGAACTTTTGCCTGGTTCGGGGACGAGGTGGCCGGTTCCGGGAAAATTGTTTCTGGTTCCCGGATGTTGGGATCGAGACGCTACTTCTATAAAAATTGGGTAGCAATTGGAAGTCTGGAAGGTAGTGAACCGGTGAGATATTTGCTAAGGGTGGTTTGGAGATTCCGGTGGCCGGTTCAGTAGGTTTCAGGCCGGTTATTGAAGTGGTGCCGCCGGTTCTAGATTCCTGGGAAGGAGGGCTTCAAGATGTGTGTCGGGGTCCGAAAGGGTTTCAAGGTTTTTAGCTTCTTGGATTAGGGTATGGCTATTTGTTTCAGGGTTAGGGCTTCGTGCTGATAACGTATTTTAGGGAAACGATATTTGAGAGAGAATTGATGTGTGTTCTCATTGATAATAGGGACCTCGATCTTTCTATAGAGGATCACAATGCATAGAATTTGAATTGTACAAGGAAAGGTAATCATACAATGAATGGATATCTCTAAGATATTCTCCAAGATTCTCTCTAATTATAACCCTATTACCACATGGTCAAGTAACTTAGAGTTTGGGCCAGACACACAAATAAAGATTTACTTGAACAAATACAAAAATATTCAATATTAAACGAAACCATATTGGAAAAGTGAATGTTGGTTCATCGAATTACTATCTAACAGAACATAAAAGATGAAGACAATGGAGCAGACAACTCTTATGTACATTTCATCATTGATAATGCTGAAGCTAGCTAACAAGATGGACATCATAGACTTGACTTACTTGTAAATCAAAGACTCAATACCAGCTTAACAAGGGAAAGCAAAGTTATTCATAATGATCTTGATCTTGATAGTTCAAGAACAGTTAACACTGGAAAACTAGACTTTTGTATCATCTTTTATGTACATGAGCTATTAGTTCTATTAAGAAACCAAAATCTTGCCAAGGTGCTTTATACAAAATGAAACTACCACTTTATCATTCATGCATATTTTCCAAAAACTTCAATATGATTTATAGAGCTACTTCCATATGCATATAGGGTCTTATAGGGTCTAGTTAGATATCTATAAATAGGGGCATAGGTTGTAGTAGTAGATCAAGTCTTTGAAGCATTAAACAGAGAGAGCAAGTGAGGTCTTGAGAGTTGGTGAGAACTTCTTGTGAGAGATTCTTGTATTCTTGTTCGTGTATTCTTCTTCTTCTATAGTGAAACCCAAGCAGCCCGGGGACGTAGGCAAAGTTCTTTGCTGAACCTCGTTAACAAGTTCGTGTTTGGTTTCTCCACGACTAGAATTTTGGCCTTTAACATCGGCCAGAAACCGATGTTAAAAAAAAAAACGTCTGATGTCTTAGTGGGTGATGTTAAAGATCAGGAAATCCCAGACATCGATTTTTAGCCGATGTTAAAAATGACTCTGGACATCAGTTTCTTGTAAGGTCCTGATGTATAAAATGACTATAGACATCGTTTGATTTATAAAGAACTGATTTCATATCCTACTATGACATCATTTTACATAAGAAATTGATTTATATATCAGTATTAGACATATGTTCTATAGATAGAACTGATGTCCTGCGTCAGTTATAACATCAGTTTGTTATTTCAAATTGTTGTGTCTTCATTCTTTTTGCTTCAGTTTCTAGTTTATAAGTGATTACTAAATCAGTTTCTTCACTAGAAAAGTATCAAATTGAGAATACCAATGGTAAGCAAAAGAAAATTTTCATTAATATTATTGATAAAAAGAGTACAAAGAATAGCGAGAAGGGGACATATGGCCTAAACTTCTCCATATACAATAGCAAAAGGAAAGAACAAGATTGAAGTCTTCTAAATAAACCATATGAAGACTAAAACTGTTTGTAGATACAGTAAAACGAAAAAAGAAAAAAAAAAGTAGCTTGTTATAAGATAAAAATACTTGTAACTTGAGTTTCCAGTCCTTGGTGTATTCTGGCAACTTTGGAGTGCTGATCTTTGGAAGTGGCAGTTAATCCTTTTAAAGACGTGTTGCCTGTAGTAAATGCACCTTCCAAGTTAGCATTGCTCAAATTTACCTGCAAAAAGTAATACATGCATAGTAAGAACACTAGAAGGCATTATGGAAACTTTCCTTCAATATGTCTTTGCTTTGGCAAGATTTGAACCTCGGGCCTAGTGGAAGCCCAATTCAACCTTGCCACTAACACATGAGTGGACCAAGGAATGGAGACATAACTCAATACAGTCGGGCTGAAAACAAGCAAAACTTTTAAAAGAGAATCTAAAAACCTTCTGAGGTTCGTTAAACTAATAAAATTCAAGCGTACATTCCTCATAATACTCCTATTAACTTGGCTGGAAACATCTAATAATTTTTGTCACGCCCCGATCCCAAAAATGTAGAGAACATAAAGGATATGACAATCATTTACAACTCAAGAAATAGTACCCTGTGGCACATAACATCAAAACAAAGGAGAAAGTTTACAAAAGACAAAACTCCTAACACTCGGACACTCGTTCCATAACCCTACCACCTAAGTATCTATGGAATTGACGAATAACAGAACACATATTCAACACCAGAAACTGCAACCCAATACTCTAAAGTAATAATCAATAAGGAGACTATTAAAGTACGAACATAGATGCAGAAGACCACAAAGTAGAAACTCGAAAACCTCACCCTCAACTTAATAACCCCGAACCCAAATTGGAAACAACCTTAGTTCTTCTCCTTGTTTTCTCTTCAATCCCCAGTCTCAAAGAAAAGAAAGGAAAAACTAAGAGGTATCCATCCCAGATTAGTATATCTCGATAGGGAAGAAAAATAGAAAAAGAAGAAACGGTGAAAGCCAAACGGTGGAAGAGATAAGACCTTGAGCTAGGTGGCTTCTAGGTGTCAAATACGTGAAGCTAGCATCCACTGATGCTTAATAAACAAAAATAAACCTAATTTAAAAACTAACTGCTAGCTTTAACAATAACAAATAAATAACCTTAGGTAAAAGAACATGGTAAAAGAACTCATCCTAAAAACAACTTTACATAAACATATATAAATAAAAGAAAAAGAAAAAAAATTGTTTCAGGATTTCACAATTTCATTGTCACTGCATCTCCAAATCTCCATAATGAAAACAATGATTATGACAGGGACAAAGAACTAGTAAACAATTTTGAGCATGTTAGCTTCAAGGGCAAGGGTTTAGGCCTGTAAACTTAATATTCAGGGTTGAGTCATTCTCAACATTATGCTTTTCACAAGGAAACCAAAACCTAACCTAAGCTGAACCTTATGAAGATAGGACTATCGATGTCCCCAATTGGCACAAAAGCTCATTGGCCATAAAAGTCCACATTGGAATCCAATATGTCCGGGCTCCCAGCAATGGGATATATATTCACACACATACTGCACAAGTACACACATTGTAATAGCCTCTCTACCTTTCATGCATAGGTTGTATTAAGCAGTTCACTTGATAGTGAAATATATTTATACTTGATAAACATTAACAATGCGAACGAACTGCATAAGTATTTCTTATAAATTGAACAGGGAGAAGAGTTCCATCAATGCTCACCTTTGTCACATTGGCCAATGATAAGTCTGTACCCCTTAGATCAGCATCGGAAAGATCAGCCCCTGGATAGCGAATACCATTCATGATATATCAGATATATGCTTAATCTCTTAACAACAAAAATAAACAAAATAGCATTAAGGAATTTCCCACCTAAATCAATTATACATATTCACCATTACAATAAGAACCAACTGACTTAACAATGATACATGTCATATCAACATAAAAAAGCTAGCTCCTAATTAACACTTTGCGGCATGAAAATTTCGCCTGCCTCTATATGGACTGTAACAAAAAGAATCATAAAAACTGAGCACAAAATACGAAACAATTGCAGGTAAGAAATGTGTGTGTGTGGTGGATCATTGGAAGTGCAAATCATCATGAGCAAAATAACAAAAAACATGTTACTACTTACTACTCTGATATAACAGCATAAAACATTAGCATTGCAATAGCTGTAACAGAAATAGGATGTTACGGTGTGACAAGATAATGGGCTTGTTTTTCTTCTTGATGTCATCACAGTACTCTCGTGCAAGCATATTCACTTTACGTTGATCCATACTGAGTTGACAAATGTCAGCCTATATAAGAAAAAAGATTTCACTTATCATCACGTGTTCATTAAATTTGAATATAGATATGTTCTTGTTCTTTTTATGTCAAAGAAAACAGCTCTCTGTTATTTGATGAACACTGTTATATGATAAGACTGGAAAATCAAAGCATTAAAATAAAGGGAAGATCAGAATATAATGAATCACACTTAGTCTGCAAGCAGCACTAACTTGCAATGTTAATACTAATTCCACACTAATGTAGGTGGTTGTGGCAATCCAAACAGTAGTGAGGACTAAATAGATGGTAGGACAACATTACTCGAAGAAATGAACAAATTATACAAGATAATCTGAACACTGTATAAGGTGTGTATGAGTGGACAACTCGACATATCTCATTAAACTAAGCATCTCCCTTTTAGTTTTATTAACAACAGTTCTCCTATAAAACCAAGTTAGTAAACTGGAAGTCTAATACCTGCTGGATTAGTTTTTCAAGATATGTTACAAAGGGTGAACCTAAGAGTAGGTTAATCCTACCTTTAAAGCTCCGAAAATCATATAATGGTTTATATTTGAGCCGTATAACAAATACCAAGCAGTGTTCCTTATATAAGTGCTATGTTCAGATGTCAGATCAGAAAAACAAATAACTAGCTAATAGATAATTGAGTACCATGTCAGACAGCCAAGTTGGCTTCCTCTAAATGGCTTTATGAGCTTCTTGCCCTTTGCAGTTTTTATTGATTAAGCTTTCTATATTCATGTAAGCTTTTAAAAATGAGTGCAAGAACTGAAGTGTGTATACTAAAATATCATCCAATAAGTGGATCTAACATAAGTTTTACTCCCCAAAACTAGCATGACTTCTTCCTAATCCATACAACATTCAGAAAATGATGAAGCGAAACCTATATTCAGTCTCAAACCCAAGGCAATGCCAAAAAATATTCCCCAATGCAAATCCAAAAGTATAACAGAAAGCACCTGCAGGAAGAAAATATCTGCACATTGCATACACGGGTAGAGGATCTGGGCAGCTGTTAACTCTTCTTGATCCGTTCGACCCATAATTTGACTTGAACATTAGAAGCACAATACATTAAATATCGAAATTCACCATATCTAGTACAATAGTAATCCAAAATTTTAGATACCTAATGATCCTCGGAAGCTTGTTTTTCCTGGCAATATCCATTACACACGGCCAGTACTCATATGACCTGGCATTGATCTCCTTAGAAGACCACAGAAACTCAACTTTCCCACTGTCCAGATTCATCCCCACAGACCTCCATATCTCAATAAAATACTTCCCCACTGTCTCAATCTTCTTCAAATCGCCCCCATCTTATTGTTCAGCTGCGCAAACCAATCGGCAATCCATATCTTCACTCTACAGCCTCCGACAATCATCTTGTTTACTTGAGACCATAGTACAGACAAGAGAGAAGAGAGAAGCACAGACGAGAGAGAGGGAGGAGAGAGAAAGTGGATATAGAGGAATCTCTCTCCTCCGTCATCGATCTCCAACCACCAGGGTGGACTCACCGTAGCCACCATCTTCTTCGCCTTCCTTCGACGAGTCAATGCCATGCTGCACCTCCGAGATGAGCCACAAAGAAATCTCTACAAATTCATTTTCTAGGGTTATGTGGTTTTGGTTCGATTAGGACAGAGAGAGAGAGAGAGAGAGAGAGGGAGGGGGGGGGAAGGAGGATCGGGTTTCGGGGAAGAGCGAGAGAGAAAATTTTATGTGTATAGGTCGGAGATAAAGCGAGTGAAAGTGAGAAAATTTTGTTTCCCGCGTGTACAAAATTTTGTACTTAGTCTTTCTACGTTTTTGAAAATTTTGAAATCAAAATATAGACATCGGTCAACAGTAACAAACGATGTTAATTATATAAATAGAAATCGAATTTTTAGAAATCGATGTTAGAATAATTTTTTACATCGTGTGAAATCTGAACCGATTTAAATGACGTGATATCTAAGGCCAAAATTCTAGTAGTGCTTGCTCGTTTATCTGTATTGTTTTGCACTTGTCTGCTTCTGCAAGAGGAATTTTAGGTCAAATTCCTAATAGTAACTAGAAAAAAGTCTTAATTAAGGTAAATATGATCCTCGCTAGAGTAAAGTAGGTTTTCATTCGAGTAATTAAGTCTTGAAAGTGATAATTGTAGTAGGTTCTCATTTGATTAATTAAGTCTAAAAATTGGTAATTGTATGTATTGTCATATGTTAACATATTGTATAATTTTCTGGGGAAAAAAATGCAAACAGTACCCGACCTTTGGCTCATAAGTAACTTTAGTACCTGACAAAAAAAATATATCACTTTGGTACCTGAAGTTCGGACCCCGACCCAATATTAGTACCTAAAACACTGTTGCCCGTTATGGCGTCATCCACGTGGCAAATTTGCAAGGGTATTATGGTCCCTTCATCCATTCCCGCCAATTCAATAAAAGTGTAGGGATTTTTTGGCGCGAACTGACATATTTACCGCTAAAAAAAAAACAATGTATATATCATTTTAGTACCAAATATTTGAAGGCGAACACAATACAAGTACCTAGCCTATTGATTAGTATGGTCTAAAATTGAGGGGAGAATTTAGAGAATAAAACCATCACATATTGACCAAAATTCCTAGAAAACATAACATGAAACTGAGAATGCATTCAAATTCTCACAAAAGGCAACTTGCTTAAGTCATGTTCATAACAAAAAAGCCTTCAGAAATTGCAATTTTAGAAGGCACCAAACTGTGTTAATCATGTACTAGACATGGAGCATTCCCTCTAAAAAAACAACAAGTTATCCAAAACAGTCTATTGAGGCCTGGGTTTTCTGCGAGCAAGTGACTTGAACCTTCTAGCTTTGAATTGGGGCTGAGACGAGCCTTCTGTAGCTGTAGTAACTTGTGATTGTTGGGTAGTACATGATCATCTTCAGGGCCTTCTTCATTTTCTGCTTGGTGCTGCATTGGGTTAAGAGGTTGGGGCTGCACAGGATCAGCAGTTTGGGGCTGCACTAGGTGAGGAGATTGTGGCTGGATAGGCTCAGTAGCTTGGGGCTGCACATTCTCAGCACCTTGGGGGCTCCATAGGGTTAGCAGCTTGGGGCTGCACATTTTGTTGAGCTTAGGCCTGCACATAAGCATAACAACAAAGTGAACCAACAAAGTGAATCACAACACATATAATTTACACACAAATTGGTGACAACACATCAAACAACAGAATCACAACACTTTCAACAATGACAATTACACATAATAATCTGGTTACCTCATTTATTTTCTTGCAGGTCCTCTTGTTGTGACCTTTTTGCTTACAAATCCCACAGGTAACCTGGCTGTAATACACCTTAGGCAGCTTTGTTAATCCAGGAGGTGGGGCTCCTTCACCTACAAGAAATTCAAGTGATTTGTGCAAGTTAGAAACCAAAATTGAACTAACTGCATAAACATTAACTCATTTTGAAAAGACCTTACCCGGTTCCTTTGTCCTAGCTATTTTAGGCCTTCTTGGCTGCTTCCTATACAGAGGTGGTGCAATTGGCCTATTAATCTTCTCCAACTCAGTCACTCCAGTTATTGGATGCATGACAGGCTCATATGCCTTCATGTACATGTCCTTGCTGTAGTATGGATCCACAAAATCATCAGGTGGCATGCCTTTTGAATAGATTGCAGCTATTCCAGGCCCACAAGGTAGGCCAGATACATCCCATCTTTGACAAGTGCAACTTCTAAGATCCAATGCAACTGAATGTTGTGCAACTACTCCACTTTGACACCCCACCCCTCTTCCTTGAACCTCATACCTCTAAAGACTTGAAGGAACAGGTCTATATTCATGGCTGGACTCTGCATTCTTTTTCAGCTGCTTCTCCACTCTCGGTCCAACTTTGCACTTCCAATTAGGGCCAGAATTCCTTCTGTTTGCTAATCTGACCATGGTTGCTAATCTAATTTCTTCCAAACATGCAAGTATAGGTTTCTTCCTTGCTGGCAGCACACTCTTATTAAAGCTTTCAATGTGGTTATTTAAAAGAAAATCACACTTGAATTTATGGGGCCTGGCCTATCCAAGCACCATTGCCATCCAGTAAGTGAGCTTTTCTTCAAATCTTCCATTGCCTCATTAAATGTATTCATGGTACAACTTCTGGCCACTGCTCATAATTTCTGTTTCAACTCCAAACCTACAACCAATAGCATTCACATAAAAAACCTATGTGTCCATCATTCTTGAAGTTGTTATGCAGATGCCTTACACAATGCCTATGTGCAGCATCCAGAAACAACTCTTTAATGGCCTGCTTTTGCTTGTCACTCATAAAGGTATAATGCCCTGAGTGATGGATGTCAAGATCTGCCTTCAAGAACTCCAAGAACCATGTCCAACTCTCCCTGGTTTCTACTTCAACAATTGCCCATGCTATTGGATATATTCCATTATTTCCATCTATTCAAACTGCAGAGAGGAGCTGACCTTTGTGCACAGTCTTTAAGTGGCAGCCATCCAACCCAATGTATGGTCTACATCCCTCTCTCCAACCCCTTTTCAAAGCAGCAATACAAATGTAAATCCTCTTTAATCTAACTATCTCCCCATCAAGTTCAGTTTGTATCCAAACTGAAGATCCAGGATTCGTCTTCTTGAGCTCATGTGCATATGATTCCAACAAATTGTACTGGTCCTCATAGCTGCCTTGAGCTAGCTTCTTGGCTCGATAACACATTTGATAACCAACTAACATGCCAAAGTCTTTGTTAATTGCATTCTGCATGCCTTCCCTTGTCCAATTTGGATCACTCATAAAAAACTCTTGATATTCTTCTGCAATGAAGGGAGCATGCATATGGTAGACCTTCCCAACAAGTGAACTACAAGTGTGTTCAAGCCGCAAACTTTTGATGAATAAGGTGGGGTTGTCTAGATCAGTGTTTGATGCATAAATCCTCCATCGACAGTTAGGAGATGTCCTGCAGACAGCACACACCTAAGCAAAACACATGATAAAGTTAGAAATACATAATCCTAACACAAGTTAACCAAAATGGATAAACAAGACAACTAATAGCATAAGCTCACCTTGTGCCTTGTGTTTGGTTTAAATCTAAGCTCCTTCTTTGTTATAACAGAATGCTTCCTAATAGCATTCTTGAACACCTTAGAGTTGGCAAACTCCATCCCCAACTCAAATGTAGGGTTCTTCATATCATCCTTTGCATTAAACTGCCTCTATTAGCTGAACCTTTTCCTACACTTGACAGGAAACCTGGCTCTGTCTTGACCATCCTCATCTGATGAATATTGCTCTCCATCTTCTCCCTCTGAACGAAATCCATCATCCTCTGATATGTTTCCCTCATACCCCATCTCATCCCACTCATTGACCCGGTTACCATCCACATTCTGTTCAAACTGGATGTCATCATCCTCGTCATGGAGATCATTATCAGAGTCAACAATTCCCTCAAAGTTTGAGTCCTCTGAATCTGTTGAACTTTCAGAGGAACCGTGTACTTCATCTGGGTGCTCAGAACCCTCAACTTGTTCTTCTGCTTGTCTTGAAGATTCCCCTCCAAATCTAGTGGCATACCTCTTCTGGACTTGCTTCCTTGGTCTTCCCTTCTTTTTCTTTACTGCTTGGATGTCTTCTTCCACTCTCTGTTTTCCTTTGCCTTTGTCAACTACTCTTTTCTTCCCTCTTTGCGTTTCAGTTTGGGTCACACCAGAAGCACTTGGAAGCCCACCATCATCATTACCATGTATTGGCCCATTATCATTCTCTGCAGGTAATGGCCCATCACCAGCTTCTGGCCCATCATCATCATCCACCTCTACAACTGCCACAACTTCAGGAATAAACTCATCAATCAAATCTTCATCCTCATCCTCTTTCTCTGAAGTCACATTGGGCCTTTCTTCAATGTCATCAATCCACTAACCCATGAAACGTTTGTGGTCAATATCGCCATCAAACTTATTCAGCTCATCCTCCCTAAACACTCTCCTCTCACCTAAGCAAACAATGTACATGTCAATGGTCCTTGTTCTTGGGGAGACAAAGGTGCACATGTCGATTGCATCCTTGTCATCACTAATTGGCAGAAATCCACTCCCTTCCTCACTACTAGGAATCCTAAACAACATTTGTAATGGAGGGTTTTGATACCCTGGATCATAAGCCCAATAGTTCATCCATGTCAAAGACACCTTATTAGGGTCTACTCCATCAACATACACTACCTCTCCCCCTCTATAAACCCTATTTAAAGGTGGAAACTTTACACTGGGGACCATTTGATTTTACCTGCATAAACTGGTGGCTCCCCTTTGACTCGAAAATTCCTCCAGCTCTCCCTCTCCATAGTACCGAATCAGGAGAATCAAATCTCCTTTTCTCTGTTGTTTCAGTGTATAGGGAATCAAATCTCTGTTGTGTTCAGTCAAATAGTGAAAGGTTGAAAGAGGGAAGACTACAGATTCGTTATGAGAGAGAGAGAGAGAGAGTCTGAAAGTGAAAGTGAAACTGATTCAAAATTGGGGATTACGGGTAGGGTTAGAGCGAATGTATGAAGGGACCATAATACCCTTGCAAATTTTCCACGTGGATGACGCCGTAACGGGCAACAGTGTTTTAGGTACTAATATTGGGTCGGGGTCCGAAGGTCGGGGTTCGAACTTCGGGGACCAGACTAACTTCATGCATAAGTAGACAAGCCTGACTTGATCTTAAATTAGTCTACTTAATATATCAGTACATTAATTTCACGGTAGACAAACCCTAAGATAAAAATCAAAGAAACAACACACACACACACACGACTATATATATATATATATATATATATATATATAGGGCCCTTCCACAAATGATTTTTTTTTTGACCATTTTAAGGGACCGCTTATTAGACCCACATTTTGGCATATCTACTGTTCAATTTTTTGGTCCTAATGCATAGATCACCTCTGCAAATTTTCAGCCAAATTGATGATTGTTAAGGTATTGAACTATATTAAATCAATAGACGAACCGAATCTGTCCAACCTAAACCAATCATACTTATAATTGTAAATCACAGTTATTTGGCTGAAAATTTGCAGAGGTGATCTATTCATATAGACCTAAAAACTGAACGATTAATATGTGGATATGTGATAGAAAAGCGAGTCTAATAAGCGATCCCTTAAAATGACAAAAAAAAAACAAAAAACAAAAAAATCCCTCACTGGAAGGGCCTATATATCTATACTATTATTAAGAGAATAGGCTTTGTTAGCCAAAACTAAAAAATTTGACAGAAATGACCCTGAAACATTAAAAAACTTTGAGAATTAATTAAATCGCAAGGGCAATTATGACAATTATAAATTATATTTTTATTAAAAAAAATAAACAAAAAAAATCCCACAACCCACTTTTGTCTCCCACTAACTTTTCTCTACAATAACTGTTTTAATCCATTATCTTTTTTTCTTTCTAAAAAAAAAATAAAAAAAAAACACTTGCACATGCAGAGCATGTGTAGAGGAAAACTAGTATATATAACCAAGACCAAGTCCAAGTCCTCAAAAACTCACTACCGAGGTCAACTCTTATAATGTTAATTAGGAGTAAGATCGTTAAGACATGTTTTGAGTTACCCTATCAAAATGGCTCACTAGATGATGACTACAATTGCGGTTACATGGAGACGTTATCCTGTGTGTGATGATGTAATTTTATTCCATATGTCGTTGTTGCATACATGTACTTATTGCTTTGTAGTAGCTAGAAATTATATAACTGATCAATTTCAGGATTTCAGGTGATCTAAAAATCGTAGGTTATCAAGCAATTTAATATAACAACAATGTCGCCAGAAATTAGATTTACAAATGTTTACCAGTACAAAGTATAAACCCCCAGCGAAAAATAGTCAAGTTTACTCATTTATATATGGCCGGGATAAAACAAGATATGCAATAAAAAAAACTGAAGAAGATGGACTGTTGGAGAAGTACAAGTACTTTATTCAGATATATATTACTCGAGTTGAAAGTTACAAAGAGGATAGTTTCACTTTTTCAAACAGATCATCCAAGCCTCACTAAAGCACGAGCATAAGTTCAGAAACCTGCAGCAAGATCCAAAACAATAACCAAAAGGTAACCAATGGTAGATATGGTAGATCTTTAAGCCTTTTGCTCTCCTGCCATATGGTAGATCTTTAAGTACTCACCACCAGAGAACCAATGTCAAACTTTTATACAGTTAACATGACCTGTAAATTTGCAGAAGAAGCAAAAACATTAATAGCACATGATATGTATGTGCATTAGAACATCTAACACATAATTGAAAGATAGACCGGTGGAAAGCATGCGTTTGCATGTCCAAGAAACGGAAAAACAAATTCCAGCTCATTTTTGGAAAGTAAGCAGATGACGCCTAGTGCAAGTAATTCAACCTGTAGTACACAAGCAGACCACCATGCCAGTTGGGTAAAAATCAGAAAATAAATGTGAGAGTGCTCATCTTCATGAAAATAAATGGAAATAATTCATAAACCAACCTGATTTGAAAAACAAAGCTCAAATTGCATACTAAGACATCAAATCCTTTCAAAAACAAGGACAGATGCAGCTCAAACTAAAGCACATTCCATTAATCAGCACCAAAATTAATGAGCCATATCTCAAATTGCAGGGTGAATTAAACCAACATTCCTTCAGTCCTCCGGACAAAAGAAACAAAGATGTTGAAACTAGACATCCTTCATCCTAAACATAGCCTAGTGCAAGTAATTCAACCTATAGTACACAAGCAGACCATCATGCCAGTTGGGTAAAAATCAGAAGCATCTTTACTCATAAGCTAATTCTTATATATGAGTTGTCACCATTAAGAAGAGCATGAACAAAGATAAATGATTACAAGCATTAATAAGCCCAGTCTAAAACTAAAAGAGCACATGTAAGCCAACATACCAGGTAAACATAAGAAGAAATTGGATGCATCCCCCAAACTCAAAGAGCATACTGAATGATCTGAGAGAAAGAGAATGAAGATATGCGATATCTGAGCTTTGGGGAAATAGAGAAAGTATTAAAATTACAAAAACCATACTTGAAAAATGAAAGTTGTTCATTGAATTACTGTTGAACATAAACTGCAAGACTGAGAAAATGGGGTAGGGTAGAGAGTTAATGAACAAGAAATTTTAAGACTTGATAACTATGTACCTATATATTGATCAAAGACTACACAAGTTGATTCAAGTGTAAATCAAAAACTCAAAGAATACTCACACAAAGCAGATTAACAAGGACAAAGCAAAGCTGGTCATACTGATCTTGATCTCATTCATCTTCCCTGCTATTGCTCTTGCTCTTGCTCTTGGCTTTGGGTGATCTGATCCTGAATGACAAGAGATGCATTAAATTTGAAGGCTGGAAATAAATCCTTCACCACAACATTATTCCATTATTTTATCAACATTGTTCCAATTTGAACCACCCATACCACAAATACGATCATGCAATTCTTCCTTTGGAAAATCCACAGTCATCAATTGCACACTTGGCAATACCCTTTTATCATTCTTTCCCTTTCTCAGCCTTTTCAAGCTTATTTCATCGAAACCTTCATCGCCTGCTTGTTTGATTTCAGAGTAGCACCTCTTCTTGCTCTTCAATTTCAATTTCAATTTCAAATCCTGTTTCTGATCATCATGAAGTGGGTCTGGGTTTACAACAATACCAGAATCAGGGGAAACAGAGCAAGAATAAGAAGCAGTACCTGTAGTGGGAGAGACGCAGCGTTTGAATTTGATGATGATCCTCGGCTTCTGATTCTTCTTTTGCATCCCTCTAGATCCAGATCTCTTCTTTTTGGGAAAACCAAGTGAGAATGCTGCTTCGGGTTTGTTCCAATTCATCATCAACTCCTTCAAAACCAAACCTCTAGATCCAGATCTCTTCTTTTTGGGAAAACCAAGTGAGAATGCTGCTTCTGGTTTGTTCCTATTCATCATCAACTCCTTCAAAACCATCTGGGTCAGAAGCACTTGTTGCTCAGATGGGTCGGTGGCCATGGCTTTCACATCATCAACCATTTTCAAGAAAGACCCACAAAGCCAGGTCTCATTTTTCCTCAAATCTTCAATCGTGATCACCATCTTCCTCCTCCTCTAACTCCTAAACCCTAATTCTTTTCTCAGAGAAAAAATTGATCCCCAAAGATAGAATCTTTAGTCAAGATTACAAGTGGGTATCGGAGATTCAACAAAAATCGGAATTGGGTATTCGCCAACAACTATAGGGACAAATTGATTTTGGGGTTAGGGTTTGCAAATTGCAGGGGTAGAAGGAGATGGAGTAGAGTTTCTAATTGTAGGAAATTTGGATTATTTATCCTAATCCTCCGCGGATTCACACGCTTAGCCTAACCGCGTTTTCCTTCACTTCCTATGCTTAATTGCAACGGCTACATTTTTTAAAATAATTCTTTCTTTTTCTTTTTTTAGAATGGTGAATAATTATTTTTTTTTTAAATAAATAATATCCACATGGAAAAGGAAGTAAACTTTATCTAATTTCTTGAGTGATTTTATAATTAATATTAGAACAAAACACACCCGATATTATTAACTAGCATGGGGAGTTTTTTTTTTTCTTTTTCAAGTGTGTGTGAGGAGGTAGTTATAAGTACTGGGGGAGTTTCTACTACTTTTATTTTAATTTTGTTTTTATTTTAATTTTATAAATTAACTTTATTATCCTTATTGATTATTTCTAATTCAAATTTTTTTAATATATGAAAGGTAAATTGGTAACAAAAATCAGTTGTAAAAATTTGGTTTTACATAATTTATTTATTCATCAAACTGCAATAAAAAATAAGGAATAATACAGTTTCTGGACAGGTCATCACAAATGGTGCTACCATAACTTGCGATTATAGATATTAAGAACTCAGAAACCGAGTGAGTGAGGGAGAGAACGTGCCTCACGCGCGGAGAAAAACCTAGGGGAGGTCGAGGGCGCTCTCTCCCGGCCGGACGCCGCCGGCGCCCTTGCAGCTGCGTTTCCGGTCCGGGAGGGGATGATAACAGGGGCTTGCGGCGTGGTTCGTGGGCAAAGGCCTGACTCAAGGATGGAGGAAGGTGCGGTGGCTGCATCTGGATCTGTGGCGTGGCTGAGGATTGAGACCCATCCAGCGTTGGATCTTAGTTGGATTGGGGAGGCATTTTGCGTCGGTCGGAAGGTGTGGCGAGATCTACGGTTTGCTGTGCTGGATCGGTGGATCGACGGCGATCCTTTGTTGTTTGCCTTCGGGTCCTATCGTAGATCCATGGGTTTTGGGTGTTTGGGTCTACGGAGGTGCGCGAGGTCAGGCAGGCTGGGGAGCGCTGGTCCTGGGGATCTGACGCTGGTGATGGAGCGGCATGAATGGTGGGGACGCGACGGTGCAGGTGCAGTTGCAGCGGGTGACGTGGGTCATCGGCGTGGTGTGATTTTCCGGCAGGCAACGATTTGCCGGCGGCAGCCTTGGTGGATCGCGATGCTACCTTGGTGGATTGCGGCGCAGGAGTCTTGCTGGGAGTGGTGGTTCGGCCGGGCTTTTATGTTAGGGCCTGGCTCTGTGGGCCTCTGTTTGGGTCTAGTTTTGTTTGGTTTGTGTCTTTCTGTTTTCTGCAGTGTCAATAAGTCCCTACTCGTTAGGGTAGTTGTCATGGATTCTGATGAATGGTTTGAGTTGGATGGTTGGTTTAGGGTTAATAGGATCCAGTCTTTTGCCGGCTTTTGGCCGCGCATCTTATTATCAGCCTGTGCTGACATTTCCGGGAGATCCTGGGATGGCCCGCCCTATAGTTATCTATTGTGGCTTGACCCCATCCCCGACAAAACTATTTCTTTTGGCCTAGTTAACTCGATTAGCCATCCAATTCAATCTTCGTCGTTGATTTCATTGACAGTTCTATTTAGTGTCTTCAGAGTAAGTTTGTGCAGTACTAGTTGCTGCTTTACTCGATTGTAAGCCCGTGTTTGGGTGCTGTAATTGCAGCAACGTTGTAATTGTAGTTTAATGAATGATATTTCACCTGATCAAAAAAAAAAAAAAAATACAGTTTCTGGACTTGTGGTAAATAAAAATTGGTGATTCATTGCTCACACGTCTAGTAAAAGCCCTCCTACATTGAGATTAACAGTTTGTTCTCTCTCTTCTTTTCTTTTTCTCTTTTCCTGTTTTTCTTTTTCCTATTTTTAATTTATTGTTTTATCCATTATCTATTAAAGTTTATAGTCTTAGAGTTTTAATTAATCAAGGGCAATTGTAGGATTATTAAAAATTTAACCTTAAGCCTTATTGGCTTAATTAATACTGGTATATATATATATATATATATATAAATATAAATCTTGTCTTTGGCAGATAAAGCAGCCTTTTGATTTGATGCATTAACATCAAGTTTAAGATATATGATTTTTGTTTTTGTGAACCAAAAACTGATCAGGATGGATTTTGTTGTTGTCAGTGACTTAGTCAGTGATAGGCAATATGACATGGTCAGTGACTTTGCAAGTAACTTGCAAATTTCAATGACATGGCCAGTGATTTGTCTACATGGCCAGTGACTTATCCAATGACATGCAATATGACATGGCTAGTGACATGCTAATTTTAGTGACATGATCAGTGACTTGATCAATATTAGACATAGCCAGTGGCAAGGTTAAACAATAACTTCGCCAGTGACAGAGCCTATGATATGACCAGTAACTTGGTCAGGGATTGACAGTGACTTAGCCAGGAATTGACAGTGGCATAGTCGTGGACGTGTATAACAATGACCTGATAAGTGACATATATATAACTTGGCTAGTGACATGGTCAGTTACATAAAATGGATTGTCAGTGACATGATCAGTTACATGTTCAGTTACATGTTATATGTTCAGTTACATGATCAGTTACATGGCCACTTACATGATCAGTTACACGGTCAGTTACATGGTCAGTTACATAAGTAGGCTATGTCACTGGCCATGTTATAGTATCAAACTAAATTTTAAAGACAGTCATGTATCATCTCCACTCAAAAAAGATTTAAATCTTCAATCAAATTAAAAATTGGAATCGAATTGTTTTGTTTTATAATCAAATGCAGAAATAATTATATCATATTCGACTTATAATTTCAAATTGACAGGGACTTGGCCAAGAATTGACAGTATCTTGGCCAGGACGTGTATAACAATGACATGGTAAGTGACATGCAACTTGGCTAGTGACATGATCTACTTTGTCGATGACTAGAGAGTACCAATAAGTTCTCCAGTGACATAGCTTGTGACATGACCAGTGACTTAGTCAGGAATTGACAGTGACATAGTTATGGACGTGAATAACAATGACATGATAAGTGACATACAACTTGGCTAGTGGCATGGTCAGTGACTTTATCAGTGACTTGAGGTTAACATGCAATAACTTGGCCAGTGACATAGCTCGTGGCATGGCCAGTAACTTGGTCAAGAATTGACAGTGTGACAGGACCCGCCCTGGATTTTACCCCGAAATCTGAAGTAGCCCTGCGGGGCTCACCTTAAAAAAAATTCTACCAAAAATTTGGCGGAACTTCCTCTAAAATTGACTACCCAAAACCTGTAGAAAAACATTTACACTTCTAAATCAATTCATCCTTATGCTCTTGGAGCCACCCTGCTCCTCAAATCAACATCATCCCAATTCACATAACACAAATCACAACTTAAATAACATTAATTCCTCAAGTGATCAGAGCAATTCTAATAGCAAGGGTAGTCAAGGAAAACCTAAAACAAAGAAAAACACAGAAGCCATGCTGTTGACTATGCCTCAACTCCAATGTAAGCCCGACCTCAACTAATTTCACCTGCAAACTGGGCATTTGAAACCGAAGGGCCCAGGGGAAAGTAATTGAAAAACACGTTAGAGTGAGTGGACAAAATAAATAAATAAATAAATAAATAATTTTAAAGAAAAGAAGTTGTATTACTTTCCCACGAATTTAAATTCGTAAAACTTCGATGCATGCAACGTTTATAAAACATATGTGTTTAAAACTCGGAGTCTCGTGAAAACATACCAGTCCCCGCTGGCTAAAAGAATCGGACTAGCCCCGCTAGTCAAGTAACCAATAAAAGGATATGGGGAAAAGATGTCACCATACAGGTAAAGGAGCCCCTTAGGCTCTATCTACCCTCGACTGCCACTCACACATAGATTGTGTGAGGAGGAGAACTAATAACCTCGACTGCCACCCACGTGAGGAGGAGAATAAGCTACCTCAACTGCCACTCACAAACACAAAGTAAGTGAGGAGGAGACCTAATCAAATGACCCGACTATGGAGTGGAAAAACAATCGAAAACCAGTAAATCCATAAAGCTTCCCCAATATCTCACGAGAAAACAATAAGTATATTCAAGTGACGTGACCCCGCACGCCAAATACTCTCAATTTCATAACAAAACCCGGAAATTAGTACAAGCACAAATTCCTTCGGAAAAAAAAATCTCATTTCCAATAATATTCCAAAATATCTCAAAATTGACTACTAAATATAATATGTAATCCGAAAATCATCTCGGTAAAATAAGCAGTCGAAAAATCACATAAATCATATTTCCAGATAATAATCATATATTCCAAAACCAATTCCGAAAGTCATACCGAGATAAAATCATAATTAATCTCTGAAAATCATTATTGAAAACAAAAGCACGAGGTAAACAGAAATCAAATTCCGAAAACAATTCATATGCTCGAAAAGTAATATGATAATTAAATAAAACATTAATTCAAGAAAATAAACGCATGCATCATTATTTAAAACAAAAGTCCACTCACAGTACTATTCAGGTGATCACGCATACGAGTTCCTTCGTCGAGCAATCGCTCGGTACGTCACCCTGTACACAATTATAATTCATGAATAACGATTCGGCAAATAAATACGATTCTAAAATCAATTCCTTATAATTACATCTCCACTTCTTCTCGGATTCAACCCAAATGGTATATAATACCAATTCTTTAATTTAAAGGTTCCAAGGCAGAACCAAGAGATATCTGACGATCGGATTCTCGTAATTCGATAATCGAAACCTTAAACTTCAAAACTTGATAATTAATTCCAAGCTTCTCCAAAATTCACCAAAATCACAATTACACCTCTATAATTCAAATGTTATTTAAAACAACTAAATTTGGACTTAAAGCTCCGCCCTACGCGCCACCACGCGCCGTCCACAGTAGCGGGGCGTGGGCTCCACGCACCACCGGCAACCACCACCAATGGCCACCAAATTTGGGCAGCAGCAACATCATAACAGACCTAACAATTTTCTCAACTACAACACATTCCAATTTTACCTTGAAATAGTCGAATCCGGCCGGTGAAGAAAAACCCAGAAAACTCAAGAACCCTAGAAATTGCAATCGCTAATTCGACCTCCACACTGCAAATTGAAATGAAAGACCTTAGGTGAAATGATCTTTGGCAATAATCCAACCTTCGACACCAGTTTGGTGACCGGAGATGGCCGGAATCGCCGGAAATCAACGAAAACCCCAAACTGCAACTATGAAGAACTTTTCTTCGATCCAAGGTTCCTCGACCAAATCGCCACAATATAAGGCCACTAGGGTGCAGAGAGGAGGGAGGCAGTCCTGTGGTGGCCGGCTGCACGCCGGTTGGTGGCCGGAAGACGTGGAATCGAAGGAAGGAAGAAGAACCCGAAAGGGAAGGAAGAAAAGTCGGGGGAGAGGAGAGAGGGAAGGGGTGGGTTTCCGGTTTTGGAAACCTACCTCAGTAAATTTCCTTATTTAACTAAATTTTTACCATAAATAGTAACTTTCGTATTTCACTCATAGCTTTCACATACGAACTCCAATCTTTAATTACCACACATCCACGGACTCGGTTTAACGTCCTCTACAACTTCCATGAAGGAAACTTTCTCAAATTTTGACCCGAACAAAAAGTCAACTTTTAGGGCCACTAAAAGTATCGAAACAGAGTAAAAAGTGAAAGTAATTGTCGTTTACCGTCCAAATGACTAGTAAACCGTTAAATTTAGGTTCGGGACGTAACACAGTGACTTGGTCAGGGATTGATAGTGACATTATTGGTGATATGTATAACAACGACATGGTAAGTGACATGTAACTTGGCTAGTAACATGGTCAGTGACTTTGTTAGGTATTTGCAGTGACATGGTTAGTGACTTGGCCAAGGATTGATAGCGACATAGTAAGTGACTGCAACTTGGTTAGTAACATGGTCAGTGACTTCAATGGACAGTGACATGGCCAATGATTTGAGATTAACAATGACTTGGCCAGTGACCTCATTCACTAGGGACTTGGCTCGACCAATGATTTCACTGGCCAGTGACATGGCCAATGACTTTAGGTTAATAGTGATTTAACCAATGATTAACAGTGACATGTTCGTGACTGTGACATGGCCAGTGACTTCAGGTTAACAATGACTTGGCTAGTAACCTCAAGACTGTAACATGGCTAGTGATTTGAGGTTAACAGTGACATGGCTAGTGACTTGAGGTTAACAGTGACATGGCCAGTGACTTGAGGCTAACAGTGACTTGTCTATCAGTGACATTGACTATTACATGATCAGTGAAATGGTCAGTGACCTCACTAACTAGAAGCCTGGGCTGGCTAGTGACTTGATCAGTGACATTCAATGTGACTTGGCCAGTAACTTGGTCAATGAATTGTGTATAATAGTGACATGTTCAGTGATTTGAGGTTAGCAGTGACTTGGCCAGTAACTTGGTCAATGAAATGTGTTTAACAGTAATGATCAGTGATTTGGGAAGGGATATGTCAACAATGAAATATGCTCATGGGTGTTTATAAAGAGGACAAGTTCCGGATTTGCAATTGTAGCAGTTTCTGTCGATGACATGAACCTAATTGGAACTCTAGATAAGTTAAAGGAAACTGCTAAGTACTTGAAATCAGAATTTGATATGAAAGATCTTGGGAAAACACGGTTTTTCCTAGGACTAGAACTCGAGCACCGTAGTGATGGGATTATGATCCATCAGTTAGCATATACTCAAAAATTATTAAGGAGCTTTAATGAAGATAAAGCAAAGCCTGTGAGTACTCCCATAATCGATCGTAGTCTTGAGCCTAAAAAAGATCCGTTTCATCCAAGGGATGAGGACGAAGACTTATTAGAGGCTGAAGTGCCCTATCTAAGTGCAATAGGCGCATTATTGTACTTAGCTCAATGCACAAGACCTAACATCTCATTCGCAGTGAACTTGTTAGCTCGACACAGTTCTGCGCCAACATGCCGCCATTGGATTGGCATAAAGACAATCTTTTTATACTTGAGAGGTACGATTGATATGGGCTTGTTCTTTCCCTACAGAGAGAAAAGAAATAACGGAAGTGTGGGATCGGACTCCACAAGGCGAAACGCCACCTTCTGTGCTCCTCCTCTCTTCCATCAAAATGACAATGATGTCTTGATGGGTTTTGCTGATGCAAGGTATCTCTCTAACCCTCACAAATGTCGCTCTCAAACGGGTTATGTCTTTACCATGGGAAGCACTGCGATATCTTGGAGGTCTACAAAGCAGACCCTTGTTGCTACTACATGCAGAGATTATCGCTCTACATGAAGCAGTGTGAGAATGCATATCGCTAAGGTCTGTAGTTAGACACATTTGAGGAACTTGTGGTTTGAAGTCTACCACAGATGAACCTACATGCATTTATGAAGATAATGCAGCTTGTATTAAGCAAATGAAGTTAGGTTTCATCAAGGGCAACAACACCAAGCATATATCGCCTAAGTTCTTTTACAATCAGCAACAACAAACACTTCTAAATATTGAAGTGAATCAAATCCGTTCAGAGGATAATGTAGCGGACTTGTTTACCAAGTCGTTACCTAAATCCACCTTCGAGAAACATGTGAAGAGTATTGGATTAAGAAAGTTATCCGAACTCCCATAATTGTAGAAATTAGGGGGAGACCTTGATATCAAGGGAAGGTATGATGTCTACATGTTCGATCTCGAAGAGTGAAGGACGTGTTGTGCTCTTTTTTCCCTTCGACTAGGGTTACCTGACAAGGTTTTTAGTGAGGCAACGATCAAAACGTCATCACCGAGTTTGAGCGGCACAAGGGGGAGTGTGGAAAGATGTTGACTACTCCACATTCACGCGCGTTGTGCTCCTTTTCTCATTCGACCAAGGTTGTTTTTTCCCATAAGGTTTTTATTACTTGGCAAGGTTTTTGACGAGGTAACTTAAAAGTGCATAGCATAGGCAACACTATTGACATGGAATATCCAAGGGGGAGTGTTGTAAATGATAATGACTATTCATACAATAGGTATTGCTTAATGTATGCGATTGACAGACTCGTAATGTATGCGATTGATATACTTGTAATGTGCAATTGATTAGTATAGCTATTATGTATTGCCTTTTGTATACATGATGTAACCCTATATAAACCTCATGGTGAGATGAATACAATACAATTATCCAATTCTCTACCACACAATATGATTTTTCCAAAAAATGCAAAACGCTATTATTTTATTTTCCTTTTGTGATGCATATATACAAAATTCAATGAAATTTCGTTGTACATATGGCAATATGATTAAGGAAAGGCCTGCTCACCTAAGAGACAGTTTTAAAGGGACTGTGAGAGACAAGTGAATTTGACGGCTGAAAATAAATGCACAGTTTTAAGTTGTTATAATTTCTGTTTTTATATTTAATACATGTGGTTGAGATGCATTTGTCCCTCACAGTCTCTTAAAACTGTCCCTCAGGTGAGCAAATATGTGATTAAGGGTGTGTGTATGTATATATAGGACTTCCCAAAAACAATAAAACCTAGATTACTTTTTCCTTCCCAATACTTGCAAGAAAAGGATTCCTGGGTTGGTCTAGCTAGGGTTACCTATAACCTAGCTATAACCTAGCTATGTAAACGCAAGAGTCTTTCTAAATGTACCCAACAAATCTCTTAACACACCTAGCAACTAATTTATTTTAAGTTTTCTTATATATTTCTAGCTAACTTCCCCATAATACCCTCATCCATGTACCTAGCAAATTTGGGTGTTCTTCAGAAAAACACAACCAACTCATTTATTAACAGCAATCTCGCAATTTCACAATCATGCTCTCCAAGGTGAGTTGGCTAGGGCGAGTGGTTTAGTGAATTTTTCATTGATTACTGCGACCCTTTCTTTGATCAATCGTTTTTTGTTGGGTGACAATTCTTATTGGTAGAAGGAAAAACTATTCAAGTACGATCGTGGATATTAATCTATGAAACTTTACATGTTTAAGATGTTGTGTGTACTGCTGAGTTTGCAATGTTAGTATTATTTCTATTTGCTATTCAAAACCTTTGTTATCCATCTCCCATAACACATGAACTCTGGCCTTTACTCATAAGAGTAGTGTAAGACCATATTCACAAGCTTTCTTTATGAATATGGAGTATAATCATGTCGCATTTTAGTATGTGTTGAATACTAGACCCAAATCACTAAATGAAGTTGTCGTGCAAAGTGGGTTTGCTTCAGTTGGGTACACAGATCTGAAATAGGCTTTATTTTCTTTGCTGGTAGTGAAGGTGAGGGCATTTTGGGGAAGGTAATTGCTATATATTGCTGGGTGTATTAAAAGATTTGCTGGGTACATTTAGAAAGACTCAAACGCAATAGCACCCTTCACCTTCCTTTTTCATATCATTCATTTTGTTTCATTAACCTAAACACCCTGTGGCTTCTCCAATAGTCTTCTTGTTCTCATTTGTTCATTGTTGATCTAATTAAGGATGTCAAGTTCAGTCGTGAGAGAGAGGCAATATATTTGTAGTTGCGCATATCAAGATTTCGAAGCTCTTGAAGACGGTCCAAAGAGGTTTGATTGATGAAGAAGATGATGAGGAGCCACCAAGTTTGGAATTGGAAGAATATAGGCTCCTTCATGTAGAAGTGATCAGAGACGTTGGTCTGTCACGTCTCAAGATATCATCTCCAAGATCTAGAAATGAACTCAAAGAGCGCTTAATTCATATTCTTTCCACAAAACTCCATGTCCCAGAAGAAGATCGAGCATCAAACTATCATTGACCAGATCTTTCAAGAGGTTGATAAGGATTGCCGGCGTTTTCCTCTCCACCCATTGCGGCCCCTTAAAGTGGTTGTAGACAATGTGACTGTGCGGTTGCGATTGCGATTGTGCCCTCCTCCTCCTCCTCCGGTTGATTTTGATGTTTTCCTTCAGATGCTAGACTCAGACGACGGCAACGAATTGTTATCCTTGATTACTGATTATGAGGAGGAGGGTTTGGAGAAAGTGGGACCTGATAGCTTGGAAGCTAAGAAACAAGAATCATGTCCTATTTGTATGGATGACTTTGAGGAAAAGGAGGATGCAACCCCAATTGCTCGCTTGCCCTGCGTACATGTTTTTCATAGACATTGCATTCTTGGCTGGCTTCACAGAAATCCCTTATGTCCCTTGTGCCGATGCCCTCTGTGTAAAAAGAGAAAGCTAGAGGAAATATTGTCATCTTCAACTCTAATTGGTCCCTCATCAAATATTCCAAGGCTTAGCTAGCTGATCAGAGATCAGAATTAATGTACATATATTCAATAAAGACTACTAGAAGGTCATCTTGAGCAAGGATGTGGCAGCTGATCCCAATTGAAACTTGGGTATTATGGCTTCCAACTTGTTCTTCCGGACGGGGCAATATACAGTTTGGACTAATTTACAAGTCTACTAACATAAATAGGAAGCAAAAGGCACTTATGCCCCTGGCCAACCAAGGAGCCAAGGAAGCAGGATGTCTATAGTTAGGATGTTTTGAGGTCTTGGGCAACTTGAGGAAGGCCGGTTAAGGAGGTTTCGGCCATTTCAGAATCTCTGACTGGTCGTATGCTTGAGGATCTCTTACTTGCCATAGTGTACCTTTCACTTCCAAAAGAGAAATCTTTCAACATGGGAAAGAGCTAATTGTTGAGGGAATTCTTAGACTTGTTTTGTTGCGGAGGACTGTGGTTTATATATAGGTTTTGGGTACGTAGTAGGCATCAACTTTCAACTTTCAAGGCCCATAGCAGCGTCACTCTGATCCTCTTTCCTTTTTCTTGGGAAAATTATAAAAACGTATTTATCATTTATCTTTCATGTAATTATTCAACTCTTAGGCCTCGTTTGGGATTGCTTCGCTTTAAAAAAAAATCAGCTTTTATTCAAAATTTTAGATTTTATTGTGTTTGGTAAATAAATAAAAAGTAGCTTTAATTAAAAGTTATAGGTCCCTGGCAGCAGATTTTAGAAGCAACATAGAAGTTGCTTTTAAACGCTGTTGTAGATCAAAACACACTCTGCAATTGTTTTATGTACTAACAGCACTTTTAAAAATATTATTTACCAAAAACAAAACTGTTTTAATTCACAACTGATTATTCTCACAACACAGTAACAACAGTTTTTTTTTTAAAGTCACAATTGCAGTTGTAGATCAAAACACACTCTGCAATTGTTTTATGTACTGACAGCACTTTTAAAAATATTATTTACCAAAAACAAAACTGTTTTAATTCACAACTGATTATTCTCACAACACAGTAACAGCAGTTTTTTTTTTAAAAGTCACAACACAGCTGATTATACTTCAAGGACAAAGCCATAATTTTCTTCCATTTGGTGGCTATTTCATCACTCAAGAACAAGAGGTTTGTTACTACTAATCTACCATATAGCGATGGCTCCATTCGGACATCTCATCTCTAATAGTGTTAATTTTTTACTAATAACTACATTAACTCAATTTGGTAGCCATGCAATCACATCAACTACCTCGGTGGGAAGAAAGACTTGATAGGACCGATGGTACCAAACTTCATATTTAACAATCACAGGAAGTTACCAATGTTTGGTGGTTCAAGTGGTAAGGAGCTTGTTCCCCTTAAGCAAGGTCTCGAGTTCGAGCCTTGTGAATGGAGCAGCCAGTATTGGGAGAGCTTCCCCCCTAAATGGGGTCTGACCCGGCTCGAGAGGGATTAGTCCTTACCTACGGGTGGGGGATACCTTGGTTTAACCAAAAAAAAAAAAAACAATCACAGGAAGTTACCAACTATGCCGGTTGTACCGACCATAACCCAATCCGGTCAAGTAACTCACTGTGCGTGACCAACCTTGATCCACCAAGTTCATCTTCTGGAACCTAGTATCAAAGATTCTCAACCGAGGGCTCAAATCGGCCACTCCTTAGACAGGTTGCCAGGTGCTTTCTTCCACAAATGCATGAGTGCGCTAGCCTTGCGTGTGTTATATTTGAACCGATGAAGGGAATATCCCCCTTGTGCGCAATGACATGTCCTATCCAAGGACCCCACATCAAGTAAAGGGTATTTGCGGCCTCAAAGCAAACTCCTATATATACGGCCTTCTTTTACCATGGGGCTAAGTCAACCTTCTCTCTCTACATCCACTTTTACATTCTCATCACTTCGTGACTAATTTTAGTGTCAGACAGTTATCGGACAGTACACATGGACCCTCTCTTGTTTTTTTTTTTTTTTTTAAGGAGTTTGGAACTCAGCCTAGCTGCCCCACACCGAGTTTCATTTATTATATTAATATTTTGTAACGAGCGGGGGACATAAAACCTGAACCCCGTGCTACAGAAAGACACTTACAATAACCCTCTTAGAGAACATCCTGAATAATAACAGGAGTCTCTTCTAACCAAACATCATCTAGCTCAGTAGTACTAGCAAGGTGTGTCAGCCGATATGCAACACCATTTGCTTCACGGAAGATATGCCGAAAAACACATGATTGAAAGGTAGAAATATAATCTTTACAATCATTTATAATACGACTTACCTCTCAATAATTCTCCTCGTTACTATTGAGTGCAGCAATCAGAAGGGCAGAGTCGCTCTTAATGTCAATTTCCGACCAATCTTGGTGGATACCCTCTTGATTGCTTTTATCTATCTTGAAGATACTGAAGTGGATCCAATTGAACTTCTATAAATCTCATCGAGAATCCCATAAACAAAGTCCATAATACTCATGTCCCCAGTACCGGCCATTTGGTCTAGTGATATTAGTGATTTTGTTTAGGTGGAAGGTTCTTGACACAGTCGGATTGATAACTAGGTTTACCAGCAATAAACCTAAGCAAGGATTCTGGAGTCCACCAGAGATAAAAGAGAAAATCTCTATTTTATTGATTAAAAGATGAAAGATGCGTTTTGCAGGCGCTTGCGGCTGCAAAAATAAGAGAAAAGTACCCTAGGGCTACTAACAACGAAACCCTAAGGCCCATGGATAAAAACGAAAACAACCCAAAAATAACTAAGAAAACCAAAAACGGGTAAAATAGAAAAATGCCGTTTTGAGGCCCTAAACGATCCCAAAAGGCCGAAAAATGCTACAGCTCATGGCCAAGTATGAGTCTTGTTTCTGGCGCGATTCCCTTTCCGGAAAGGTAAGGTGCGTCCCAATCAGACACCGAACTGCCATTTCCTGTCTACTAGTCACTTTTCGTTTTCCTCCTTTAGCACGATCTAACTGTTCCTCAAATTGGGCCGCCATCCGCTCTGCATCAGTCTCCTCCACCTCCGAAGAACTCGACCCCGAGTTCTCATCTGGATAAAGAACCTCATCTTCACGAAACTCATGCAGGTCAGCCACATTAAAAGTGTTAGAGATACCCATAGAATCAGGTAGAGCGACAACATAAGCATTGTCGTTAATCTTCCGCAGCACCTTAAAAAGACCATATTTTCTGGGCTTCAGCTTGTTATAGGTACCAACAGGAAATCTCTCCTTCCTCAGAAATACCATCACGTCATCACCCTCTTGGAACAATTTCACTCTACTATGTTTATCAGCTGCAGCTTTATTCTTAGCATTAGTTGCTTCCAGCTTGGCCTTAACTTCATCTCGAACAGCTTGTACATCTCTAGCCATACTATCAGCAGCAACACTAACTCCAGGAACCTTAGGAAGCTTCACCAGATCAACCACATGTTGAGGAACAGTAGTATAAACTAAGGAGAATGGTGACTTCCCTGTGGCGCTATGCACAGCACTGTTATAAGCAAACTCCACCTGGGGCAAAGCATAATCCCACTGTTTGGGTCGATCTCCACAAACGCTTCGGACCATGTTACCCAAAGTTCTGTTAGTAACCTCTGTCTGTCCATCTGTTTGAGGATGAGCTGTGCTACTACGGTTCAAAGATGTTCCAAACATCCTCCACAAGGTAATCCAGAAATGGCTAAGGAACTTGGTGTCTCTGTCAGATGTAATGGACTTGGGTACTCCATGTAAACGAACCACTTCCCTGAAGAACAGTTTAGCTATATTAGAAGCATCAACAGTCTTCTTACATGCGATGAAATGCACCATCTTAGAGAACCTGTTGTACATACTAGGGAGTCTCAACTAGGTTTAGCACTAGCCCCTGAGCCCCATCGGTAATCCCAGGTACTACGCCATGGACCTGGATCACACCCCACCATGGCGGGCTTCACATAAGATGCCACCCTGGGCACCTAGGGCCCGGGGCAAGGCTAGCACAGCCCATCTATCTTTACAAATACAAGACTGATATGGCATCAGAAGAACCTGTGTCCCACATCGAAGATAGGGGAGACTCCCTTCCCACGCTTGAATATAAAGATTATAGCACAACCACCTTGGACGGGTAAGAACTCCTTGATCCATGATTTATTCTACACAGCTATTAGTTACTCACTCAGGCATCGGAGAGGTATAAACCGTCTGGTACGGTTTATTCCTCTAACGTTGTGTACTTGCTACAGGATTTAGGTGCCGATCGGTGCTCCAAGCGGTATAGCATTCTGTGTGAGGTACCCAGAGAAAGCCACCAGAAACATTGGCGCGCCAGATAGGGGCTCCGATATGAGTGAGCCAGAAGTGACAGGTGAGGGGAGAAGTGTCGCCCGGGCACTTGTTTTCTCCCCGGGAACTTCATCAGCAGAGGTGCCGGCTGTTCGGGAGGAAGTCCATGGTCTCGGATCCTTGGACCCAATAGTCCCGGATCAGGTGACTCCGGTATCGGAGTTAGAGTCTATGCGAGCTGAGATCGCAGCCTTCAGGGAGCAGTCCAGGATCGATCGGGAACAACGAAGTACCGATAGAGAAACAAACCGCCTCACGCAACAAAGAATGCAGGATTTGGAAGATGAAAACACGGCGCTGGCCCGAGCACTAGACAGGAGGCACCAGCACAACGAGGCACTTACTCAGGCCCTGGCTAGAGCATCCCAGCTAGCAGACCTGAAGTGTCGCCCTAGAGCATCCCAGCTAACAGGAACTACCAACACCGCACCAGCACCTCCCACGGAGGGCAGCCAGAGGTTAATCCAGGTACCGGTAGACTTATTCCCAGAAAGCTTGAGGCATCTACCACCACCACCGTTACCACATCCAGTTCACAGTATCACGCCGGCACCCGACGCAAACACGGCATTACTCGTACAAATGTGCAACTCCTTGCATGCTCTGCAGGCAAGAGTACAGGCCACGGAAAATAGAGACACCTGGAGAGCTATGAACAGTTACGAGGACCGCCCGGGGCCTTTCACCCAACAGGTTAGGGGAGCCATTAGAGCGAATACATCGAAACCACTGAAAATTGACTATACGGGAGTTGGAGATCCCTACCAACATCTACAGGCTTTCCGATCGCAAACAAATGCCAAGGGATATACGGACGAAGTGTGTTGTAACATGTTTGAGGAAACTCTGTCAGGAGAGGCTTTAAGTTGGTTCTACGAACTGCCGGTCGGTTCTGTAGGGAATTTTAAGGAATTGGCTAACAAATTTGTCGCTCGATTCATCTTACGCACTGATGGGATACACACACCGAAGGGCCTACTGAAGGTCCAGCAGGGAGAAGATGAAACCCTGAAGTCTTTTGTAAATCGATGGCAAGCAGCTACCGCTAAGTGCCGGGACCTCAATAAGGAACTAGCTGAGCTGGCTTTCAGGAGGGGCCTCAGGCGAGGATAATTTCTCTACGGGATCAACCATAATCCTCCAGCTAGCTACGACGAACTGATGGCCACCGCCATCAGACATGCTCAGGCCGAATTCGAAACATACGGAGACACGCCCAGACCAGAGCTAAGATTTTCCACACCGACTTCGAGGATAGGGGATGAGCCACGAAAGAGGGAGTAGGTCCACAGTCATGATAGGTCACCCCATACCTCGAGCAAAAGAAGCAAAGAATCCTCGTCCAGGTCGAGCAGTTCCGGGAACACCCACCCTACTAGGGAGCAAAGGGCACAGCAGGGTCCAGGGACACCACCACCACCCCGGTATGAGGTGTTCACAATCCTGAACGCTTCATACTAGACTATATGGAACGAAAACAGGGATGAGATACCGGGACCACCCCCAAGGAAATTCCCGAAGTGCAAACTTACCCAGCAGGATACCGGAAAATTCTGCACTTACCACGAGGATGCAGGACACAATACCAACATGTGTGTTGCTTTAAAAAATACCATCGAGTCCTTCATTCAGAGGGGCAAGCTCCAACGTTACCTACCTGCTAAGGAGATAGGAGCGGTCGACGTATACGGCCAGATATTCACGATCCACGGTGGGGGTCCGAAGGAGTCGCCCGCCAAGGGGAAGAAACGAAATTCTAGTTTCGGCCGTCCGGAAGTTTTCAACTTCCACCAAGTCCCGCAGCAAAACAGTGGCACCAAGTGGACATCGGTGACATTCCTGCAGGAGGAGGAAGTCGATCTGAGGATGCCCCATGATGATCCCTTCCTAATCACACTCCAAATGGACCACTACATAATGTCCAGGGTGCTCATAGACACCGGGGCCTCGGTTAGCGTATTATTTCGCGATGCATACAAAGCTTTGAACAGAGGAAGAGCCAAACTGTCACAGGATAATGAGCCCCTCATTAGTTTTTCAGGAGACATCGTCCAACCACTCGGATCAGATTACCTATCGATCACGCTAGGTGAAAGTCCAAATTGTTCAACCATCAAGACAGAGTTCATCGTAGTGGACTGCGTCTCGTCCTATAATGCTATCCTGGGCCGACCGGCACTTTGGCGTCTGAAAACCTTCATAGCAGGTCACATGTTGATGATGAAGGTACCGACCCCGGCCAGCACGGCAACGATCCGGGGTGATCAGTCCGCTGCAAGGAAGTGTTATTCTCTAACGGTATCCCGCGGTAAGGGAAAGTCTGAAATGTTGCACGTAGCTACTAACCCTCTGTTGGACAGGTACGAGGATCCCAGGGCCGATACCGACCTGAACGAAGAACGGCCCGGTGCCGTAGAAGACATTAAAGAGGTGGTGCTGTCAGAGTAGTTCCCAGACAGAACTGTTAGGATTGGTACAAAGTTGTCTCCGATTGTCAGGGAAGGATTAATCTCGTTCCTCCGCTCTAACACATCCGCGTTCGCTTGGTCCTATGAGGACATGCCTGGGATACCGCCAGAGGTAGCCACGCACAATCTTAGTATCGTTTCTTATTCAACACCGGTAAGACAAAAGCGGAGGGCCTTCACACAAGATAAGTACCGGGCTATCCAGGTTGAGGTAAAGAAGTTGATCTCCATCAACTTTGTCAGGGAAGTAACATACCCCCGGTGGTTAGCCAACGTGGTAATGGTACCAAAGAAGTCCCCGGGAACATGGCGCATATGTGTCGACTACACAAACCTCAATCGGGCATGCCCTAAAGATAGCTTCCCGCTCCCGCGAATTGATCAATTGATCGACTCCACCGCTGGGTACCGGTTACTCAGCTTCATGGATGCTTTTAGCGGGTACAACCAGATTCGAGTGAACCCGGCAGATGAGGAGCACACTGCCTTCACTACAGACAAAGGTCTCTATTGCTACCAGGTCATGCCTTTCGGGTTAAAGAATGCAGGTGCCACCTATCAGCGCCTCGTCAACTCCATGTTTGAGGAAGTTATCGGTACTCTCATGGAGGTATACGTGGACGACATGCTGGTAAAAAGTTTAACTCCGGAGGATCATGTAACCAACTTGTCAATCGTCTTCACCATCATATTGCACAACGGGATGCGGCTTAACCCACAGAAGTACATCTTCGGGGTCGAGGCCGGAAAGTTTCTCGGGTACATCATCAGCCACAGGGGAATTGAGGCCAATCCAGAGAAAGTGCAGGCTATAATAGACCAGGTATCCCCAACCTACCGGAACGAGGTCCAATCTCTAGTAGGCAAGGTGGCCGCCCTGTCAAGATTCATCTCCAGGTTGACAGACAAGTGTACCCCTTTCTTCAAACTGCTAAAAACCCAACATGTCGAGGTGATAGCCTGGACAGCGGAGCACGAGGCTGCTTTCCTTGGCTTGAAGTCATATCTGTCACAGGTACCTCTACTCTACAAACCTGTTCCTGGAGAAATGCTCTACGTATACCTGGCAGCATCAGCAACTACTGTGAGCTCAGTCTTGATTAGGAAGGATTCCGATTGCGAGTACCCAGTGTACTACGCTGGAAAAGGTTACACTGGTGCAGAGTCCAAGTACCCGGACATTGAAAGAATAGCACTGGCCCTCGTGGTATCAACCCGGAAGCTCAGACATTACTTCCAAGCACATTCTATCACCGTTTTCACTAATCACCCATTGAGGCAGGTTTTACAGAAACCAGAGACATCGGGCAGGTTAATTAAGTGGGCCATCGAGCTTGGGGAATTCGACATCAAGTACCTACCCCGGACAGCCATCAAAGGCAAGGCAACGGCCGATTTTATTTCCTAATCAATCCCTTCCCATGACCCAAACAAGGAACCACCCGAACCGCTAGCCTCATATCCACCTCCGACAAGCACTTGGCGATTATACGTGGACGGATCATCCAACAAGAAAACTAGCGGAGCCGGCATCCTACTCATTAGCCCGGACGAACAAGTCTACGAGTACGCCCTCAAATTTGCCTTCAAAGCATCCAATAATACCGTAGAATACGAGGCACTCATAGCCGGTCTGCAGATCGCCCGGGAACTTGGGGTCCAACACCTCCATATCTTCAGTGATTCCCAGTTGGTCGTAAACCAGGTCAGCAGTAACTTCGAGGCAAAGGAGCCCCATATGTCCTCCTACCAGGCCTTGGCCAGGGCTTTAGTTCAGAGATTCACCTCCTACATTTTTACCCAAATACCGAGGGCAGAAAACGACAAGGCAGACGCTCTTGCTAAACTCGCTTCAACTTCTCCAAACCCTACCTATGGGACCACTAAAGTCGAAGTACTTGCGGGACCTAGCACTTCCAAAACGGTGTCAGAAATATTTTCGGTGGATCACAAACCTTCATGGATGGACCCAATTTTGAAGTACATGGTTGATGGCCGAACACCGGATGATAAGGTCGAGGCCAGAAGACTGCAGCTAAGGTCAGCTCGATACACGATCATGAATGGAAAACTCTACAGAAGAGGACATTGCTTTCCCAACCTGAAGTGTGTGACACCAGAGGAAGGTCACAAAATAATGACGGACATTCACGCTGGTGTATGTGGTAACCATGCCGGAGCTCGATCTCTCGCACACAAGACCCTAAGGGCAGGATATTTCTGGCCAACCATGTTGGCCCTGGCTCAAACTATATCCAGTTCTTGCCACAAATGCCAAATGTACGCAAATATCCCACGAGCTGACCGTGGCCGTTCTGTCAGTGGGGTTTGGACTTGATTGGTAAACTTCCCACGGCAGTGGGACAGTTCAAATACGCCATCGTTGCCGTGGACTACCAAACAAAGTGGGTAGAGGCAGAACCTCTCGTCGCCATCACCACGGAAAAAGTCAAGAACTTCCTATGGAAGAACATCTACTGCAGGTTTGGAGTCCCGGATACCATAGTCACGGACAATGGTACCCAGTTTGACAATGATGAGTTGAGGGCTTACACACAGAACCTCGGCACTAAGATCCTCTATGCTTCCCCGGCTCACCCCCAGACAAACGGTCAGGTCGAAGCTGTCAACAAGATAATCAAGAAAATACTGAAAAAGAAGCTTGACGAAGCCGAGGGTCTTTGGGCAGCTAAACTCCCAGAAGTGTTGTGGGCTATCAGAACCACGGCAACGGAGGCCACGGGCGAGACCCCTTTCTGCATGGCTTTTGGATCAGAGGCAGTACTCCCTCTCGAAACACAAATCCAGAGTCCTCGGATCGAATACTTCGATGCGGGTACCAACTCAGATGGCCTACACCTCGATGCTGATTTAGTCGAGGAACGAAGAGAAGTGGCGCATATGCATAACTTGGCAAACAAGCGGAGGATAGCTCGTTACTACGATACCAAGGTACAGTCCCGGACATTAAAATTGGGGGACTGGGTCATGAAGCAAGTCTACCCAGAACCCCGGGGACTGGATCCATCCTGGACAGGGCCTTACGAGATCATTGAAGAGGTAGGTCCCGCAACTTTTTTCATCCGGGATATGAACGGGGTCGTCTCTAGGCATCCATGGAATACCCAGCGCCTGTGGTACTATTACAAGTAGCTCCGGGAGCATCTTGTCCTAGCTTTTGCTTTTTGGACATACAGCTATGACAAGCTACCCATCGAGTACTCATTCTGTATTTAACCACCGTGTGGTATTTCAATGGAAAAATGAATTATTCAGACCATTTCTAGCATTTTTTTTACCTACCCCGGACATAGCTATTGTCAGTTACTTTATTCCGGTAATAAGTGATGCAAACAAATGCTCAAAGGTACGAAAATCCTAGAAATTTTAATTCCTTTCTAATTCCCATTCAAATCAAGGATGTTCCCATTCACAAAAAGCCTGGACTACCAGACAAAATTAGACAATAGTTAAAAATAAAATTTTTTTACAACCGATCTCCATCGGTACTCTGAGACCCACCGGCACCGGATCTGGCTGCCGCCTCCTGCTCTTTCTTCCTTTTCTCCAGGAGACCCCGCCTAAATTTGGCTTCATCTAAGTACCCGGCCGCCACCTACTCCTTAAACTTCATGATGACAGCCTTATCTTGGGCAGCAGCCAGCATAGCGATAAGCTCATCCGAGGACTTGTACTCCTCCACGGCCTCGTGCCTCTCCGCGGGAAGGCGATCCTCCAGAGAGTCTGCCTTCTCCTTCCATGAGACGGCAGACTCTGCAGCCTTTTTCTCGGAGTCCCGGGCGTTCTTGACCTCCTCCCGCGCCTCAGCAACCTCACCCTCAAGCTCCGCAATCCGCTGCTTAGAGGTGGCCATCTCAGCCCTCAACGAATCTCGCTCCTTCTCCAGCTTGGCCTTCTCGCCATGAAGATACTTTACCTGCCCGGAGAGGTTGCTAACCTCCTCCTTCAGATGAGTATCTTCCTCGCTGGCGTCAATGGCGTACACATTGAAGAGTGCCTGCAGGTATACTGATTAAAACGTATAACAAAAAGGTAGAGAGAAAATAAAACAAGAAAATAAAACAAGACGTACTCGCATCATTGACTCCCGGGCGAGACGGCGATTCTCCTGGGGAGTATTATCTTTGGCTCGAACCCAGTCGAGATCAATGTCCTTCAGATCCCCAAGTATGGACCGCACGAATTTTTCATCGGCAACCCCATATTCATTCAGCAGCTGCTTGATGGGCTTCTTGGGGATTACCGGAACGGCGGGAGATAACAAGCCAAGAGAGGGCGACGGCCCTGATCCCGGGTGATCTTTCTTCTGCCTCTTTGCACCGGTACCCTGGACATCCCGGCCAGTGTACGTCACCTCCTTATCGGTTCGATGCCGGTGCTTGTGGGATCTCTTCTTCTCACCGGGGAGCAACACCTCATCGCTCCCAGTTGAACTAGAGGAGATGGGCACTGAGGCCGGTACTTTTCCCACCCCGGTGTCAGCTATCGTAATGACATCGGCCATGGAGGGCTGCGCGGCGTGGGTCACAGGGGCATCGGGATCAGGTTCACCTTATCCCTCATCGGTAATCTTCAACAGGGTCTCTTCAATAGACCGACTCGTGCCTTTCGACACTAGGTCGACGTCGATGTGCAGGGCATCTTCTCCCTGGCTCATCAGCATGTCCATTAATTGAGCATCATCCATCCTGTCCTCCTCCTTGCCTTTCCGGGGTTTCCTCTTCGGGGCTTTCACTGCAACCAGTTCAAAGGTTAGTCGAAAGTAGAGAGGACGAAAAAGTATATATACTGCATATACGTATAAAGTAATAAGTCCCTTACCGGGGAGCCACCCTAACCCTAGCCTAAAAAGTATAGAGTGGCGGATGAACCTATAAGAGCTCCTCTCTTTCTCTGACCACACGGCATATACCTGGGCTATCCTCTTCTTTTCTACTTCGGATAGAGTATAGGACTGGTCCCCGATAGCTTGGAAGGTACCGGTCAGCTGCCACTTCTTATATTTTATCTGCCACCGCCCACCAGCTAGGAACACTTTGTTCCTCCACCTTTTGCTCATCGAGGTAGGCATATCGGTAACTAGTGACTCGTAATCCTTAGCGGCAAAGGTCACCATACCCGCACAAGACCGCTTCCTAGAATACAGTACCCGGTGTACCGCGCGGAACTCATTTATGGAAGGCCACCCTTGCTGGCACAGGTCCCACATGGCCATCATACTGTATATTTGACGAACGGCATTCGGGGTTAGCTGCCCACGTGATAGGTTCAGCATCCGCAGCAGATACTGTAGACACCGGGGCAGGGGTAGCGATAACCCTTGGTGGAGCTGATTCTCGTGCAGCGCCACCCACCCCGGGGCAGGATTTGTGGCCAGTTCCCCATCCCTAAGAGGCCTAAGCTCTACTGCGTCCGGTATCCCCCACTTCAGCCGCATGTCTACTATCTCCTTCATCGTCATGCTTCTCCCAGGTTCATCGCATACGGTCCCGTCCGCAAGTGTGTACCTCGGCTTCGGAATGCCCTCGGGAATGGCCACTGTAACTACCGGGGCCTCCGCAGATCCACCCTCGGTCTCACCCTCGTCGGACTCCCCACTACTCTCCGAGAACACCCCAGTCGAGGACCCCGTGTTCTCTGCTAATTGGTCTACCCGGCCTAGGTACCGGTCGATGTCCATTTCAGCTCGCCTGGCAGAGGACTGGTACGACGATCCCGTATCCCCACCCCTGGCTTCTGATTCCATCCTAACTATGGTACCGGGGACCTCAAATCTTGTTATATCTGGAACCAGAAGCACAAGGGTTAGTCTATCCAAAACCCAGAAATTCAAAGGAAAACCCAGAAATTCATCCCAAAACCCAGAAATTCATCCCAAAACCCAGAAATTCAAAGGAAAACCCAGAAATTCAACCCAAAACCCACAAAATGAAGCAAACCCAAATAATCTACAACAACACAACAATGACACTGGCATTGTCCGTTTCTATATCTATGCAAACAAGAGCAACACAAACACAAACACAAACACAAACAGAAAACTGCCTTGGCAGTAACAGAAGCAGACCCAGCAGGAGAATAGGTAAAATCCACAGGCAGATAGAGATCTAACCTTTTTTTCCTCGGCAGACGATCGATCTCACTCCACAAGCACTCACAATTCTCCCTTAGTTCTCCCTTTCTCTTCGCTGCAAACCTTCCAAATCTCTCGAGCTTCTTTTTCGCGAAAAGTGAGGGAAAACAGTCAGTTTCCCTCTTAAATTCAATCTCCAACGCATCAGGACCGTCGGAACCGAAGCGACCTCTGCCGTAGGATCGCTACACATGTCCCACGCTTTCTCCCATTTCTCGAAGCCTCGACAGAAGAAGAGACGGGCATTTATTGCACAACCTGGTCTGCCCACGTGGCCGACATGCAACGCCTACCCATCGGGTACCACAGAGGCTCAAATCTTCTACCCCATCGGGTATCGAAGCCAAGCCCTCTCCACCCCATTGGGTACCGGAGGCTCAAATCTTCTACCCCATCGGGTATCGAAGCCAAGCCCTCTCCGCCCCATTGGGTACCGGAGGCTCAAATCTTCTACCCCATCGGGTATCGGAGCCAAGCTCTCTCCACCCCCATTGGATACCGGAGGATCAAATTCTCTATCCCACCCAGTCCCAGGGACAACCTCATTGTCCCATGAAAGTGGCTTACCTAAGGCATAGCCCGCTCAAGATTTCTCTTCTGAGGGAACTTGGGGGACTACCTATAGGCACACTAATGCCAAACCTTGAGACTAAAATAATAAGTCCCCACCCAAGAAACATCTTGAACGGGAACTTGAGGGACTTGTACATACTAGGGAGTCTCAACTAGGTTCAGCACTAGCCCCTGAGCCCCATCGGTAATCCCAGGTACTACGCCATGGACCTGGATCACACCCCACCATGGCGGGCTTCACATAAGATGCCACCCCGGGCACCCAGGGCCCGGGGCAAGGCTAGCACAGCCCATCTATCTTTACAAATACAAGACTAATATGGCATCAGAAGAACCTGTGTCCCACATCGAAGATAAGGGAGACTCCCTTCCCACGCTTGAATATAAAGATTATAGCACAACCACCTTGGACGGGTAAGAACTCCTTGATCCATGATTTATTCTACACAGCTATTAGTTACTCACTCAGGCATCGGAGAGGTATAAACCGTCCGGTACGGTTTATTCCTCTAACGTTGTGTACTTGCTACAGGATTTAGGTGCCGATCGGTGCTCCAGGCAGTATAGCATTCTGTGTGAGGTACCCAGAGAAAGCCACCAGAAACACCTGTCAACTACCACAAACACTGAATCCACTCCCCTTTGGGTACTGGGTAAGCCCAACACAAAATCCATAGCAAGGTCCTGCCAAATGTCATTAGGAACAGGTAAAGGTAGATAAAGACCTGTATTTTGGGACTGACCCTTAGATACCTGGCAGGTGTAGCACTTTCTCACAATAGTTCCTGCATCCTTCTTCAACTGTGGCCAGAAATACCTCTCCTCAAGACTAGCAATAGTCTTGTCTCGGCCCAAGTGCCCACTCAATCCCCCTCCATGCAGATCTCTGATCAGTTTCTTCCTCAATGAAGAACTAGGGATACAAAGTCTGTTGCCCTTGAATAAATATCCTTCATTCTCATAAAAATCTGCGACTGCATTGTTATTGCTGCACTTGGCCCAAATCTCTTTGAAATCAACATCTTCCTCATACAACTCCTTCAAGAGATCAAACCCCACAATCTCCTGAGCTAAAGTGACCAGTAAGGACGCCCTCCTACTCAAAGCATCTGCGACCCGGTTAAGAGTACCAAATTTATGTTGAATCACAAAAGGAAATTTCTGCAGAAAACTCACCCACCTTGCATAAATTTTATTCACAGTTTTCTGGCTATTGAGGTACTTCAAGGCTTGGTGATCGGTGAACAGTACGAACTCCCTTTGAATCAGGTAGTGCTCCCATTGCCTCAATGCCCGGAACACTGCATAAAATTCTTGGTCATAAGTACTCCACTTCTGACGAGCTTCACTCAGCTTTTCACTAAAGAATGCTACTGGTTTCTTCTCTTGTGACAACACAGCACCTACTCCCACGCCACTAGCATCACATTCAACCTCGAATATCTTGTCAAAATTAGGAAGAGCAAGAACTGGTGCAGTACAAAGTTTCTCCTTGATTAAAGCAAAACTTTTCTCTTGTTCCTCTCCCCATTGGAATTTGCCTTTCTTCAAACATTCAGTAATAGGGGCAGTAATGGTACTGAAATTCTTCACAAATCTTCTGTAGAAAGTAGCTAAACCATGAAAACTCCGCACTTCAGAAACTATTTTTGGAGCTGGCCATTCTCTTATTGCTCGTACCTTTTCTTCTTCAACCTGAATGCCTTCTTCTCCAACCACAAATCCCAGAAATAATAACTTGCTGGTGCAGAATGTACATTTTTTTAAGTTGATGTACAGTTTATTCTCCTGTAAAGCTCCCAAAACCTGCTTCAAATGCACCAGATGTTCTTCTTTGGTCCTGCTATAGATCAGTATATCATCAAAATACACTACTACAAAGGAACCTATAAAAGGGCGAAGAACCTGGTTCATAAGCCTCATAAAAGTGCTGGGTGCATTAGACAACCCGAATGGCATAACCATCCACTCGTACAAGCCATCCTTGCTCTTAAAAGCTGTCTTCCATTCATCCCCTGGCTTGATTCGAATCTGGTGATATCCACTTCGAAGGTCTATCTTGGTAAACACTTTGGAACCTTCTAGCTCATCAAGCATATCTTCCAAACGAGGAATAGGAAACCTGTACTTCACAGTTATCTTATTAATGGCCCTGCTATCAACACACATCCGCCATTGATTGCCCTTCTTAGGGACAAGGAGGACTGGAACTGCACAAGGACTCATACTCTCTCGAATGAACCCTTTTTTCAACAAGTCTTCAATCTGCTCTCTCAAAATCTCATTCTCCTTGGGACTCATTCGGTAATGTGGCAGATTGGGCAAGCTAGCTCCAGGCACCAAATCAATCTGATGTTGAATGTCTCTCATAGGTGGCAGCTCGTTGGGCAACTCATCCGAGATCAACTCTTCAAATTCTCCCAACATGTCCTGCACTTCTTTGGGAATCACCACTTCTTCCTTTTCTGCAGACAACAACCCCTTTATCACCACTGGATAGAAAACCTCAGATTCTTTAAAGGCCATCTCCATCTCAAGTTCACTGCTAGACAAGGTCAGGAAACTCTCCCCTTTCTTCACACCAGATTTCTCAAATTGACACACAGGAGCCATAGCAATTTTATAGTTATTCCACATAAACAACATCACATTGTCCCTGCCTTTATAAGTAACATCCACATCATATTGCCAAGGTCGGCCAAACAAAATATGACAAGCATCCATATCAATAATGTCCTACAAAACTTCATCTTTATAATGCTTACCAATGGATACCGGTACTTTGCAGGATTCAACAACTCGAACTTGCGGACCTTTCTTGACCCACCCGAGGGAATAAGGTGCCTCATGAGGCTGCGTAGGTAACTGCAAATACTCCACCAGTTTCTTGGCTACAAAATTTTCGCAGCTTCCATTATCCACAATTAAATTGCACACTTTGTTATTAATGGAACAAAGTGACCTGAAAATATTGCGCCGCTGTCCCTCTTCTTTAGGACATAGTAGAACCCGCTGCAACACAATGTTAACCTTCTCAGGGGATTCCTCCTCCGCAAACTCAGCCCCATTATAATCGCCATCTCTCCCAACTTCTTCTTCATCCTCATCATAATCATCTATAAGGGCAGTTTGTCTCATCTCAGGACACACATTAGATCTATGCCCAGGCTTGTTGCATCGATAACAGACATCTCCTGTAGGTCTAGCATAAGGATTATTAAACATCTGATTCGGGGCTCTATTTTGAGCACCACTAGAATTGTTAGAACTGCCCGCGCCTTTAAAAGGAGGATTAGAAGCTTTAAAAGCGTTTTCTGCTCTCTGCAGCGTAGTTGTACCCTTGGCAATTGAGGCATTAACCAAATCTGCACTCCTTTGGTAGTTATACCTCTGGAAAGAAGAAGCTCGTGAAGGTTTCTCCAACAACTCTGCTTTCAATGCTAGGTTTGTAACTTCGGCCATAGTATGAACAGTTTGTAACCTAATTCTCTTCTGAATGGAAGGCTTCAGCCCACTGATATAGCGAGCCACCTTCTGGCCTTCAGTTTCTCCCAATTCATTACGCTCCGAATAGCGTAAGAACTCAGCCGTATAATCAGCCACCGTCCTAGTTCCCTGGTCACATTCAATATACAGCCTATATAGAATCTGCTCATAATCATCTGGCAAGAACCTCTCCATCATCAACTGCTTCATTCTTCGCCATGTTCTAACACCCTGCTTCCTCTGCTTCTTTCGAGTGTTCTGCAACTTATCCCACCATACTGCAGCAGTACTCTTCAATCTCCAGGCAACATGCTTAACTTGCTTGTGTTCAGGCACTTCCATAATCTCAAAGAATCTGTCCACCTGAAGCTGCCAATCCAAATAATCCTCTACACCCAAATTGCCCGAAAAGAAAGGAATTTCGGCTTTGACTTTGTAATCCGGGTCAGCTTGTCCATGTTGTTCATGTTGTAAAATTTCTTCTTCAGGCTCAGATTCTAATGTATTATCAACAACTTCACCACGTGGAGCCCTAACTCGCTGGCCTCCTTCCCCACCTCTATGTCGATTATTGTTGTTGTTGTTGTTGTTCCTCTCACCCAACAATCCACGAATTTCTCCAATCTGATTATTCATGGAATTGATGGCAGCGGTAAACGCTGCTGTAAGAGCTTCAATATCTGATTTCGTAACTTCACCCATTGCTACTAAGGCAAATAAAAGAGACAGGGAAGACCTGCTCTGATACCACCTGACGCAGTCGGATTGATAACTAGGTTTACCAGCAATAAACCTAAGCAAGGATTCTGGAGTCCACCAGAGATAAAAGAGAAAATCTCTATTATATTGATTAAAAGTTGAAAGATCCAAGCGGCTGCATAAATAAGAGAAAAGTACCCTAGGGCGACTAACAACGAAACCCTAAGGCCCATGGATAAAAACGAAAACAATCCAAAAATAACTAAGAAAACCAAAAACGGGTAAAATAGAAAACTGCCGTTTTGAGGCCCTAAACGATCCCGAAAGCCTGAAAAATGCTACAGCTCATGGCAAAGCAATGAGTCTTGTTTCTAGCGCGATTCCCTTTTCGGAAAGGTAAGGTGCGTCCCAATCAGACACCGAACTGCCATTTCCTGTCTACTAGTCACTTTTCGTTTTCCTCCTTTAGCACGATCTAACTGTTCCTCAAATTGGGCCGCCATCCGCTCTGCATCAGTTCTAAGAACGACTCTAATGTTTTTAGTTGTAATTTATTCAGTTATTTAATACTGTTAACGTTTTTACTGCAAAAAAAAAAAAAAAAAAATGTCCATTTTACTCCTCTCGTGGGTGTTGTGGTGTTTTTTAGTCATTTTTCAATGGATGACATCTTTGATTGGGTGGAGTCCTTTTGAACCCCAAAACGCTTCTACATAACCAAAAAGTCTTGATAACCCTAAAGTAATTAACAATGGAAAACTGGGACCTAGGCTCCATTTGGTTCGCGAGTAAGAGGCAACTTTGGTGATATATATATATATATATATAGCTGCCACTTGGGCTTAATTGTTTTACCCGTCCATTGCATTCTCTTGAATCTTGATCCTGTTTAAGATGTTCTTGCTTCAATCTCCTTCATGTTTGCAAGTAGCTAAAGAAATTGTACGTTCTTGCTCTAGACAGATAGACTCATTATTAATTAGATGTATCATCATCATCATTACAAATGTTCACATAATAAACAGAAGAAGAATGCTATATATGTGGTTGTTACGTTGTTTTACATTCTCGGTCCAATTTCAATCCGAGTCGCTCTGCTTTAAAGAAGAAGATTCAGTTGCCAAGAGCGCAAGAAATCTAAACTGACCCTTTCATGGGATATATACACGAAAGGATAGGATAGAGGTGGTCGCCACTTGAAGAAGGTGAAAGGAAAATTGATGAGAAAACCTTGGAACTAGTTTGATCTGATGTCATGGGGCGAGATTTGTATGGTTTTAAGAGAAATTTTGGTAATCCGTTTTTATTGTGGACTCAAACTAAGACTAATCCTCCGAGAAGTTGCCCAAAAAAATGAAAAAGGAGAAGTTTGTATCCTGATTCATGTCTACCTCTATCTATACTGTATATTTGAAGAGTTAATTGTCTTTTTTAAATATTATTTTTATTTCAAAGTGAATAAATCTATAATTACAACTAGACCGCAATCATACTTCTTAGTAAGTGATCATAATCTCAATGAAAACTGAATGAATTGTCAGTGATCCAACTAAAGAGATGAATCGAGCAACTAGCCGAGCCAAATTGACATAAAAGAAAGTTATAGTAATAACCGAGACAAGTCGCCACACTAGTGAATTTTGGGTGGTCTCATTAATAGTCTCAAAGGCTCGACTCCCTTGCATTGCTAATCAAAGTATTTGTAAGGGAAATCAACCTCTTTTCTCAAAACTGTCAACGTATTTCATTCTAAATTTTTTTTCGAGAATCAAACGTCTTGACATATGCAATCAGATGGATCTTGTTGAATGAGTATTTCCCTATGGCAAATGCTCTTCGCCTAAATGCTTCAAATGCTTCTTTTTTGAGCAGTTATGTTGAGGTTGTCTTAGGGCTCTTCTTTGGTAACCTCTGTTTTCTTTGTTCGCTCATTGGAGAAAAACTATATCACCTGAAACACAACCTTTCTGTTTTTGTCAAATGATCGAAATATGCATTCAGCCCAAGGGCAAAGAGAAAACACAAACCCCAAGCCAGTAAACTGGCAAGGGAAATAGGGCCCTTTGGTCAGTAGCACAACCTAAAGGAGACCAACATGAAACTTAGAGCAAAACCAACAGACAAGTGAAGTAAACAAAACTGATAAGAAAAGACTTGCAATGAGACAAGTAGTTTTGAGGTTTATCTGTAATGATCACTAATAAGGTTATGTTCCCTTCGCAAATTGCACATATTCTTCACAGTTGTTAAAAACTATGTTTGTAGTCAGGGACTCAGGGTAGTCATTTATTTACTTCAAGTAATGATCAGAAATACAAGGCTAAGTTCAATTCGCATACTGCACATATTCCTCACTGTTAAAACTATTTTTGGAAGGCAGTAGGGTAGTCGATCATCTAGTTACTTCAAGTGTACTGTTTGCTCAAGCTTCTTGATATTCAAGTTACCTTTTCAACGCTTAATGGATTTATGGACTAGTTAGATGCTCTCAAATGAGGGCGTATTTAATAGCTCTGCTTTTAAATAAAACATAATTTTGGGAGGCTTTCATTGCCTCTTATTGCATAAAATGGCTTATTTTGAGGTTTTGCACCAAGGAGCAAGGAATACCAATGTGCAATTTTTTGTTTTCTTCTTTTCTGTATGCGCCTCCATCAACCTTCCTAGTTATGCAAAGGTAAATTTCAGAGTGGAATCACCACAAGTCAAAACAAATACATGATACCTCTGCTGTAAGCCTTTCAGAAACTAAGAACCTTAATCCCTATACATGCTTAAACATCGATCTGTACATTTTCATATTCAATCAAAAGTCTAGTATGGGTATGATCTGTCTCTTGCTTCCTTTAACCATTTTTTCTAATTACATTAAAATTGAATGCTTCACCTAAAAGGCTAAAAATAAAAAAATAAAAAGGACCTAGAAAATGAATGCTTCCACTTTTGTCCCAAATAAAAAAAATTAAAAAAAAAGGGAATTTTCTTTCGCCTAAACACAATTTGGCAGAACTAGAAACTTGATATAAACTCAATTCAATATGGTGCAAGGTTAATCCCAAAAATTCCCAATCAATGTATTCATACCAGTGTAACAAGATAAGGTACAACATTCTTACTATCTTCTAACATATTATTCAATATACTCTGACAATCTAACAACATACTTGCCTGGTCTGTCATATTCACATCAATACAGCTCACTCATCAAATCACTTCAGTGCAACATTTCCGCTAGCTTCCAGTTTAGATCATTCGTTAACATCTGTTGTTTGACAGCAGCGTTTAGTTGCTTCAGATACTGCTTGGAATCACCATACAAACTGTGGGGGTTGGGATATTTTACATCTCCTTCCAAGTGATGATTCAGTGCTACAAGATTTGTAATAGCTTGTGAGAATTTGGGAAGTATGCTCTTCATGTGTGCAGTATACCCCAAATCAACCAAGAAATCGGTGGGTTTAGCAGGAGACTTGTAGAAAATCTTTGTTCCCAAGTAAAAGTTAAATTTCTTTGGGTGCTTTCCCCTTCTGTTTTCTGCACCCTGCAACAGACCCTGCACCAGCATTTCCAGCTTTTCAGTGACAGCATTGGACCCCAGTCTGCTCCTCAACTCATGCGCATAAAGTTCAAATTTTCCAGCAGATCCTCTGATTCCCATAAGACGCATGAAGTGCTTGCAGAATACTTGAAACGTTTGGAATCCTAGCTCCTGATACATTGTGATTGTAATGGGCTGTCCTACGTCCTCCTCTGCATTACCAATTTGGCTCCACACTTGCTTTATCTTCGTGTACACTTTGGGATTAGTGTCTTGGATGTTTATACAGGTGGGCATCTCCCTTAATCGATCCACATTCAGCTTCAAAGTCCTCAGCCCTTTTTTACACTCAAGAAGCCTAGATGGATCAGTCAGGCTTTCTTGATGTACAGAACCTTCAAGGTACAGAATGGCATTATAAAATGCATACAGAAGATGAGTAACAAGCTGATCAAGTTGTGCACCCAGAGATAATTCTTCATCAGTTGAAGAATTTTCTGTGGTCCTTTGTTGCAGAATCGCTTCAGTATATGCCAAGATCATTACAGGCTTGATCTTTTCGGCAACCCAACCCTTGAGTAAAGATACAAACTTTAAAATTTTATTCACCATCCGCTTTGATTCTGCAAGAATCAAGAAGCAGCTGATCAACCCCTGAGTCAACTCACTCCCAAATCTGCAAAACTCAACCTCCACTGCTATAGTTGCTTCCCATTTCTCCATTTCGTCAATCCAATCAAGAAGTGCTCTGCTTTCTTCTACTTCTACTTCTGCTTCGTTTCTTTTCTTTTTGCCCAGAGAAGCAGGCCTCATCCTCAATGCCCGACCCCTTTCATCTTCTTTCTTCCTCGAAATGCTTTCTTCTTCTACTTGGCTTCTTCCCTTTTGACCCAGAAAAGCAAGCCTCATCTTCAATGCCCGACCCATTTCACCTTCATCATTCTCTGACATGCTTCTTCTTGAACGCCCAGAATTGAACACCTCTTTTACTTTTCTTTCTACTATTTTCACTTTCAAGAAGAAAGAAACGAAAGCAGAACGATATCGGAAGAGAACGGCGAAAGAAAACTTAGAGAAAGAGGAATGTACAAGTAGAACTGAAAATAGAACGGAGGAGAACGTCGGTGTTTCTTGGGACTCCGACTTTTAATTTCTAAAATCGGTAAATAGTAGGAAAATTGGTTCGCCCTCTTTGAGTTTTTTTATTTCTGAATGTTTTCCCCTTATAAAACGCACGAGTTTCCCGAATGGAATTTTTGTTTTTATTTATTTATTTCTTTTGTGGAAAATTTATTTTACAAAATTGTACTAAAGTAAACAAAACACATAAACTTAATGTCTCCATAAGAATAAGTCAATTGATCTCTTCAAATCCTAATTGACATGATTCGGAGTTTCATCGACGTCACAAGGTCTCGGTTCTAGTTCAATATACTAGGAGATTATCTCCATCTAGTTCATAATCTCCGCTATTGGTTTTGCTGCCTGTTTATTTAGTGGATTGATGAATACTACACTTTATGTGTTTTTATCAATACGCCATAATAGGTGAGCAGTTCGACTTGTGCTAGGGCAAGTATAGTAACGATCAGTTAACTGATTTCTTCTTAAAGCAATCCATAGTTGTTTAATTCACAATTTTTAAGATATTGTTTAGTCTTGTTGCTTGAATTTACATAGTTATTTTAAAATTGCCCTCAACATTTCTTGTAATGTAACAAGCTATTGGTCCAGTACACCTTTTAGTCGACTATTCTACATTATAAGAGTATTAGATTATATATGTAGTATAACCAATATACAAAAGATCGAGAGACATATGATTTTAATTTTCCGAACTCACTCAACTATTTATTGACCCAAATATTTAAATTTTGTTTTTTCTTCTTAAAAGGCCATAATGTGCATTTTAAAACCCCTAACATCCCATGATCAAATCGATTCGAACTCAACCTACATGCCATCTTCAGTTCTAACGAAGCACTTTATTATTATTATTATTATTGTTGTTGTTACTACTACTACTACTATTATTATTATTATTTATTAGGACAATGGAGGCCGATTGGCCAAAGGCCCGAAGCCGACTAGGTAATAGCTAACTTGTCTAGGCCTTACAAGGTCGTCAATATGATCAAGAATAGCTTGGACAATGAAGCTTGGGATTATACTTCTCGGTGGTAGTCTGTTTCCTTTCTTGCTTTGTATTTCTCTCTCCCATGTGGAAAAACGAAGCTTGGGATATATAGATGGAATTCTACATAATCCCCACTCTAGATTAGTGCTTCTCTTTGCCAACCCAGAGGCAACTATATTCCTTTCCCGGTGAATTATTGAACAATTAGAGAAAGAGGTCATGAAATTTACAGTGATTTCAGATACAGTTACTATAGAAAAAACGAAATAGATACAGAATTTGCATTAAAGTAGTACTATAGAGCTCAGGTGGCTAACCCAACCAACCTTGTTTCTGTTGTGCGCCCATCAATCCATTATACAAGACCATTAAAACCACTTCTGATTATCTAACACATAACTGAATCACAATGGAGCTAATAGGATAATTAGATCAGGTGCCTCTAATCACTCAAAATCAGAACTCGAGAAAGGATAATTATCAAAACTAGCTTCAGCTTCCACAAAAGGAGCAATGTCAACATTCTTCATAACTAGCATCAGTTTCCTCATTCCATGAGTTCTATTAATAGAAATATAGAATAGTACATTTAGGTCAGCATAGTGTTGTTAACATGTCAATGACAGAAGGCAATAAGGATATACAAGTGTCAATGACAGAAGGCAATAAGGATACACAAGTTTAGGTAATCTTACATCATATTTGGTCCTTTAGTAATGAGGATATCCTCATAAGGGGCATTTGTTTTACTTTTACAAAATGACGAGTAGCAAGGACTGCAGATGACATAACATAAGGACAACTCAAGTATCTTAGGTGTAATTAAAAATAAGCGAATAACATAAGCTCAAGAAAGTATGATTCCTACCACAAGTTTGATAGAAAAGCATAGCCGCTCCTCTTCGATTCATTCCAGTTGGGTTGTTCAGGGACTCTACTTGAGGGCAACCTGGTGTTTCAAATGAGATTTCAGTTCACTAAAAGAATTCGAGTACGAGGAAAAAATGCAGTCAGATCAAAGCTACTTGAGGACCAGGCAATCTAACGGATATATCTGAGACAAAGCATACATTTGAGAACAAGGACATCATGCAATCAGATCAAAGGCTACTTATTCACCAGACAATCTAACAGAGGTGTGAGACAAACATACATTCGATGTTTCGAATTGCATCAGTCACTTTTCCAGTGGCTGATTGATGACAGGTTGCTGTGTCTTGTTCAGTCCAGTTTCAATCAATAGTTCTGCAAGTAAAATTTACCTTGCTCAGGTCATGGGCCATTTCCAGATAAAGTAAAATAATCCTTAAACATAACATGTCACCATAAGAACACAAACATAGATATATCAAACAGAGGCCAATGTTTTGGATACTTGCTTGATGAAGAAGATGCCATTGTTCGATGTTAATAACTTGATCTTCTGCCCTTCTCCAATACTCTATAATGGGGAAGTATATTGCTCGTGTCTGTTGTGCAGGCAGGGACCATGTTATTTATATAGGAGACAATTAATGCTTTAGGTTCCTTTCCCATTGAGGAATCCTAATTGCATATGGTTAGTCTCCAATCTGCAAACATTATGCTTATGTGAATATTACTTCACATGTTAATAGATCTGTAATATAATCCCGTTAGAAGTCAATGTACAAACTTCAATTCTTGTTCTTAAGTAGACTATATATACATGCATATGCATATACTTGATGAATTCTGTGTTATATGCAACTCCAAATAAAATCTTACAGATAACCTTGATAACTCGAAGTTTGGATCAGGGTGATGACACCCATTATCCTCTGACACTTGTTCAAGTCCATTGTTGCTATTTATAGATGAATAATTAATGCCTTTTCCTGATGGATCTGTGACCATCAATACTCCAATCACAAGTACACTGAAGGAAAAAAAAAAAACTTCTTAGAACTAGAATTGACTTCTGAACTGTTTTTGTTAACTCCCTTTCCAGATGAGCTCAAGACGGATATTCTTTCATCTCCTGGAAGCAAAAAATTGGTTAGGGTATTACTATACTTATTTGAAACATAAATGCTTCAATAACTAGACAAGTGAGAGAGGAGAGGTGTAGAAATTATATCTGTACTAGAATTTTTTTGGTGTTGCCAGGTTGGTATCAGCTCCTCTCATGCCATTAAGATTGACTCTCAGTTCATCCATGAGTTCAGGTGGTACATCATTGTTAACTGAATTTGTCCGCATCTGTTCTGTGGGAGTTGCAAATGACTGGGACTCTGGGAGCCTCCTCCACTATGAAAATCTTCAATAGGCTTCAAATTTAACATAATGTAATTTGTCGGACATAAACTCAGTTACAATTAATTTCTTGACAAATAAGAAAACTAAAAGTAGCTGTATTGACTTGAATATCTCACCAGGTCTTGAATTAGTTCATGCATGACTGCAAAACATGTTAATATATAAAATTCATCAAAAACTTACATGTATGTCAGTGTGTTCACTTCAAAGTGAAGCAAAGGAGAACAATTCACTTCAAAGCCCCACTTATTAATTAGACTCGATTTAACATCTGTGTACTTCAACCACTGAGATCGATCACTATTCCCTTGTATTCAAGTGGAGATGACAATGACCAAATAATTAGTCATGTAAAACCAATTAGCAAAATTGAGCAAAACCTAACCTGCATGTCATTGAACTTAATTGATGTCATTAGCAGTAACTCCAGTAAGATCATGTTTGCTAGAACACGAGGTAAATTCTACTTGATGAACGAGACATTAGTCCTCCCTCTAGTTTCATGATGTACACATGATATATCAAGCTCCTGAGAATCATGATTTCTCATGTCACAAACCCAAAACTTTATCATTTAAGAGCGTCTCCCTTACTCGACCTACATGATTACATGCAATTAAAGGTACTAAAAAGAACTGTTCTCAAAATCAATCGAATCCAAAACTTCACAAGACAATGGTCCAGATCAACAGCACTCAAGTCGACTGAAACGGTCAAAGATACCAAAAAAAAACTTTTTTTTTTTTTTGAGAATAATCAGAGAGTAGAGACAATGTTCAAGATCATACATGATGGTAAATCTTCAAACATTGGTCGACGCAAATGCTACTACTAATAAAAATTCGTTGGAGGTGACAAGTTGGCCAAACTGAAGAATTAATACTAGGGACCTAAATTGCAGGACTTTCACATTTTGATGTGTCCAATGATTTTCATTTGGACCATGTTTGTGATGTATTAACTCTTTAATTTTATTTGTAAAAATACAAATCTCTTTAGTTTTGAGAAGTTGAGCGATATATCGCAATATGATTTTTCCAAAAAGTGCAAAACACAATCATTTTATTTTCCTTTTGTGAAGTATATACAAAATTCAATTTCGTTGTACATATGGTAATATGATTAAGGGTACGTTGGTACGTACACGTGGACTTCCCAAAGACAATAAAACCTAGCTAGATTATTTTTTTTTCTTCCCAATACTTGCAAGAAAAGGATTCATATATAGGTCGGTCTAGCTAGGTTACCCTAGCTATATAAACGCAATAGCACCCTTCACCTTCCTCTTTCATATCATTCTTTTTGTTTCATTAACCTAAACACCCCCCGCGGCTTCTCCAATAGTCTTCTTGTCTTCATTTTGTTCATTGTTGATCTAATTAAGGATGTCAAGTTCAGTTGTGAGAGAGAGGCAATATATTTGTAGCTGCGCATATCAAGATTTCGAAGACAACCCTGACCTCGTAGGCGAGTTGCCCTACAACCCTCCAGACCTGGTTCCAATCGTGTTCAAGCTCTTGAAGACGGTCCGAAGCGGTTTGATTGATGATGAAGATGATGAGGAGCCACCAAGTTTGGAATTGGAAGAATATAGGCTCCTTCATGTAGAAGTGATCAGGGACGTTGGTCTGTCGCGTCTCAAGCTATCATCTCCAAGATCTAGAAGTGAACTCAAAGAGCGCTTCATTCATATTCTTTCCACAAAACTCCATGTCCCAGAAGAAGAGCATCAAACTATCATTGACCAGATCTTTCAAGAGGTTGATAAGGATTGCCGGCGTTTTCCTCTCCGCCCATTGCGGCCCCTTAAAGTGGCTGTAGACAATGTGACTGTGCGGTTGCGATTGCGCACTCCTCCTCCTCCTCCTCCTCCTCCGGTTGATTTTGACGTTTTCCTGCAGATGCTAGACTCAGACGACGGCAACGAATTGTTATCCTTGATTACTGATTATGAGGAGGAGGGTTTGGAGAAAGTGGGACCTGATAGCTTGGAAGCTAAGAAACAAGAATCATGTCCTATTTGTATGGATGACTTTGAGGAAAAGGAGGATGCAGCCCCAATTGCTCGCTTGCCCTGCTTACATGTTTTTCATAGACATTGCATTCTTTGCTGGCTTCACAGAAATCCCTTGTGTCCCTTGTGCCGATGCCCTCTGCGTAAAAAGAGAAAGCTAGAGGAAATATTATCATCTTCAACTCCAATTGGTCCCTCATCAAATATTCCAAGGCTTAGCTAGCTGATCAGAGATCAAAATAAAATGTACATATATGTATTCAACAAAGACTACTGTATTTTAGTTATGCTTGAAATTGCAAAAGAATTGCAGTTCATAATCATTTCTTTCTAGTACTACAATTAAGAATTCTTTTTCTTTTTCCATTGGTGTAGTCTGATTGATGGGGTATCTTTTCCTCATGATTCAATAGCTTTCAATATAGAGATTCAAGATTCAAGATTCAAATTGCAGCAAACAAATCATTATTACTAAAAATTTAATAAATCCAAAGTATTGGTTGCAATTCTGTATCGTTAGCTTTATAAAATGGTGATATCTGAAAGCTAATCCTTGTAGCCAATCTTAGAATTATAATGATGGATTTTCTTCTTTGTAACGTGATCCATCTAAGTATGTAGAGGCAAAATGAAAGCGTAGTTTTTAAGTTATATAGTGATCTACAAGTGTCCGTGGAGTTGAATATAACTTAAAAACCACACTATATAGGTTTGCCAAAGATGATGCCAATAGTGGGGTCGACCTTAGGGGACTGCAGTCATTCAAGGTTTGTAGGGTTTAACCATAGCCAAGTTAATGTTCAAGGCCCCTTCACCACATCAAGCTAGAAAACTGATCGAGTCTCCATCACTTCGCAATTCTCATCCTCACACCACACACCATAGATACCACAGGTGAGAATTACTATAACACAATTTCTTAGTGTCATAGGAGTAAGAAACAGTAATGTTAAGCCCAAACAACGTCACCGACCGAGGAGCCCTCCTTAGTTCCCATATTGTCTTCGTCCTCTTGGACACCATGGCATCGTTGCAATGCCTTACCATTCCAAGTTTAAAATCGATACCCTTTTAGGTTCCATTGTTTAAGAAGAAGTCCGCTAACCGCTCTGTTGCGACAAGTACCAGGTAATTGTTCCCATACCCATTGAAGACGACCGAGGCCTGGAGGTCCTGGTAGTTGATTCCGAGCTCTGTGTTGGGGTTTATGGCGACGAGTGTAACTTCCCACCCCACGGCGGTTAAATCAGAGGTCATCTCGAGCAAGGATATGGCAGCTGATTCCAATTTGAACTCGGGTAATATGGTTTTCAACTTGTTCCTTTAGGACGAGGCAGTATACAGGTTCGACAAACACTGACAAGACGAGAACGGCACTCAAGCTATTGAGAAACCAAATCAACAGGATGGCTGCTCTATCTATGCGCTTTTGAGGGTCTTGGGCCACTTGAGGACCGCCGGTTAAGGATGTTTCGGCCATTTCAATATCTCCAACCGGCCGTATGCTTGAGGATCTCTGACCGGCCATGGGAGGATTGTATATGCTGCTTTTTGTTTTTCTTCCTAGTGAGAAATCTTTTTAACCCTATGCCCGCGGTTCCAGGTTACATAATAACAAATGCGATTAAGGTGGGGTGGTCTAATGATCCTTTGAGAAGTTGTATTCTAATTTATGTCCACCTCTATCTATGATCCGGATCGATCTCTACTGACCTAATAATCACCTCTTCTTTGTAATCTTTGTTATTTTTGTTCGCTCATCGGGGAAAAAAAACAAAAAAAAAACAACTATATCCCCAGAAGCACAACCTTTCTGTTTTGGTCAAATGAAATATGCATTCAGCCCAAGGCAAAGAGAAAACACAAACCCCAAACCAGAGAAACTAGCAAGGGAAATAGGGCCCTTTGGTCAGGAGCACAACCTAAAGGAGACCAAACATGAAACTTACAGCAAAACCACAAGGAAAAGTAAACAAAAATGATGAGAAAAGACTTGGAATGAAACAAGTGGCTTTGAGGTTTGTCTGATGATCACAGATCAGGTTATGTTGACTTCGCATACCGCACATATTCTTCACTGTTAAAACTATTTTTGTAGTCAAGGCAGTCAACTAGTTACAAGTGTACTGTTTGCTCAAGCTTCTTGATATTCAAGATACCTCTTCAACGCCTATTGTCTCTGCAAAGCATATAAATCTTATAAGTTTAAAGGGCTCCCTTCCTCAAAGAGCATCACAAAAGAAATAAGTACAATATAAATGGTGGCAAAGACGGACGTTGCCACAAATGCCTTATTTAGTAGGTAGATTGAAACTCATCACGGTTGCGAAATAGGAGTAGAAAATAATTTAAAGCATAACATAACATCAAGTCCCATAAAAAATCAATTACCAAACTCAAAAAGCAGAACATATAAATATTGCTACTGAGTACTGACAGTCAATAACAAATGGTGTTACTTGTTAAGGATATAGGACTGGAAAGTAAAAACAATCCTAATTTAGGATTGGAACCCGATGACACTCCTTATCAAGATCTCAAGACTATGGGATTGAAGTTTGGTAACAATCCTGATACCGGATTGAGAGGCAATAGTGGTCCAAGACTAGACGATGTGCAGGCCTCTGCTCACATCAGTGCCAAAGCACAACCTTATGCTCCAAGACATAAGATTCCATCTGATGGAGCAGTGGAGCAGACCAGCACAAAGCAAGACAAGGAGGAGCCTTTGAATTGTACTAAGCTCACAATCACCATACACATATTTACCTTGAATTGTATAGGCCAAATGCCAAAAGGGTCAATATAAGTTGATGTAAATGTAACATTGAACTTAGAGGAGAAATACACAAGAAATTCTCTCAAACACTCTCATGTTCTTTACATTCTATCATGGTATCAGAGCATAAGCCTCACGGCATCTCTGAATCCTTCTCCTCAGCTCAATTTCAATTTCTACTCTGTTAAATTTCTTCTTTAGCTCTCAAGCTAAGATATTTCTGTTTTCACTTCAGTTTTTCATTCTCAATTCCCTACTATCCCTTCATATCTTTTCCAGCACCACCATGGCAGAAGAACCATGTCCCAATTCGCCATCAAATCACACCAACCCCTTCCCCTTTATTTGTTCAACTTCCTCCAGCAATTACAGCTCAACTTCTCAACCCCACAGTCACACCTGAAGAAATAGATTCTCTAAAACAGCTCTAGGCTACCACAGTCACCCCAAATACACTTGAAACACACATAAGGGGAATCTAAGCCTGAGAAAGTAATTATCTCTGTATACTTCAAAGCCTATCTCCAGCTTTCTATATCTCTCATCACTACCTCTAATCCAGCCAGTGCAAACCATAAGCCACTAATTCAAATTATTTGATTGAAACAACAAACTACCCTCGTTAAATCGAAAGCTACTGACAATCAACAAATAACACATCCATAACTTAAAATGCAAACAAATCAAACATGCAAAATAGTGAAATACAAACTTTCTTACCTTAAACACTGACAAGTACAAACTCAATCATGTGGCGAACAGCCTTGGAAAGCAGTGATACACTGACAAGTATCCAAAAGCTTGTAAACCACCTGCCCTTGTCTGTTTTAGGAGAAATATCTCCACAGCCCATGAAGAAATAAAAGAAATCCCTGTAGCTGATACCCTCTAGGAGCTGTAACACGAAAGCACCTACGATAAGACAAGCGATGAGCGCACGAGTTGTCCTGCGGACTTTGATTCCTACCTCTCGAGAATTGGATTTGAGAGTCAGTTTGAAGACTCCTAACTTGAAGAGGATGACCGACCCGGTTAAGAAATACACACCCAACATGCTGAACTAGAAAGATAGAGGCTGAAAGGCTCGTGGAAATTGAATTCGTGCGGAGAAATCAATCAAGGATCTTGAATCAACCCGAAAGGGCTAAAAAAAGAGGGGGGAGAAAGGGAGAACTCGGCCAACGGGCCAAGGGTTTTGGAAGATTAAAAGCCCCAATTCTTTTTATTATTTATTTTTTTGAGTTATTGGTAATTTGCTATATTTTTTAATGGATAATTAAATTCCAAAATTTTCTTTGGAAAATTTTAAATACAATCATTCAATTATTTAATGCACACCCTTTACATTTTTTTGTGTCATTTTTGAGAAATTCTTGCGTAGGGGCACCCGCACCACCACTTAGTGCGGCCCTCCAATCAGAAAAAAGAAAATTTTCTCTCTTTTCTGAAACTGCCCTTGATTTTTAATGTGAAATACCCAAAATACTCCCCTGATTGGGCTGCCGCACTGCCACGTGGTTCAGGTGCCATACGGAAGTTTCTCTCGTCATTTTTTCATCAAAATTTCATTAGAAATTTTATATACTCACCCTCAATTACTTAATTCACATACTATAATTTGATATTTTACTTTAAATTTTCTAAGCAAATCAAATTACCAAAAAAAAAAAAATTATGCATGAGATCGCTTCCAAGCGTCGCCGGACGACATGGAGGTTTGGATTTACTCGTCGAAGAGAGAGATTTACAATGGTGGTGGAGGTGAGCTGCGGGTGCTTAGAAACCAATGGTGGAGGAGAGAGATTTCCATATTTACTTTCTCTCTCCTCAAACTTTGTCTATATCATATAGAAACCCAGAAGCAAAAGTTGCTTCAAAATCTCTCCTCTAGGGTAGTTAATTTTACTTTTCTCAAAACTCCACTAGAAATTAGCTGAAGCTATGCTACCATTTTTTTCAATTTGAACAGTGATTACTGAAGCCACTGCAAATTAGGGAGTTCTTTCTATTTATTTTGAAGTTTCGACTGAAGCCAGATATGTTTGCTGCTCAGCCATTATACAAACACAACGCGGAAGGATAAGGCATGTATCTCTTCCCGTCTTTGTTCAGTCGCCTGCAAAGTTTCATGAACGATTATTACTAATTAATCAATTAATCCCTTCAAATTTTATTTTTTAATTTCTTCTTTTAACTAAGCAAAGAGTTCTAGTTTGTTTAATAAAAACGACTCGCACTACCGTCTCCCACTACATTAGATCTTGTCTGTGTGTGTGTGTGTGTGTGTGTATTATGCTATATCAAAACTATGCTACTCACCCTGCCTTATCATTTTTTGCAGGGCTGAAGAAGAAAGTAACCAAGCCCTCGACAATCATTGATTCAGTTTGGAGGAATGTTCGATTTCTATCCGTATTTGCCATTTTCTACCCAAAAGCTCAAGTCCTTGGCTTTATTAATTAATGAAGGTGTTCACTTCGGAGGTGGATTTAGAGGTTGGAGTGGGTTTGGAATGGGGGTGGAGGTTTGGAATTGGGGGTAGAAGGAGAATTATCCATTTTACCCTTCGTAGAGAGTCAAAAGCTAAAAAGTGGAGCCCCATGTCAACTCCAAGTCAACAAGTGACGTCACAAATGGTGGGAAATTTGAAATTTGGACAAGGCTGATGCAATTTGGAAGCGCAGGGATGATCGTGATTAAAAAGAAAAATAAATCAGGGACCAAACTGATATCTGCCCCAAAGTTTGAGGGAGTAAACTGAATTTAGTCCAACAAAAAAGAGAGAGAGAGAGATGAAAGGTAAAGAGTTTTGCTCACTAACATTGGAAAAGACTTTTTCATCAAGACTCAATCTCCTCCCCAATATGAAATTCTTATAGAAGATCTTTATTGTTGAGAGCCAGCAGACCATCCAAGCACAGTGAGCAATCCCTGACTAAAGTTTACCAGACAAGCGCCATGGCAAGAAGAATTCCATCAAAGGCTAACAGACGACCCAAAGAACAAATCAACACCTGCAAATTAAGCAAGATATTGAAAGAGAAAAATGAGGACTTGCAACCACGTATGGCATTCCAAACCCCTAAAAACAACCACTTATCTTACTCCAAACCCCTAAAAGACAACCACATATGGGAGTAAAAACCCTAGAGAACCAGACTGATGCAGAGCCATCTAGAGAACCAAACTAGAGTTCATACAGATTTCTGGTGGGGTTAACACTACCAGTAACGTGGATCAATGAGGAATTTGAGTGTAAAAAGCATGAACTCGGTGTGGGTTTTAATGATGCAGTTAACGTGTCCCATAAAAATGAGTCTCTAAGAGCAAGTTCACCCGTTGGGTCATCAGGTCACCTACTATTTACTGCTTTTTAGTGTATATTTTCATTCTCTGGGTCACGAAATACACTATGCAGGTCACCATGGTGACCCAGAACACTGTACAGGGTGACCCAGGGCACGAAATACACTGTGCTCGTGACCCAGATGGTGAAATTAACACTAAAAAGCAGTGAATAGTGGGTGACCCAACGGGTGAACTTGCTCTAAGGTTTGAGTATGCCAATGGGTTGGTTGTTTCATAAAGGGACAACTTTAAATGCAAAGTTGGGCCCATAGATGTTGAGTCGGATTAGGGATCAATTATATTGAATGAGTCTGATGATAATGCCTAAAAATCAAAATGGATGTCTGATTCCTGGTACCTCGAATATGTATTAGTTGGAACCACATAGAAGAAGCCAATTTTCTTCTTTTTTGGGAAGGACCTCGTTCTGGATACAAAAATTTTTGGTAGTAAACAAATGAAATATATTATCATTCTACTATAGGATTTTTTTTTTCTTTAAATAACTACTATAGGATTTTTTACAAGTCTAAAAACAGCAGTTGGTCAGAATGCAAGAAAATGCATATTTGGACAAAGAATATTACAGGATTAAGGCATCATGAGTTGTTATCTCATTTGCATCCTCATGTGTTAGAAATTTTCAAAATCAAGAACATCTTCATTTATTGGGGGACAATAGTAGATTTAATTGGGGGCAGTAACAACTTTTATTAGAATGATTCTATTTATACCTCCACAATTGTTATATGGACCTCTCTTAATTTTTATAAAATTTATATTCCTATTATGACCCTATAGAGAACTGAAAAGAAAAAAAAAATCGCAACCTAGTTCCATGCCACCGGAAATGCATCCCCTAATTGAAATCGTTGTTTCTCATTCTCTCTTTTTCTCGTACTCTCTTTCTTTCTCCTTCTTCCTCTTTCTCTTTTTTCTGTTTTTTTTTTGTTTTTGTTTCTGTAGCCAATCCTTCCTTTTGCTACAGAATTTGTGCTGCATGTGTTTCTCTATTGTAATTGGCAAGTCCTTTTTTAGAGTCTCAAACTGAAAGTTTAAAGTTTCACCAAATCCGCCTAACTAAATGGCTCCTACTCTGTTACTTTTTCTGATAATATAGAGATGGGAGTGTAATCTCTAATTAAACAGGCTTGTTTACTTTGCCTTGGTTGTAAACTGCATGCACTCAGAGTAATCTACAATCAGTTGAGAGTTTGGTACTTTTGTTAATCAATTTAGCATTTGTTTCTTCATAATCAACTAGATAATTTTGCAACTTGATATGTTGGGAGACATTGAATTGCTATCGTATAACACCGGAAGGCCCAACCCTAAGATCCTTTCCCCTTTACATTTCATCCAAACTTGAATCCCAAGTAGTCTTATTTATCAGTTCTCTCAATATTCTTCCTTGATCGTCGTCTGTGTTCTATTTATTCATCAATCTCTCTGTATTTCTCTCATGATGAAGTCGTTGCTGAAGATACACAAGTCTGGTGAGAAGGTAGAGCCGTAGAGGTAAGGAAGTGGAAGAAGGTAGAGAAAAGGAAAAAAAAAAAGGCAAAACTAGAAATTTGGTTATAAAATTTTGAGCAAGAGGTCCACAAATATACCAAATGTAGAGGTATGAATAGAACCACTCCTTTTATTAATTGAGGGTCAATAACTTTTTATTGAGGGTCAATAAACCTCCTAAAATTTTCAAAATCAAGAACATTTTCATTTTTCACTAATTGAGGGTTAATAGATTTTTATTGGGGGACAATAAAACTTTTATTGGAGTGCAATAACAGCTTTTATTGGGGTCAATAAGCTTCATAAATATTTTATGAGACTCTAACGACCTCCCCGTGAACCTCTGGCGAGGTTTCGGTAAAGTCTAAAGAGATTCCAGCAACCTCCGGCAAAGTCTGGTGAGGTTTTGACAAACTCTTCAGTGACCTCTCTCTCTCTGTGACAAAAAGAGAGATGGCAAAATAATCCAAAAACAAAACAAAAAAAAAACTTAATTGAGTAATAGGGAACAAAATCAATTATCTTTTGGGTAATAGAGAAATCCATAAGTTTTTTTTTTTTTGGAGTAATGATAATTTCATTGATAAATAGCGCATGCTAAGAAGGTCATTACATACCCACCCGCTGTCACATAACAATGGACTGAACAAGGCTTCGTGGGGGAGCCACAGCGATACATAGGATAGGCCAACTATATTTGAACTTATCGCTCACTTATTTAAAGTGAGCCTATTAAACTATGACCTAGCACGCATAGTAATAGGCTAGTTTAAATAAAAAAAAATATAAAAAAACTAACTATAAGGTGGGTATAAAAACCTAACAGGCATTCTGAACCCAAAAGAACCAGGCCCAAAATTTATCTTCCATGCTCCAAGCTCAATTAGCGGCCTAAGAAGCCCATCAAGGCCCAGACCCCTGACGAAGACAGAGGCCCAACAAAGGCTCAAATTGAGCTTCTCTACTGAACTCCACCATGACGACGGCGCCGTCATCCACTTTCGCCGATCATACAACCACCATAATGAAGGAATTCCTGCCATCGACATCCCCCAGAACCGGGTTAGAACTAGGATCCGATCATAACCCAAATGCACAGCCGCCCCAATTGATCTGGACACCCATCGCAGGGCACCCCTACGCCGCCTTCGTTGGACCATCGATGTCCACAAAACATCCATCTCTTCCATATTGCTCGCCGTGCTCAACAGTAGCCAAGCTTTTCCCATATTTGCGCCACCGGACCACACTCAGGTGTCAAATCATCAAGGACAACCACCTTTGAATTCGCATATAGCCCAGAGTTAGGAGGCACTCTAGATGAGGAAAGCCAGTTGCTGCCATGGAATAACTCAGCATCGCCGCCATGGTTGTTGCCAGCCCAAACAGTCAGAGCTTGAGCACCGTCGCTACTACCACCGCCAAACGAAACGGGTGAAAGTAGATAGTAGCTATGAAATGGATCAAAGGAAGGGCAGAAGAGCCTTGCATGGGAAGTCGGCCATACTAGTTATGTGCATCGCCGTCAAGAAGCAGCGGCGTTAGTATCAACGTGAAGAAACACGCTACTAGAGAGAAAAGGGTTTTCATTCTTTTGTCAGGACTGTAGAGGAAATATTAGAGAAATCCATAAGTCTGGAGAGATAAAGGGGATTAATTTTCCTAAAATTAGGGTATTTGGGCATTTTCCCTCTTTAAAAATTGAAATAGATAATAACATAATTGTTTTAGGGAATCAGAAACTGAGAGAAATTCGTTGTGTATTCTCATTAATAATAGGGACTTCTTTATATAGAGGATTACAATGTATAGAATCTCAATCATACAAGGAAAGTAATCGTACATTGAATAGGAATCTAGATCCTTCTAATTTAACCCTATTACCACTAGGTCAAGTAACCTAGAGTTTGGGTCAAACACAAATTAGGGTTTACTTGAGCACTCCCCCTTGTGTTGCCCAAACGCAGTGCTTCTCTTGTTGCCTCGTTAAAAACCTTGCCGAGTAACAAAAATCGAGTGGGACAAAAATAACCTCGGTCGAATGGGACAAAGAGCACAACACACCCTTCACGATTTGAGACGAACATGTAGACATCTCCTCCTGATGTCTGCACCTCCCCCTGATGATTACGATCATGGGAGTTCAGATAATTTCCGCAAGCCAATTCTTTCCACATGTTTCTCGAACGTGGATTTAGGTAATGACTTAGTAAACAAGTCTGCCACATTGTCCTCAGATCAAACCTGGTTCACTTTGATCTTGAGGAGCTTCTGCTGTTGCTGATTGTAGAAGAATTTAGGCGATATGTTCTTGGTGTTGTCGCCTTTGATGTAGCCTGGCTTCATTTGTTCAATGCAAGCAGCATTATCCTCATAAATGCTTGTTGGCTCATCTGTGGTAGACTTCAAACCACAATTGCTTTGAACATGCGTAACTATGGACCTAAGCCATATACTTTCACGAACTGCTTCGTGAAGAGCAATAATTTCTGCATGATTCGAAGAGGTAGCAACTAAGGTCTGCTTTGTAGACCTCCAAGATATCGCGGTCTTTCCCATGGTAAACTTGCTAGCTAGATATTGCTCTGCGCCAACACGACGCCATTGGACTGGTGTTAAAGATATCTTTCGATACCTAAGTGGTACGATTGATATGAGCTTGTTCTATCCCTACAGAGAAAAGATGGATTCAGATCCATCTAGTGTCATGGACGCCACATATGGTAGACTGTGTTCCCTCTCCCCATTCCAAAATGATATAAGTGTTTTGGAAGGTTTTGCTGATGCTGGGTACCTCTCTGACCCACACAAAGGTTGCTCCCAAAGTAGGTACCTCTCTGAGTTAAAAAGTAACTAATTTAAAAAACCAGTAAATATTGGGAAGTTTTGTTTGCCCCATTATAGTTCTTAGCCCTCAAAAGGCACGAGTTCCCAAATTAAAAAAATTTTAGGTAATGACTCTTTTGGATAGTTTCTGTTAAGGTGGGTCGTGCTGAACTTCAATGAACTAATGGTCTCTTGAAAAATTATCAAAGTACTTTTAGTAATTGTTTATATTTTGTTTGTTTAGGGTTTAATTTTTTCAGAATATTTTATTTTCTCAATCTTGCATACTTAAAATATTTTTAGAAATAGATGAATAAAAAAATTAACCAATAACTTCAAATGTAATGTCCACAATGGTTGATTGTGTGAGTGGATGCACAAAGATTTCGAGACGCATGCAAGAATATTGTAGTTTGCAAGGAGCTGAGCAAAAAATGATTTCTTCTATATCTAAATTTGGTAGCGATATACCTATGAGCTTTAATGATATTGTGTAGTCTGAATGTTTTGTCGTCGGGATTAAAAATGATGTTAAGTAATCAAGTCATAAGATTAAAAACAATATATTACTTCTTTTATATCTTAATTCACTCATTGCATTCATATTTACTTTTTCTATCATAAACTTTTTTTTTTTTGCTTGACACTTCACTTCATCAACTAAATGGACATAAACCTCCCGGCAATTTATGATAATAGATACAAATCTAATCAATTTTGTTGTTATATGTTTAAAATGATTGAACATTATCGTTACTAATAGACTTTCTGGTTTTGAATGACGGATGACTAACAATTTTTGTTGTATGCCAAGGATCTTGGATAAGTTGAGTTTGAGTTGGATGTGTTTGACGAATATCGATTTCATTTTTCCCAGCATACAAGATTATATGTAAATGATCTTAAGAAAGTTTCCAGAATATATAGAAAAAAAAAAAACTTGAGTCAATTTTGAACGTATCCATTTAATTTGTGAGTACAGCCTTTGCACAGTCCAACAGTGCTGTACAAGCCATAAACACCAGTGCAGTCATAAATTCAGTCATGGTAGATGTTGTATCTGTGTTGATTCTTCCATTTTTATTGAATTATCCTAAATATTAAGAGAGAACAATTCTTCATTCAAAAAGTATATATATATTTTTTCATTACACTTCACGGCTTGATAGGATATGAAAGATATTATGGGTAAGATAGGAGAATAATATTTTATGTCAAATTTGTTCGTTAAAACTAAATTGAAAGATATAGATATAAAATATTTATTGCTTATAATTCATTTTCCAAATTAGTTATTTTAGATGAAGAAATATAGGACATTCACTAAATAAATAAAAAAATAGGAGGTCATGAAGTTAGAAAATTTGGATATTCTTTGATTTCTTTGTAAGGATGATTTTGCCCTTCTGTTGGTTCTTCTATAGTCTATATGCATATGGAAGGAAAGGAATCAAAGATTATGGTCTAGAAAGTTTAAAACTTTGCATCAAGTCTACTTTCAGGTGTGCAACTTTGTTCAGTTACTGAGGTCATCTACTACCAGACGTAGTAGAGATACTGTTGGACCAAGGAGGTTGTGGCTTCGTCCTCCTGGTGGTTGGCTAAAGGCATCTCACATCGAGGCCTTGAGAACATTGAGTGCATCTTAGAAAATTTGGTTATTAAAAAAAGAAAATAGTAAAAATTATTTGAAAAGAAATAAAAATATAGAATTTAGTTATGAGCAGAGAAATTTGATTATTGTTCAAGTAAACCCTAATTTGTGTTTAGCTCAAACTCTAGGTTACTTGACCTAGTGGTAATAGGGTTAAATTAGAAGGATCTAGATTCTTATTCAATGTACGATTACTTTCCTTGTATGATTGAGATTCTATGCATTGTAGTCCTCTATATAAAGAGGCCCCTATTATTAATGAGAATACACAGCAAATTTCTCTCAGTTTCTGATTCCCTAAAACAATTATATTATTATCTATTTCAATTTTTAAAGAGGGAAAATGCCCAAATGCCCTAATTTTAGGAAAATTAATCCCCCTTATCTCTCCAAACTTATGGATTTCTCTAATATTTCCTCTACAGTCCTGACAAAAGAATGAAAACCCTTTTCTCTCTAGTAGCGTGTTTCTTCACGTTGATACTAACGCCGCCGCTTCTTGACGGCGATGCACATAACTACTATGGCCGACTTCCCATGCAAGGCTCTTCTGCCCTTCCTTTGATCCATTTCATAGCTACTCTCTACTTTCACCCGTTTCGTTTGGCTGTGGTAGTAGCGACGGTGCTCAAAGTACTTTGATAACGCAGACCTTAGTTGCTACCTCTTCGTTTGGCGGTGATATTCTGAAAAAATTAAACCCTAAACAAACAAAATATAAACAATTACTAAAAGTACTTTGATAATTTTTTTAAGAGACCATTAGTTCATTGATAGTTCAGCACGACCCACCTTAACAAAAACTATCCAAAAGAGTCATTACCTAAAAAACATTTAATTTGGGAACTCGCGCTTTTTGAGGGCTAAGAACTATAATGGGGCAAACAAAACTTCCCAATATTTACCGGTTTTTGAAATTAGTTACTTTTTAACTCTTTGTCGGAGTCCAAGAACACCGACCTCGGCATACCTTACCTTCATTCTCATATGTTCTACTCCTCTTTCATCACAAGTTTTTTTCACCTCCGTTCTCTGTTTAAGACTTGAAGAAATTGTTTGACAAAGAAAATAAAAGAAAAGGTATCAGTTTTCTGTTTAAAACTAGAACGCAAGAATCACAGCAGTGCATAGAAGATTCAAAAAAAAACAATGCAAAGTGAAAACACTTCAAACATAAAACAGTAAGTCCCCAAAATGCACATTCATGAAAAGCTTTACCTATTGGCAGAAAGACAATTCATTTACCGAAGGTTATCTTAAATGTAAAACTGAAACATTAAAAAAACTAAGATATCCTTGAAAATTCAACACATATTAGCAAGAAGAAAAGCTCAGTTCACTGAATTTAGTTTCTTAGATTTCATAATACACTGTTTCAATCTTTAAGAATACAAGAGTTTGATTCTTCTGTTGAAGATACAATTATATTTCTAAAAACAAAAACACAAATCTTAGTTCTATAACCAAATGAAACATAGAAACATGAAAGCACAAAACGTGCTTGAATTCCAGAAAATAAAATCAGACCAAACATTCAATTTTTCATAATCAAGCCATCAAAAGGTAAATTCCATCTGATCACCATATACACTAACCTAGCTACGCGCACGCCAGGAATGCTTCTAATGTTTTTATACAACATTAGTATTAAAAGTTCAAGTTTTGAAACGAAAACTAACCAAGACGCTTATATAAAAACCCTAGATCGAATCAATGGACGAACCATATCTATCAAACATGAACCATTCATGTTCATAACTAATAGATCACGATTATGAATGTCTTAACGATTTTCAATTTGGTTGAAAAAATTGCATAAATGATCTACACATAAATATCTAAACATGTAACGGTTGATTTACAAAAATGTGATCAAAAAGTAGGTCTGACACAAAAGTTCTCAACTAGTCCTTATTTTAGTGGTCCTCATTAGAAAGGCTCCCTGAAAATTATATACTGCCATAATATTTTGTGTTTGTATTCCTTTTCTGCCATAACATTTTTGGGCGTTCACCCAGTCTAAATTTTTCTGAAGCAAGATGTAAGACGTGACTTTAAGCAAAGGTTTTTCCTTCAATCTTGGATATGAAACTTGAACTCTCACCTAGATTAAAAATTTTCCAAGCTATTGATGCCCTTGATCCCTAGAGAGAGAGAGAGGCAGATTTTGTCGAATATACTGGTCTCCTCGTTACTTTGCATATTTTTTAGTACGTCAGTGGATCAGTGTACTTCGTGAAGGTGTCCATGTTCACCATCGGGTATGGTGATGTTACACCACACACGCCAACTGCTAAGGTGATCGCCTACTTCGTGAAGGTGTCCATGTTCACCATCGGGTATGGTGATGTTACACCACTCATGCCACGTGAAGGTGTCCATGTTCACCATCGGGTATGGTGATGTTACACCACTCACGCCAACCGCCAAGGTGATCGCCTACTTCGTGAAGGTGTCCATGTTCACCATCAGGTATGGTGATGTTACACCACTCACGCCAACCGCCAAGGTGATCGCCATCATTATTGACTTGATTGCATATTGTTTTATATCTGTTCTAGTTAGTGATACCATAGATGACAATATAGGTAAGTTGGAGGTATGTGTTCATTTTCCGACACATCATGAGGGTAGGAAAACTTGTGTTAGGACAGCAATTGCTATAATTATTATAGTAAGTGAGGTTTTCTCCGGGTATGCAGGAGCACTATATGTCCACAAGGAGACCAACAAGCTTGATTCTATATATTTGGTTTTGATGACTCTGTTGACTATAGGTTATGGGGTACATCATTTAGGACACAAAATGGAAGACTGTTTGCTATATTTTGGATATCATTTTTCTTACCTATCTTTGAAATGGCAGTTAGGTACATTGTGCATCGTATTCTAGCATGGATGGAGCCTTTGGAGATCCGTTGTTGCAGTCCCGTAGGACGTTGTTTTTCTAGGGTTTATACTCTTATACTTGATTGTATTTTAGGGATTCGGGATGCCACACATGGTTGGTTTGCAGCTACCCCTCCGGTTCCAAGAGTCTCCTTAAACCAGTTAGAGTGTGTTTGGATGAGGGAAAAATGATGGAATTTAATTAAAAGTGAGGATTTCATAATTCTTAAAAACCAATTCTCTCGTTTGGTGTTACAGATTGAAAAATTTAAATTTCTCTATGAAAAAGAAACGACGGAATTCATTATTTAAATTTCCCACTTCAATTTCCACTAAGATACAATTCTCTCGTTTGTCATTTACGAATTCCTTTGCGGTATACAATTTTCATTTCCAAAACAAGGCTTTTTTGTATTTTATTTATTTATTTGTTTTAAACTTTCTCAATTTATTAATTACACATTCCAAATCCTAAAATATATACAACCATACAGTAGAAATTACAATTAATAGAATTTTTGATTGATGGAGTTAAGGAGTCCATCATTTATAAATTTCTATGGATTTGATGATTTTCTCATCCAAACGCACGAGGAATTTTTAGGTACTCCCCTAGAACCAACTTGGATTGCCAAGTGGTTTGACGCCATATTGATAATTTGACACATGGGTTCTACAAAAAAAATATACTCAGTTATTTATGAAAAAGACTATTTTGGAGTTTGGCTTTATGGTTCGTTCTTCATCATCATCGATAATTCCATATCCTTCTTATCACAAATTTTCTCAAACTTTGTCCCAATCAACACCATCATCTCCTAGTTCCTCCTTATACATCTTCTATAATCCATAAAAAGCAATCAAAATCTTGTTGATATAGTATGTTGTTTGGTGATTGTCGTCATGACCAACACTGGAACTTAGTCAATCTGTGATTCGTACAAATACATTTATGGGATCGGCACTCCCAAAAGCTAATCCAAGATTAAGGGTAGGGATAGAAATCTATGGGTGTTCCTTGATAATTTGATGAACCAAACAAGATTCCAATTTATTTACAAATAGATCTTGATCTCCACGAATCCAATTTGATAATACAGTAAATTGTTTAAAGAACGAAACAACATAGGTGTGTTCCAATTATATTTCTTACATCGAAGTTGCAAATGAAGGAACAATTGGATAAAGAATTATGTTAGAGAAGATGAGGAGATCTACAGTGCCTCCAAGGGGAAGGAGATGAATCAAATTGATACGAAGGACAAAAAGGTCATTTTCACAAGACAATTGACAAGTTGTATTTTGCTACGTACAATACATGTGTCTAATTATTATTGGGTCATCAAACCACTTGGCAATCCAAGTTGGTTCTACGGGAGCACCTAAAAATTTCTCCAAACGCATGCACCTTGAAGGATCTGAATATGCAAGAAAGTAGGAACACCATACATGATTGTATCAAAATGATAAAATATTTTTGTTGTAAGCAAGTTTCATTTGCTACATTGAAAGTAGAAACTTTAAACTAGTGATCCTATGTTTTTCATTTAGTCATTTTCTAACAACCATGCAAATGTAGTTTTATCGGAATGGAAATATCTTCTTTTTTTTTAAGTAAGCTTCAGTAGTATCATGCAAGTTGATATCATTGCAAGATCCTCATTAAATTCGATGATATTGTTAACTCGAACAACACAATAAATGAACAGACTCGCACGTCATTTCATGAAGCAATTGATGGCCTAGATTAGATTTGATTATAATTTTTTTTTTTTTTGGGTTGCAAGATTTGATTATAAATTTAAGTAATGAATTTAGCTCAAAAATTAAATATGTAAAGAGAAAGGCGTCGTCGCAAGTCCCAAAATTTAAAGAGAAAGGCGGGTATAGACTATAGACTGACGCCTTTGCCCAGACTGAAACGAAAAGGGTAAGGGAAATGGAAGAAGAAGAAGAAGAGCAAGTGGCGACGGAGCCTCCCAAAATTCACCGCCTAGACGAGTCCGTAGTGAACCGAATCGCCGCCGGTGAGGTCATCCAATGCCCCGTCTCCGCCGTCAAGGAGCTCGTCGAGAACAGCCTCGACGCCCACTCCTCCTCCATTAACGTCGTCGTCAAGGACGGCGGCCTCAAGCTCATCCAAGTCTCCGACGACGGCCACGGAATCCGAGTCAGTCATTACTCTCTCTCGCATTCAATTCTTTGCCGGAATGTTAAATATCACGATTGATTGTGAAATTATTCACACTCTACTGTAGTATGAGGACTTGCTGATACTGTGCGAGCGGCATACGACGTCGAAATTGTCGTCGTTGGAGGACCTGCAGTCCATAAAGTAGATGGCGTTTCAAGGAGAAGCTTGTTATTTTTGTTTCTTCACTTGTGCAATGTGATGGAATTGGCTTAAGTTTTAATTTGATTAAGTTGTTATGTGCTTTCAGATTGAGAACTTATTCTATAACATGTCTGCCCGGAGAAAGAATCTGCAAAACTCTGCTGATGATTATTCAAAGATTGTAGATTTGTTAAGCCGGTTTGCCATTCATCACACAAGTGTAAAAGTGTTAGCTTCTCCTGCAGAAAGGTAGGTTGACGTTAAAGTGTTTCAATAATTATTATACTTGTATGTCTTACCCCTTTTATGCCTTTTCATTAAAACTTTGGCATGGCAAGAAACATGTTTAAAAAATCATTATTACAGCCTTTTGATATGCTAAATCATTCCACATTTATTAGCATGGAGCTGGTAGGGCAGATGTTAGTTCTGTTGCCACATTATCAAGAATGATGTGAGTCGTTCAGTTTACGGGGTGTCAGGTGGCCGCAGTCTGATGAAAGTAGAAGCGGACAATGATCCGTCGAGCTCAGTATTCCAGATGGATGGCTTTATCTCCAATTCTGAATATGTTGCGAAGAAGATAACTATGGTGCTTTTTGTAAACGGTATGAACTATCTTATGCCATATCTACAGAAGACTTTCAATTACAAAGTTATTAAAACCACAAACCAAAAGTAAGTGTAGGTACAATTCTTGTACATATCGTATTGGCATTCCCATACAAAACTATGACAAAGCCCTTTACTGATCTTGGAGAGTCACAGGTAATTGCATCTGCATATGTATGGGATTGCAACGTGTGTTGCAATCCCCGAGTCAGCTGTCAGTTTTATGTGGAGTCCGATTTTGGAAAGTAGGTTTTAGGTTTTATGTATTTATGTCTTTAAAAGATTTTTCTGAGTGTTAAAATCGTGGTGTTGATGCCCTAGGGTTTTTAGGACTTGTCTATTCCTAATTGATTTCCCTTAAGATTTGTTGGAGTTCATATATGGGAAGTTTCTTTCCAAATTAATTGGGAATTAGGGTAGAATCTTTGCATCATCTTTGAGTAGTTGCCGCTGGTCTATTATATGAGGAGAAATATACACGGTCTGTAGACACATCTATAGAGGCAAGAATTTTGATAGAGTCTTGCATGTTTGTTTGAGTTTGTGTCTTCACAAAGAGTCAAAACACTTGGTCCATGTATAAGTGTTTGTGATCATAGTTTCATATGCATAATACTCTCTCAAGATCAGTATGGAGACTGTGAAGAAAGAAGAACAAGATTTGAAGATCGTTCAAGTGAAGGAGTTCAAGAACGAAGACAAACTTTGTATTGGATTTTGTGTGAATCTTATAGCCGAGCTAGTGCTATTCAAAGTTTGTAAAAGAACATATCCTTTTCAATATGATGATCTTTATTTTGGGTTCTCATGAGTAAGAGCCCCGCAGTGTTTTTTAATCTCATATTTTGAGATTTTCACTGCGTAACCAAAAGTCTGGAGTTTGGTTCATTGTTTCTGATATCTGCCCAGTAGGGATTGATCCATACACTGCAATCCTCGTTTTCCAGAAAATCATATTCTGTCCTTATATTTTCAGTAAGTTTTATATAAACTACGCCTACCATTATCTCATTAAGTGGGTCAGATTGGGTAAGCTGGCTTTTCAGACCATAAAGATACAATTCCCATGTAAATGTGGCCAACTGGAACTGATCTAAACTTCCATCTCTAGTATTCTACTATCAATCATCATCTGTTTATGGGTATTCCTGACCCAACTCCTTATTTATTACTTATTGTAGAATCGGTAAGTTGAAGTTTGGTATCATGGTAAAGTGTAGGTGGCACTTTTCTATTTTCATGCCGCAGAGCTTTTCTATATCTTTGACTCCATCCAGTTTCTTTTACGTTTCCTTGATTGTTAAAAGCTTGAAGCTCTCTCTTTTTCCCCAACAAGGATGGACATAAAATTGCTAATTTCTTTTCTTGTTGCAAGTCAAAGAACATGGTGTTTATATGACATAATGATTAAATACTTTTGTGTATTCAAACATAAAAGCTAGGTATCCTTGATACAGTGTTTACTTTCATATTATGGATTTGAATTTGCTGCCCACCGTAGTTTATATGGCCATGTTACCACCCGATTGATGGATTTCCACCAGTCATACATTGACATATCTATAAATATATTTGTATAACTAACATGGTTAAATAAGTTAATAATTAGTGTAACCAACTATAATAATGAGGAAATAGAAATATTATAACCGTGGTACATGTATAGGACACTTGTAATCTGGTAGTAATACGCCCACCTAGCTATGGGTGCGCAGCAAATTAAGTGCACATTTTATGGAATGTCAGGGCTACAAGATTGCTTTGTACTTCTTTCATTAGGTTTTTAATTGGTAGACTTTTTGTGCTCTTTATCGTCCTCCCTTCCAAGTACTCCAAAGCGACTCATTTTGTTTACCTTATCAAACTGTTCTCTGTTGCTCCTCATCATAGTGCTGTGCCGCAATAAGATCTTTGAGAACATTCTGTTATGACAGACTGTATCTCTTGTCAAACTGTTCTCTGTCACTCCTCATCATTGTGTTGTGGTTGCATTAAGAGAGTCCGCCAGGTCATGCCCACTCTCTCCACTACCGGAGGGCACCCCACTTCTCTCATCAGTGGTGGGCCCTCCCACCTGTACCGGAGATTGCCTCAACGAGCTGGCGAGTCGAGATGTTTTGACCTAGTCGATGGCACCCTTCTGATTCAACAGGTCCAGGTTGGCAGTGGCACCAGCCTTCGCCGCCCTCGCCATCTCTTTCTTATATTCTACTGATTGCTTGAACGTCGCCACAGCGACAGCCTCAGCGCGGTTCCTCTCAGCTTCTAGCCGGTTAGCCTCGTTCTCCAACTTCTTCATCTTCGTTGACTTAGCGGCAGAGTCCCGCTGAAGAATCTCAACCTTCTTAACCTTGGCCGCCAGTTGATCCTTTAACAAGGATATTTCCTTCTCTAGTCGGGATACGTGGTCATTCCGCTTGAGGTCCCTCTCGATGGCGACAGTTAGCTTACCTCGAGCGTCCAGCAAGTCGCACTCTGCCTTAGTCAGGCGCTGCTGAATGTCCACCAGCTTGTCTCTGGCCTCCTGCAACTCCCTCTCGAGACCCTTGATCTCTTCCCTCAGCTACCGCTCAATCCGAGGCTAGGTCGATGCCGCCTGAAATAACTCATGCAGCCCGACTGATAGGTGTCCGAAGGCCGAGCTGAAGGGGGATTATTGGATGACTGTCGGACGGGCAGTCCCATCCAGCCCGCCAAACCCGAGCCGCTCACACAGATGGAACAGAAACTCCCTCTCCGGATAGGTCAGGAACTCCGCGTAGGCGGTGAATGAGTCAAGGCCGTCTTGCGGCTCTTCCCCGCCCACGGCCACAGTCCCCGACTGTGCAGCATGATTGGTTTTCTTCTGCTGGCGGACTCGAAGTATCTCTGCGTCCGCGACATCGTCCTGCTCTTCGGTGTCATTCTGCCGCCGCTTCCTTTGCAATACCGCTCGTGTGGTCTAAGCGGCAGCAGGCCTAGGAGCGGCCTGTGGCTCCAGCCCCGCAATTATTACTGGCTCTTTGGAGGATGCCACCCTCTCTTTCTGTTGCCCACGCCAGTTGGCGGGCACCCTCTCTCTCAACTACACAGAGGCAGCAGCGCCTCGCTCCGGTTGGTGACCCCGCGACTAGCGCCGATACCCGCCTGAACCACGGGCAGGCCGTCGGGGCCAAGGTGCAAATGGTGAGGCATCGGCAGCACCACCGGAGCTTCGGACTGGCTCACCGCCAATGTCTACGGATCAACCGTCGTTTGTTGAGCCGCCAACCCAGCGGCATACATGCTCTCCAAAAAATTGTCGATCTCCGCACGATCCATGGCTTTCTCAAAGGCCTCACGGCTCGCTTTGTTACCTGGCGGAGAATCTATACAAAGGCAATAGGTTAGTTCAACACAAACTATCCAAACACAGCTCAGCGGCAGTTACTTACCAAGGGCGCGAGTCAGCGCTTGGTCAACCAACAGCTCCCAACCAGTGAGAAGGCGCATATCAAGCAAATTGCGATTTTGCTAGCAGCCTCTGATCCTCGCCACGCGGCACTGTTCTTCTCGCGTCAAGGTATAGCGCAAACCCACTGCACAAAGGAAAAACAATGATCAGAACAAGTAGAGAGATATCAACAGAAAAATTAGCAACTTCGACCAGCGGAGGATGGCGATAACCTCGAATGGGTTAGAACTCCGACTTAATCCGGAACGTTGGCGCCTCCTCATTCGAACCCGCTTGATACTCCTATTTCACCGTAGCAACACAGAAGACCCCCCGCCAATAAGTCATGGAATCCTTCAAGTTCTCGATTAACTTGGGCGCCCCGTGGCGGCGACTCAAGTTCACTTACTCGCTGCAACCTTGGCGCTTCACGTACACCAACTCGTAGAAGTACAGCACCTCCGCCACTGTCAGACCCTCGCAGCCGGACAAGCGCCCCAGCGAGTTGATCGCCATCAGCAACCGCCACATGTTGGGACATATCTGCCCAAAGGCCACGCCAAACTCGCACACTAGGATCTGGAGATTCGGCTATAGCGGAAAGGTGACACCTTGGCGAAAGATAGCCTCATGAACGGCAGCATACCCCACCGGTAAAAGGGAGGCCTTCTCATCAGCGATTGGCGGACGCAACTTCACCACTCCGGGCAAGCGGAACACCCGCTTCATACGGTTGACGGCGGCTGCGGTCTTCTGCCCTCCCGCCTCATCAACAGCGGTACCATCTGACAGAACCCAGGCGGATTTTATTTCCTTACCTCCCTCTCCTCCAGCACACCCACTAGCGGCGTTATTGCTCGCTAGCCTCTGCTCACGGTTATTGCGAGCGGCTTCGCTCTCCCTGCCCTTAGAACTCTCTGGTCGCCCACCTCCGGCCATAGCTACGTCCCAGCGTATTGTCTGTAGCGGATCGATATCTAGCAGTTCTGATAGTGAGGTTCCTACATGGGCAGACGGACGCAACGAGTCAATAAAAATCCTATCTGCCACTCAGAACGACACGTCAGACCCGGAATCCTCACTGCTCGAAATCTCTACGACGCTAGCCATCACAAACCCTAAAACCCAGATAAGTCAGTTCAACAGCGATCTGGGATGTGCCTATGTCAGGTTATAGACAAGAACATCAAGAACACCCATTACCAAAAAACCCAGAAAATGCCAAAACAAAAACAACACGAATCCACACTTAAACCCAGATTCGACCATCTAGCAAGGCGAGAATCCTCAACCTCCTACTAAACACCTAAAACCCACTCCCAAACACAATTCTAGACCCTTAGAAATACCGGAGAGCGCCAGAAACCACCTCGAAACCAAAAACCCAAAAATCGACAGAAATAAACAAAAAGCCAATACAACAGGAAGAGATTTGGGCTACCAACCTCAAAGGATAGAAACGCTGGTATGATCAGGGATGCTCGTCTTCACTTTACGAGTTGGCCATCCTCCAAGGCTCGACAGCTTCACTGAGATTGCAAATCTTCTTCTCGGATCTCAGAGCAAAGCTTAAGGACGACGATAATAGGTAAGAATACAAAGTGTTAAACCTCCAGGTTTCCCTCTCTTGTATGTCAACATCAGACAAATCTAGGCTGCCTGCCGAAAAAACGACATAGCACTACAACCGTGCACGTGCCCCTCACTCGTAATTACTCTCCGGATTACGCCTCGGTTACAAAATCAATAATTACTAGCATTAATGGCGAAGAGACGGGCGTGCTAAAGAGACGCAATTCCAGACGCTAACCTAGTACATGGCGGCCACGTGTCGAGTGTTGTCAGACGAAGCGTCTAGCAGAAGTAATCACCGACGACAAGGCCGAACACTCCAATAGGAGAGATGGTCTCCACTAATCGCAACTCTACTAGCGGAACTTCACCTCTGTCGTCCTCCAAGCGACGAAGTCTCCGCTAGGCGCAACTCCGCTAGCGGAACTTCACCCTTGTCATCCTCCAAGCGACTAAGTCTCCGCTAAGTGCAACTCCGCTAGCGGAACTTCACCCTTGTCGTCCTTCAAGCAACAAAGTTTCGCCTAAGCGCAACTTCGCTAGCGGAACTTCACCCTTATCGTACTCCAAGCGAGATGGTCTCCGCTACGCGCAACTCCGCTAGCGGAACTCCTCCATTTTCATCTTGCAAGAGAGACAGTGGAAACTCGGCCAGCGGAACTTCTCCCTGATCCATTAGGCAGGATGGGCTCCGCCAAGCTCAACATTGCTCGGAGTTTCAAACAAGGTCCCCGCGACTCTTCTGACCGCTCTCTATCAGCGGAGGAATGTCCGCCAACGGCGCTTCTTAAGGCAACGCCTCATTCTGACAGTGACAGCCACGTGGCGTTTCAGTCAAGCAATGTTCCTCCGGGACATGTCAACAGAGTCTTTGACGGCCCTGATCAGGCACCTTGACCCCCGACACTTGGGTATCAAAGCTTGGGCTCGCTACCCAACACCCTTTGCTCAGCACAGCTTCCCCTCACCAAACAATATATCGACCAAACAGAGGTCTATCTTAGCCGGGAAGTGGGGGACTCCCTGGGGGCCTAGCAGGGGCCCACCTGAAAGGGTGAAAAGTGTTTGCTCAGTAAATCCATGGTTGACAACACACTTACGCTAATTATGCTTCTGCAAGTCTAGCTGAAGTAACGCTTCAAAACCGCTAGGCAACTCCCCAACCAAGATTGCCCTCCTTGACTGGGGACTTGTACTTACATAGGCATTTGCAAGCATAATGAACCACGGTCATGCTACCGCCAGCGGTACCAACTCCCGCCAAAGGAGTGACCTAAGGGAACACAACTAAGCAGGCTACCGCCTAAGCCCCGGCTTACCCCCAGATCACCGCCTACGCTCCGCGCCAAGATAGCATCAGAAGCTCCAGAAGCTAGGGACTGAAGCATGTCAGTCCCATGCTTCAGTCCCATATCGAAAACATGGAGAAGATCAACTCCCTCCTCACCTATAAAAGGTTCTCTCCTCTCTCCTCATTAATTACGCATTTACTACTTACCTACTGTTACTTTGTCAACATAAATACATTGACTAACTTAGGCATCGGAGAAGAGAAGTGTCACGCCCAGAATTTTGAATAAGAAATTCAAATCCGAAACATGAAATAAACAACTTAATCAAATAAACGTTCTGAACTTTTTTTTTTCTCAGAAATAAACACACCTTGCCTCACTCACTAATACATAACCCAAATCCTCATGAGTTTAATATTACAATACACTCTCTCCAAATTTAAATGTAAGTTCAGTGAGCATAACAACCTCACAATAAAGCTGTAACTCAAATACCACTACTCTAAGCAGCCTGATCGCCTTCTCGATTCTCCTGACCTGTAGGATTTCCCGCTACACAATTTAAATAGTGTACCAGGATTGCAACAATACAAACCCGGTGAGCTTTGACAACCCGTATGAGTAAACGAAAGGATTGCACGATTTAAAGTGACAAAATCAACTCAGGCATAAAATCAACTCAAGCATTTTCTTTCTTTTGCAAAATAATTGAAGTGCACAACGTCACTTCAAACATCAATCAACTCACGCCTCACAATGACCACTACAACACAACTACACGTTCTCTCTCTAAAACACAAATGTATACTCATGGGCATGCGATTTTTATTTTAATCCCCCATGCGGTATATTATACTCCAAGGCATGCGATAACTCACGTTATCCCCCTAGCAGTATAGTGTACTCAATGGGCATACGATAACTCGAGGTTATCCCCCAAGCAGTACAGTGTACTCAATGGGCATACGATAACTCGAGGTTATCCCCCAAGCAGTACAAAGGCAGACAGACTAGAGCTCTAACTGAATCGTAATGTGTCACCTTGGCCAAGGTTCACTTTTACGATAATATTTGCCTCAATTCTCTCGACTCCTCATTTAGTTCATCTCAACGACTCAACTATCGCGCCTTACTCAATTACTCTATATCAAAATCAACTCAACATATAAGATAATTTATATCTTCTAAAGAGTAATGCTCGAATAATAACTCATTTAACCATATCAATACTTCATCTAATATCACACCATCCAATATTTATTCCACATAAATATTTATATATGAAACCATTCCCTCAGGAATGATTACTAACACCACCATAGTTCACATGCATTAAAACAAAAATTCATTTTACAAATAAATTCATTTTACTTACCTATGGACCGTAGTCGAACAAGTCCATATAATTTAAAACAAATATTTATTTTCATAAAACAATTTCCACAATTTCATAATTAAATAAAATCACCAAATTTCGGTTCGTGAATGAACCATGTGCGATTTACTCACCTCGACAATTCCGCTGCGTCTTCAATTTCACAATACACACCGAAACCGCTCACCAAGGAAGACCGTCAATCACCTAATCATAAGTGACTTTAATTTAGCCAACAACTCATAAAATAAAATAAATGACGATCTGACGGTCTGATCGAATTTATACGATGATCCAACGGTCAGATCGGATTTATACGACGATCCAACGGTCAGATCGAATTTATACGACGATCCAACGGTCGGATCCTCACGGATCGCCCTTTGGATCATCCTCCCGAAATTATCATGAAGATCCAACGATCGGATCTTCCTGAATCGCCTTTATTAATGTCTCCACAGATTTATATGAAAATCCGACGGTCGGATTCTCACGAATCGCCTTCCAAAACACCATTTCACAATTATACGAAGATCCAACGGTCGGATCTTCGCCCGTGACCACAGAAAGTCATCGGGACAGTCATACGATCAACATATTAAAATTACAAGTCCATCCGACGGTCTGATCTTCACAGATCACAAATCGAACGATCGAAATCGATCGAAATCGTCAAATTCATAACTAAATCATACGATATCCAAAAATTGCGTATAATATATCGAAATGATCGTATTGAAATGTAGAATCTAAAAATGTAAAGAAATCACATTTTTGACCCCGGAGGTGGCCGAAAAGGGCCGCCGGAGTTAGGGGCCGAGCCGCCGCCGACCACCGCCAATGATGTCGGGGCCAGGCTGCTCCTCTTCATCTCATCAAGCCCAACCACTTTCCTAACTAGCATGTAAGCTGAAAATGACCGGAAGGGATAGAAATTACCTCGAACCAGTCGGGTTGGCCGGAATTTTCCAGAAACCGGCGAAGAAATGCAGAAACGGCGAGCTCGATTTCGACATAAAAACTTCAATATCAGGCCTCGATCTCTTCTGAAGAGTTGTTAATAACTTCAAGGTGAACTCACTGGTTCAAGAATCAATCAAAACGATGCTCTACAACTCGAGATATCATGATCGAAAGTCTCGGTGGCCGGAAAAATTCCAGAATCCGGCGAGAGCTCTGTTCCACGTAAAAACTTCAACTACTCGCTTTGATCTCTTCATGAAAGTTGTTCAGAACTTCAATATTAGTTCACCAGCTCAAGAATCACAGGAAGAGGTGGTCTGTAACTCGAGATATCCGGATCGATTGCTCGGTTTTTCGATTTTGATCTGGGCTGGCTTCCAGCTGCCACCACGCGCAGTGCCTCCTTGCAAGGACACTTCTGGGAGTTTCAGGAGGTTGAGATGAGCTCGAGGATGAAGTTTGGTGAGGATTGGTGACCGGTAGCTTGAGATATCATGCTAGGAACCAAAACGAGCTCAAACCGGGCGGAGCTTCCCGCCGCCGGTGGTGGCCGTTTCTCTGTTCAAGACTGCCTCTGGAAGCTGTGCAAGGTCGAGGTGAACCTATATGAAGTGGTCTGGTCTTGATTGGTGGCCGGTGGAGGGAGAGAGAGCTTGGAGAAGTTTTGCTCAGTTTTTGGGTGGCTTCGGCAGAGAGAGAGAGAATGAGAGAGTGAGAGAGAGATTTCTTCTGCTTTCTTTGTTGAATAGTTCTTCCACTCATGCATAATCATGCATAATGATTAAGACATTGGCCTTGAATCAAGGAGCACCCTTCCTTTTAACAAAGGTGCTTGCCACCAACTGTTTTGATTAAAACAAAACCGGTTATTACAAGAAGACCGCCCAACACGGTCTCTCTCTGACGCCCTTTGTATTTTACTTGACAGGTAGCGGAAATCATCAGATCATCGAAGTAGCGGTCCGTCCATCAGACCAACGTTAACCAAGCTTTACCTACCGGTAAATCTTAAGAATTAACAAAAACATCTGACCCCAAGTACCATGGAATCAGGAAGATGGATGCCACTTTATTGGAGGCAAGTTATTCCCTTGGATGGTGCAGCTGGGCGGCAAATTATACACCCTTTGCTATATGGGGGTGCCCGATCCTCTGGCATTTGAGGTATTTGACCCTAAACTGTGTAGACTTGGTCTGCTCTACCTCAGCTTCCATTTTTCCAAGTTGGCTCTCTATATTACGACCTTGCTCCTTCTATGTCTTCTGCTTTGATGTCTCCCACCCAGACTCTGAATGGTGACTAGTCCCCACTATGTGCCAAGGCGGTCATTTTTCTTTTCTCGGCACAGCTTTAGTCCTGGACCTGCCGGCTGGTGGCAACAAGAAGATATAGTTTGGCCATAATGCTCGTCGTTGTTTTAGTCTGGGAGTTCATCTTATGTCGGGGTTGGATGAAAATGAAGAATCCATCACACAAATTGGGGATTTGAAACTGCCAATATGGCCTTATGAGTTGGGTTCTGCAGCAGCTTCTGATTTTGTCCACATAGGAGGTTAGAATGCCTGCCTCGTTATCACCCAATTCACATTATCAGTGGAAGAGGAACCTAGATGGAATGAGTCGGGGACTCATAAGACACAAGGGGTTGCCATACCATTTCAATTAATTTGAGATTGATATCACCAAGCTGGACAACGACGAGAAAGATTGCTTCACTCTCCAATTCATGCCTCCTCGCATCTTCCAATACCAGACTAACCAGCCACTTATCCAAGCCCTGAAACGGTTGGTTGCTTTGTCTTGTAATAAGATATCATGCATAATATAGAATAATTTGATACTCTGTATTTGTATTGTTTATGTATCAGATATATGTTCTGATACATGTTTCACTTATTTTCCTCCTGATTTGGTTGAATGATTTTGCAATGAACAACTGTAATTTGCAAAAACCAAAAAAAAAAACAAAAAAAGGATAAATCCAAAGTTGCCAGAGGTATACTAAATTTTCTATGCGAAATTTATTGTTCCGTAGTTGTCTTGTAGATAGTATGTAATTCAAGCTGTAGTGCTAAAAATGGTGCTTTGATATCATTTAGGCATTGAAGGAAAGTTTTCTCCATCAAATAAGTGACGCCAGTGGCTTTGATCATTGATTGGAATTCTGTCTAACAAAAAGAAGTCTGTAATTCTTTGTATTTTGCTACTGAGTTAACTGACTAATTTTTGTGCTAGCTGATTTACTTTGCAACTTGGATAATTACTGCTTACTCTTTTCCTTTGCAATTTGGGCTTTTGTTATTTTTTTATACCCTACACCAATATTTGTGTATGTTGTTATTACTGCAGGCAGATACTATACGAGATTTCCCAACTATCTTGTTTGGTAGCTCAATAGAAAACAGTTGATTGAGCCTTCTGTTTGGCTCCAGTTTTGTTGCAGCTAGTCAATAGTCTTTTTTTACGCGGGCATGCCAGCACCATTAGGGTGCGGTCGTCGGGGGTGTCCCTGACCTGACTTCTTTCAATCGATTGTGGACGAGGAGAGCACCAACCTCGTTGCGGGATTCTTTGTGCCTCGTGGTGAAGACTTTTGCTAAGCTTCTTCAAAATCACACAATCGATACTGAAGTTGTAGATCAAGCAAAGCGAAAATCACTGGGAAGTGGGGAGAACTTGCTAAAGCGTGACTTTAGTTTGGCTAGTTTGCGAGGGCGTTACCCTTGCTTGGCTGGTTCCGTAACCGTTGTGGTCGAGGTACTACAGTCGGCTCCCGAGGAGATTAGGACCGAAGCACGTTGATAGATGGTTTGGTGGCACTGACAGTCGGCTCCTGAGGATTCTGGGACTGGAGTGTGGTCATTGGTAAGAGAAGGAGAGGGGTTGCTCTGGAGAGGCTTGGATAATCGTAGAGATTAATTGATGAATTGTTTGTCTTGTTACTTCATCGTAGCCTCTATATATAGGCTACCAAGCCATAGTGATTGGCCTTAAACAAATCATGATGGGTTAAGCACTAATGGAATTGTTAGGTTTAAGCACTTAAAACTAATGGAATTGTTAGGTTTAAGCACTTAAGCACTAATGGAATTGTTAGGTTTAAGCACTTAAACACTAATGAAATTGTGATATGTTTTTCAATTAAGCCACCATGAAATGTAGTTGAATGCTTCCCCACGTGCATGCCATATTCCTTAATTGAATGGAGTATGAATATTCGCATGGGCGTGCCTTTTCTTACAGCTCGCATAATCTTTCATAATTCTGTAGGTAGGCTTTATTTAGCCTCTAAATAATATATTTCGAACTTGTCGACAATATATAGCTTGAGCCACTGACATTGGCTCAATTTCTCCAAGACACGCCTTGTCCGGTCAAAATGCTCATTTTGGGTTCAAACATTGCCCCCCAGACCTCGAAGTCAAAGTCTTCGTCTTGAATGAAGAGGTCTTGAATCAGCACTGCTCTTATAATGTTGTTGCTCCAAAGCCACTTGTATTGGCTTGACTGAAATTACTTGACTGATTCCATATAGGTCTCTAAATAGGCCATAAATTAAGCTTGAATGCCACAATCTGAATTGCCTTTGTCATGAACTGACGCTTTCTTTGCCAACTTTATTGCCCCCCATGTATTTGATGTCTAGTATGCAATGAATTGGCGAAACTTGGGCAGGTTGTAGGAGATCAGAACTTTAGCATGCCCCCCATGCGAAGGAGACTGCTTTTGATCGCGAATGACAAATTGGCCACTAGAATATTTATTCTGGCCATTCAGGCAACGTGGGTTGTAGATGTTTTCTCCACATATATCAAAGCTACCGCACGGCCCCGAAACACTGGTGAAGAATTTGAGGTTGAATTGACCAATAAAGACACAAATTGGCTTCCCAAGGCCACAACTTAATTGATAATTAAGTTGGCCATGGCTTGCATGACAACGTCCAAAGCCATGAAAGCCACATGCATGATAATTGAGTTGACCATTTTGTTTATCATTGTTCGTGAAGAGCCACGAGGGCCAGAATATTTTTAAAAGAGAAAGCTAGCTGAAATATTGTCATCTTCAACTCCAATTGGTCCCTCATCAAATATTCCAAGGCTTAGCTAGCTGATCAGATCGAATTAATGTATATATATTCAACAAAGACTACTGTATTTTATTTACGATTGAAATTGCAAAAGAACTGCAGTTCATAATCATTTCTTTCCAGTACTACAATTAAGAATTCTTTTGCTTTTCCATTCCTGTAATCTGATTCATGGGATATCTTTTCCTCTTGATTTGCTTTCAACATATCACTTTTCTTGATTTTAAGGAGATTCAAGATTCAAATTGCAGCAAACAAATCATTATTACTAAAAATAAATAAATCCAAACTAATGCTTGCAATGCTGTATCGCTGGCTTTATAAAATGGTGATATGTGAAAGCTGATCCTTGGAGCCACTCTTAGAATTAAAATGATGGATATTCTTCTATGTAACGTGATCTTTCAAAGTACGTAGAGGCAAAATGAAAGCGTTTTTTTTTAAGTTATATTCAACTCCACAATATAACTTGAAAACCACACTTTAAGGTTTGCCAAAGAGATTACCAGTAGCGGGGGCGACCTTAGGGGACTGCAAGCCTTGTAGGGTTTAACCTTAGCCAAGTTAAGCCAAATGCAACACACAGAGTAGGTACTCTGTATAGCAGATTCCCCTATAGGTAAAGTTTAATCTTCAAGGCCCCTTCACCACATCAAGCTAGAAACTGATCGAGTCTCCATCACTTCGCAATTCTCACCTCACACCTCACACCACACACCAGATATACTATCTCAATTATTTCCACCCTCTGTCCCTCTTGCGCTTTTCTACACCTCTTCCGAGTCACCGAGAGAGTTTTTCACAAGACCCTCGACAACATGTCACTATCACCAGTAACCTTTCTTACATCCAATGGTGCACATTTCATTAATTAACTTAGGCCAGAAAAAAAAAATCACAAAGTTCAAACAGGAAAACCAAACTACAGGGAACAAAACAAGGAAAAATTACATATGCTACTCCTGATTGATTTCCATGTCTGCTCGGCAGCGATCAATATCCAAATACCACAGTCGAAGCCTTATTGAAGCCACAATGAATAATAGTGCGTAAACAATGTAGATTGAAGATAACTTAGCTAACCCTAGCTAGTTCCCTTATTCTGAAATTTCACCTGTTTCCACAAGAATTGCTTATGCCACCGGTGAGAATCCCTGTAACACAATTTCTTAGTGTTATAGGAGTAAGAAACAGTAATGTCGAGCCCAAACAACGTCACCGACCGAGGAGCCCTCCCTAGTTCCCATATTGTCTTGGACACCATGGCATCGTTGCGATGCCTTACCATTCCAAGTTTAAAACTGATACCCTTTTGGGTTCCATTGTTTAAGAAGAAGTCCGGTAACCGCTCTGTTGCAACACTTACCAGGTAATTGTTCCCATACCCATTGAAGATGACCGAGGCCTGGAGGTCCTGGTAGTTTATTCCGAGTTCTGTGTTAGGGTTTATGGCGACGAGTGTAACTTCCCACCCCATGGCGGTTAAATCAGAGGTCATCTCGAGCACGGATATGGCAGCTGATTCCAATTTGAACTCGGGTACCATGGTTTCCAACCTGTTCCTCAGGACGAGGCAGTATACAGGTTCGACAAACACTGACAAGACGACAAGGGCACTCAAGCTATAAAGAAACCAAATCAACAGGGTGGCTGTTCTGGCTGCTCTATCTATGCGGTTTTGAAGGTCTTGGGCCACTTGAGGACCGCCGGTTAAGGAGGTTTCGGCCATTTCAATATCTCCGACCGGCCGTATGCTTGAGGATCTCTGACCGGCCGTATTTCCCGGGAGGATTGTATATGCTGCTTTGTGTTTTTCTTCCAAGTGAGAAACAGGGTTAAAAGATGCGCGTGGTTCCATATTAAGGTGGGGTGGTCTAATCCTTTGAGCAGTTGTATTCTAATTTATGTCCACCTCTATTTATAATCCGGATCGACCTCTAGTAACCTAAATAGTCACCTCCTCTTGTTATTTTTGTTCGCTCATCAAAAAAAAAAAGGAAAAAAAAAATATGTCCCCTGAAACACAACCTTTCTGTTTTGGTCAAATGAAATATGCATTAAGCCCAAAGGCAAAGTGAAAACACAAACCCCAAACCAGAGTGGGTTTTATAAGTTATCTAGTTTGTGTGAAAACACATGGGAATTTTGAAGTGAGTAAATCTCACGGTGTTTATTTACGAACAAAGTATTTTATCGTCTTTGAGTTATTTATTTAACTGTGACTATAATTAGTATTAGTGGCGTTCTTGAGTGAATGACTATGTGTGCATATATTTACGTGAAATACATCTATGGGTGGATTTGTTGTGTGAAGAAAGCAATATGCATGATTTATTCAAATTATTATTTTGAGATGTGACTTTTCGGGAAACAATATATTGTGAAAATGATGATTTCATTGCGTCAAAAATTATTGAGATTGGTGTAACATTTTTGGGTATGCGCGACATATTTAAATGTTTTGCTCCATGGACCAGAAAGGCCTGAGGATTAGAGGTCACTCCGTGACTTGGGGCAGTATAATTGAGTAATTATGCCTTTGCCCTGGTTAATGGTTATGATTCAGTAGAGCTCTAGTCTATCTGCTAGGATATCTCATGGGGTAATAGTGCGAGGTTAATTTCAACTCATGAGTACGTTTTAAAAGGAATCAAAGAGTGAGTTATTTTCCTTTGTTACATTTTTGAAAGGAATCAAAGTGTGAGTTGTTTTGGTTGTTGTATTTGAGTTTACTCATAAAAGCTTTCAAAAGCTTTCTGGGTTTGTCTGTTGCAATCTGGTGCAATATTCGATAATGTAATGGTTAATCCTGCAGGTCAGGGTAATCGTGGGTGAAGCTGAGATCTCATCATTGCAGCTGTATGGATAGAAAACTAATTTTATGGCTTGATGTTGTTAAGACTTCTGTTATATCGTAAGCTCTTAGGAGCATTTACGTTTTATTTTGTTGTTGCAATTTAATTTATAAACTTGTGTGTAATATATGAATTTATGGAGCGAGTTTGTATTGACATTGTGCGTTCAGGGCATCAGTCTGCACTTGGTGTAAAAGGAAAAAAATTTCAGGTATTCTATATTGATGGTTGAATTATTACGTCTGGTATAATTGTGAGATTATCTTATTTTTAATTATGTTTAAAAATCAGGGCATGATATTTTATGGGTTCAAGATGTTGTACGTGTTTGTATTTTAGGGATTCGGGATGCCATACATGGTTGGTTTGCAACTATCCCTCCGGTTCCAAGAGTCTCTTCTTAAACCAGTGAAGGATCTGAGTATGCAAGAAAGTAGGAATGCCATACATAATTGTATCGAAATGATAAAATATTTTTGTTGTAAGCAAGTTTCATTTGCTGCATTGAAAGTAGAAACTTTAAACTAGTAATCCTATCTTTTTCATTTAGTCATTTTCTAACAGCCATGCAAATGTAGTTTTATAAGAATGGAAATATCTGTTTTTTTTAAGCAAGTTTCATTAGTATTATGCGGGTTGATATCATTGCAAGAACCCTATTAAATTCGAATGATATTGTTGACTCGAACCACTATAAAAAAATGCAAGAAATAAACAGACTCGCACGTCATTTCATGAAGCAATTGATGGCCTAGATTAGATTTGATTATATATATTTTTTTTTTGGTTACAAGATTTGATTATAAATTTAGAGTTTTTCCCCTCAGACGGGTCAAAACTTTCATGAACCGGACAGAATGATACCCAATCTTTCAAAGTGACTAAAATGGTACCTGAACTTTCAAAATGTGACCAAATGGATACCTCCGTTAAATTTTCGTCACTTTACCGTTAGTGTAGCCCATGTGCCGCGCATGTGACTGAAAATTAAGGTAAAAAGACCATAATACCCCTAAAAATATGATCTGATATATTTCCACCCTCTCTCATAGTCTACCTCTAATTTTCCCTCCAAATATTCCCGCCAAACATATATCTTTTTTTTTTTCTCTTCTTCTTCCCTTTTTCCTGAGAATAATCATGTACCTATTTTCTATACAACTGAACATGTTTTATGCAAATAATCAGGTTACGATCAATCAAAGATCAATGTTTAATAATATGACATGAAAGTCTCAAAATTTGTTCAAATGCCATGCGCTTAATCCAAACATTCCGATCACATAATACCTTCTGCTAAAATACTATATCGTAGTTCCATATCCCCAAAAGCATAACATAGTTTAATAAGTACTAAATACCAAATAATATCGAAACATAATTAAGAAAGGCATAATTGTCTGCCCCAATAAACATAACAAAATACATTTCAATATGCTGACAACAAAACCAAAAATTAAGCATAAAATGTTTGCTTAATGTCAGCCAACATTAAAACATCAATTCACATAAATTTCATCATCTTCAAATGCTTGCCCATTCTGAGGAAGTTTGACTATGCTCCATAAATTGTGAACTTGGCTGCTGCACATTCTGTGATGATGTAGAAGAGGCAATCTCTGTTGCTCGATGCTCTCTTTGTGAAGATGAAGCTTGGGCAATCCTAGTTGACTTGGTTTCCCCAGCTTCTTTCCTCTTCTTCCATGCCCTCCTTGATGTGATAATTTATTTTAGGACATTCCTAGGTCCTTTTGGAGCAGTTGTTCTCTTTGCCTACATGTGAGCACCACAAAGCATATATACACATGAATTAACTATCTGATGGATAGATACACACGTAATTGATAAGAGTCAATTAATAAACACACATGTATAATACATATATATATATATATCCAAAATTCAACACTACCAAAGTACCAAGGCTAGATTAATTGACTGTGACGAATTCATCAGTGAAACAGACATATACAGAGCAACCCACTAAAATACACAATCTGAAAATCACAACCCACCAAACCAAAGATGCAAAAGCACACAAAGATCATTAGTTTCACTGTAAAGAACATGACCCATATCAAATAGTGAACATAAAAGGCAGAATACTAAACCAAATGAAGGAAAGATTAGATTTTGAAATGGTGGGTGCCGTGCGTACCAAAAACGTCAGACAAGAACAATGGCAAGCTCAGTTGTACAAAGGGCATATATATATATATATATATAAATGTATAAATGTGTGTGTGTATACAAAGGGCAAACCTGCTGCTTCTTTGGTGCTTTGTTGCCCTTAGAGCTTCCTTCACCCTATTGCTGCATATATACAATCAACATAAATTATATATAATTCGTATACTTTAGGTATAGATTTTGAAATTGGAAATAAAACGATTATACTTACAGATTGATTCTTAATGGTTGGGCAACCTTTCTTGTTGTGTCCCTTATGCTTACATATCATACAGGTCATCTTTGTTCCATAAAGGTTTCTAGACATCTTGCTTGCATCAGGGGCAGGTGGTGCTTTTCCCTCTCCAGGTTCTTTGATTCTCTTCATTTTAGGCCTCCCTGCTTGTTTCTTGTATGGTGGAGGAGCAATTGGGTAGTCCACCGGCTCCCAATCATCATCTCCAACAATAGGGTAGATGATAGGATTATAAGCATCAAGATAAGTAGAGGGTAACAAATAATTGTCCACAAACAGGCTAGGTTCCAATTTCTTTGCAAATATAGCACATGTTGCATGGACACAAGGAATTCCACTTAATTGCCACCTCCTGCATGTGCATGTGTGCATGCCTAAGTCAACAACATGCTTGTTCCCATACATGCCTCCAGTCACTTGGAACAAAAACTCCCTAGACATGTGTGCTCTATATTCATGAGTTCTTTTGCCAATCTTCTCAATAATTTTTGCAATTCGAGGGAAAACCATATTGGTCCATCTTGTGCATGCAACCCTTCTGTTAGCCATTCTTGTCATGGAATCCATCCTCATCCCTTCCATCATGGTCAAAATCGGTTTATCCCTATGCCTAACTAGAGAAGCATTCCACGATTCACACATTGTTTAGGAGGATATCACATTTAGAAGTGGTTCTAAAATGTGACCTACTCCACTGTTTTGGTGGTTTGTCTTCAAACCATTTCCTAGCCCCATCTGATTGCTTCTCCATTGCTTCCATGTTTCTATTGAACCATATATGTGTGGTGGACCTTGCTGCATTCCATAAAGTCTGCTTGAGTCCTTCACCAGGATGCTTGCACTTGAAATTATTGTACAAATGTCTAACGCAATGTCTATGCTCTGCTCCCGACATCAAATCAGCTATGGCAATCCCTAGGCCCTTTTGTTTATCCATGATAAAAGTATATGACATGGGATTTTCCATCTTCAAATCCCATATGAGATACTCCAAGAACCATTTCCAAGTTTCAGTGTTTTCAACCTCAACCACTGAATAAGCAATCGGAAAAATTCCATTATTTGCATCTATGCCCACTGCACAAAGTATCTGCCCTGGATGTTGGCCTTTGATATGACAGCCATCCAACCCTATTAGAGGCCTACAACCCTTGATCCATCCCTCCTTGCAAGCAGCTAGGCATATGTACATTCTATGAAATCTTCTAACCTCACCATCCATTTGTGTCTTGATTTCAACAGTTGACCCTAGTGTCACGTTGTAAGTAAGATTATTTAAAATTATTACTTGTATTAAAGAATAGAAGCATAAATGAAATACAAGAACGTAAAAGTCTGCTGCATTCAGAAAATCATGCAGCAGATCTGTCACTTTGAAAAATTATAACTAGTTCTATAAAAATCATTTTCAGAAGATTCCAACTCTGGAATACCACTTGAGATGTCCTCTACATATTCTCAGAAGAAAGCAACTTCAAATTCTGTACAGAAAATGGAAATAAAAAAATGTAAAAGAGATGCTGTACATGATTTCAGAAAATCCTGCAGCGGACATGCAACTTTGAAAAATTATAACTGTTTCTATAAAAATCATTTTCAGAAGATTCCAACTCTGGAATACCACTTGAGATGTCCTCTACATATTCTCAGAAGAAAGCAACTTCAAATTCTGTACAGAAAATGGAAATAAAAAAACGTAAAAGCGATGCTGTACATGTTTTCAGAAAATCCTGCAGCAGATATGCAACTTTGAAAAATTATAACTGTTTCTATAAAAATCATTTTCAGAAGATTCCAACTCTGGAATACCACTTGAGATGTCCTCTACATATTCTCAGAAGAAAGCAACTTCAAATTCTGTACAGAAAATGGAAATATAATTTCAGTAATGATGCCATACCTGGATTGCTCCTTAGCAATTCTTTCCTGTACGATGCAAGCTTATTGTATTGCTGCAAGTAGTGGCCTTCATTCATTCTTTTGGCTTCCAGTTTCCCTCTATATATAGTTTTCACAGAGACATCTAGCTTGTACTTCTTCTGAATTCTGTTTTGAATACCGGTCCTTGACCATTCAGTATCAACCATGAGATCTTCTTGAACTTCTCTAGCAACCCTGTTGCAGTTTAGATGATGGCTTTTTTGAATTACATGACACTTATGAGCTTGCCTCAGAGTCTTAATGTACATGGGGGGATCCTCCTTGTTGATTCTTGAAGCATAAAGCCAAAAAGGACACCCCCACTGACATCGTACCTCAATCTTAATCTTGCTGTTCTTTTGGAACCACAATCCTCTCTGATAAACAATACAATACTCTCTCACAGCTTCCTTCAAGACTTTTGAATTCGCAAAAGCTTGTCCGACACAGAAATTTGGAGTACCTAAATCAACAGCTCTATTCCAGGCCTTGGTTTTTGGATTCTTAGATGATATCTTGGGAAGAGGATTACCATCTTCATCCTCTTCTGTTTCAGATCCATCCCAACTAGCAAACTCATCACTATTGTCTTCATCATCAGAGCATACTCCCATAAATCCCATCTCCTCATATTCCTCAATTGTGCTTGGATTTGTGATATTTCATCAAAATCTATATCATCGTCACCTTTAGTCTGCTCATAGTCACTATCAATATAGAAATCAGAGTCACCAGAGCTTGAATCATCAACCTTCTCAGAGGACTTATGCTCTTTGGTTCTGGTATTGTAGGTTTTACCTTGAGGTTTTCTCCCCCTCTTCTTGGTACATTTATGCTCTTTTGGTTCTTCAACGAGCACTGCTTTTCCCTTTTCTTTATAGGTTGCTTTGATATTTTTAGTAACCCTTTTCTGGAGCATAGAGTTTCTTAGACTTGCACCGCCATCATATTGGTTTCCCACTCTTGGGGTGTAGTTACCTTCATGCCCTTCACCTATTTCATTGACACTTCCTTGCCATTGCTTGTTTGTATTTGACTTGACACATAAGCCATCTTTAACTTGACCTACTGCTCCATCACCCAAAACAACACTATCATTCTCTTTTTCAACCACATCATTGAATACCCTCTTCACTGCATCACCATCAACCGATCTATTAATTCGGTTACCAACTAGATGGGCTGCCTCAACAACAGTTTCCTCATCTCTATGCTCCACATCATTCAAGGCATTACACCAGTTAGATGACCTTGGGCATTCATCTTCCATTTCAGCTTCTTTCTTTTTCCTTTTTTCACCACCAGTGATGTAAATGCTAATTTGTCTCTTTTTTCTTGGAATCATTTTTGTCATCTCAACAGCATCAGCATCATTTTTTATAGGAACCCAACCCTCACAACTTAATGTTCCTGGAAGCTTGTAATGGTATGAGATAGGCTTCTCTCTATAACCTAATTCCCAAGCAATATTATTGAATTCTACCAATGCCAATTCATCAGCATCCAAGCCATCTAAGTAGCATACTCCACCCAATTTGTTGAACTGTGCTATCTTGTATTTCTTTGTCCCATCAGGCATTGAATCAAAGTAACCTCCATGATGAATCTCCATAGTGAAAGACTCATGTTGATCTGCAAATCACAAGCAAATCCAACCAATTTTAGGTTTGTATTCAATGCTATCACTACTAAAAAAATATTTAAAAAATAAAAACCCTTTTGTCTTTAGGCTACGAACTCTAAGGCTGCTATGATGGTTTTTGCAGTATGTAACTCCAGCCTATATATACTATGGCACATGGTTGCAATTTTTTGTTATTAAATTCCCAGCTTTCTTTAAAAAACAAGAACAAAGAACCTATGATCAATTAATATTCATATCAAGCCATATGTGAGCATTGGAAAGCAGGCATCATCCCCACATAAGAATACAAAAATCCCAGTAAACAAACAATTATAGCTATACACGGTGAACCAACTATAATTCAATTACAAAACCAATTTAATAAACCCTAGGACCACTTGATAAACCCTAAAACCACCTCACAAGAAACAATTCTAAAAGCCTCACCCCAAATACATTTGTAGACACCCCATGTGCATTGAAGAAAGTAGAATGGTACCCGAGACTTACCCTGAGGAGGTCTTGGTCCAGATTCCCTAAAGAACCTCCACATATTCACCATCCTTGACAATTTTGAAGACGAATCTACTTCCTTTTCAGTAAAGACAACGAATCTAGTCAGGTTGTGAAGCTTTTTCAGAAGAAAAAAAAAATCCTTGGCTTGGGACCCTTCTTGATCTCACTCTCTGTTTGTGGTTAATGCGTTGTAAAGGGATTGATGCTAATGCGTTGTAATGGGATTGATCACAATGACTAGCATTTTAGGTTACTGATATATAAAAAGACAAAATAGCCCTCAATTTTAAGTCATGTGCGCGGCAAGTGTATAAAAATAACGGGAAAGTGACGAAAATTTAACGGAGGTATCCATTTGGCCACATTTTGAAAGTTCAGGTACCATTTTGGTCACTTTGAAAGATTAGGTATCATTCTGTCCGGTTCATGAAAGTTTTGACCCGTCTGAGGGGAAAAACTCATAAATTTAAGTAATGAATTTAGCTCTAAAATAAAATATGTAAAGAGAAATGCGTCGTCGCAAGTCCCAAAATTTAAAGAGAAAGGCGGAAATTTTGCAATGCTCCGAGTATGCGTTGCTCGGGCACGTCGGCACTATTTCTAACCATCATTTTTTGTGCAGTACTTGTGGCATAATCCTATCCACTTACTCAAGTAAACCGAAAACCTGCGAAGAATTTTTAGAACTTTAGGAAGAAACGAGGGTCCCACTAACTTGCAAGTGGGTTGCACTACCTGCATCTGTGTAAAACATCAACTTGATAATTTTCTTTACCCAGCGACTCAAAAGTCACAGATTTACTACCAAAGTTATTTACAGTAAAAAAAAATTTACAGCCTAACACTTTTCCATTGACAGTAAAAAAGTTTTGGCTAAGATTCCACATATCTATGGATCTAACCAACAAGCGGTCCGTGTAATATTGTTAATCTAATTTCCTTTCCTTTTTTCGATAAAGAAGTAAACATACCCTCAATCAAAAAAACAAAAAAGTAAACATACCAATTTTATTTTTTCTAACAGCTTCAAAATAAATAACATTTCTTCTCAATAAACCACATTCCCTATCTTGAATTTCGGGGTTCGCCAATAAACACTAAAAAGAATAAAAAATTTACTTTTGTAAATTGCTAATGACTCGTACAACATTTTTAATTATTTCTGTTTTATTTATAGTTTTTCAAGAAAAATCAAATTATGATAAGATACTGAATTCAATATGTTTTTTGAATAAACTGAATTCAATATGTTTACAAAGATAGAGTTCGGTCATACAAGAGTGTGTGTTTAATTAGGGTTCAATTATAAAGTTAAAGACAATATTTACCTTTAAATCATAATCCGGTTCATAATTTATTTTTATTTTTTGTCAAATTGAAATTGAAGGCATAATCTGGATCATGCGAAAAGGTGGATGAAAACAAAATTGAAAATTTTGTAAGTATACAAAGATAAACTTCCCAAAATTTTTACACTAGTTGATATAGCTCATACCCACAAGAGTGCAAGGAGCTGACAACTTGGAAAAAAAAAAGTTGCGAATAAGCGGTTATGAGCATATTAGTTTTATGTAGTACTTAGGGTTTAGGGTTGACCTAGTAGATTGAGACCCAAACAACGACGAAAATAGCTGAAATTTTGACCACATTTATATATTCTTATCGTGATAACATCCAAATGTTGATTTTGATAAACTATATTTTCTCCACATTTGTTCCTCATGGAAGGTACACTTTTGATATAGCAAATAAACAGGACCACATTAGTAGACATATAAGAATTTTGTGAGATCCAAATAATTGAAATTGGAAATCGATAAATTTGACACTACCGATATATTTATAGAGTATTAATAGGTATTGTGTAAAAAAATTAACCCGAACCGACGTCATTTTGACATTAAATAAAGTGGTCAACTATTTATATGCTTCTACTTCCCTAAGTGGAGCTAAACCACTAAGAGATAAACTTTTCAAAATTTTTACATTAGATGATACAGCTCATACCCACGAGAGTGGAAGAGCTGACAGATTGAAAAAATAAGTTGCGAATGAGCCGTTATGAGCATATTAGTTTCATGTGATACTTAGGATTTAGGGTTGACCTAGTAGATCGAGACCCAAACAACGACGAAAATAATTGAAATTTTGATTATATTCATATATTCTTATCGTGATAACATCCAACGGTCGATTTTAATATAGTATATTTTCTCCACATTGTTCCTCATGGAGGTACACTATTTTGATACAGCTAATAAACAAGACCACATTAGTAGACATATAAGGATTTTGTGAGATCCAAATAAGTGAAATTGAAAATCGATAAATTTGACACTACCCATCTATTTATAAAGTATTAATAGATACTGTGTAAAAAAATTAACCCAATCCGCCGTTATTTCAACATTAAATAAAGCGGTCAACTCTTTATATGCTTCTACTTCCTTAAGGGGAGCTAAACCACGAAGGCAAGAAGAGATAAACTTCCCAAAATTTTTATATTAGTAGATAATAGCTCATACCCACGAGAGTGTGAGAGCTGACAGATCGAAAATATTAGTTGTGAATGAGCTGTTATGAGCATATTAGTTTTAGAGTTAATTACAGTTTACCCCCCTAAGGTTTGGGGGTGATATCATTTCACCCCCTCTACTTTTAATTTTGACTTTTTACCCCCTAAACTTTCCAATTTCAATCAGCCGTGTCCAATTTCTACTATTCCGTCCAAATTGGAAGTTAAGTTTTACATTTGAGGGCTAAAATGGTCATTTCAACATAAAAATTAAAAAAAATTAAAAATACATTTTTTTTTTGTTTTTTAGTTTTTTTTTTCTTCGTTTTTTTTTTTTGTCTTCAACTTATACACCACAAGTTATAATAGGTTTATAAAAACAAAAAAAAATACTCTAGGTGGTTGAAAGCCGCTCGCTGGTCTACGACATTTGTGATATATCTCCAATAAAGTGAAGAATTTTAGGATATATCCCCAATAAAGTGAAGAAATATTTGGAAAAAATAATTTTACACTTTATGTGTAAATAAATGTTTGTATATCCCCAATAAAGTGAAAAAATATCTGTGTAAAATCATTTTTGGTCTTCGATATTTGTGATATATCTCCAATAAATTAAAGAATTTTAGGATATATCCCCAATAAAGTGAATAAATATCTGTAAAAAATGATTTTACACTTTATCAGTAAATATCTGTAAATATCTGTATATCCCCAATAAAGTGAAGAAATATCTATGTAAAATCATTTTTTACAGATATTTATTTACAGATAAAGTGTAAAAATATTTTTTACAGATATTTCTTCACTTTATTGGGGATATATCCTAAATTCTTCACTTTATCGGAGATATGTCACAAATATCGTAGACCAGCGAGAGGCTTTCAACTACCTAGAGTATTTTTTTTATTTTTATAAACCTATTATAACTTGTGGTGTATAGGTTGAAGACAAAATAAATAAAAAATTATAAAAAAAAAAAACGAAGAAAAAAAAAACTAAAAAACAATTTTTTTTTATTTTTAATTTTTTTTAATTTTTTATGTTGAAATGACCATTTTAGTCCTCAAAAGTCAAACTTAATGTCCAATTTGGACGGAATAGTAGAAATTGGACACGGCTGATTGAAATTGGAAAGTTTATGGGGTAAAAAGTCAAAATTGAAAGTAGAGAGGGTGAAATGATATCACTTCCAAAACTCAGGGAGGTAAACTGTAATTAACCCTTAGTTTTATGTGGTACTTAGGGTTTATGGTTAACCTAGTAGATTGAGACACAAATAACAACGAAAATAGCTGAAATTTTGACCATATTCATATATTCTTATCATGATAACATCTAACGGTTGATTTTGATAAATTGTATTTTGTCCACATTGTTCCTCATGGAATGTGTACTATTGATACAGCTGATAAACAAGTTAGACAACATTCATAGACATATAAGGATTTTGTGCAATCCAAATAATCGAAATTGAAAATTGATAAATTTAACATTATCCATCTATTTATAACGTATTAGTAGGAAACGTGTAAATAAATTAACCCGGCCAATCCGTCGTTATTTTAACATTAAATAAAAATTAACCTTTTATATTGAAACAATGACGAACACGACTAAATTGTTCACTCACAAACCTTGTGAGAGAGTGGTTCACTCCCAACTTGTTTGTTCAAACTCTATTTACTAATGTAAAATAATTTGTCAAATTTTATTATTCTTATGAAATTTTAAATTAACATAACAGTTTTCATATGTATATTTCTTTTATCTAAAGAATTCATCTCCACTATTAAAAATATGGATACTTATTTTTTCTTATTATAATTTTGTTTACACATTTTAATGTTTATTATAAAAGAAATTTAAACACAAACCTCAACATTGCATTCCTTTTTCTGAAAGTCCGGCAACAAAAGGAAATAAAAAAAAAACCGTCCACCATAACTATTAACTAGTATGTGACTATGTGGCTTCACCACACCACTATGTCAAATTGTCAACCAGTATTTTTCGTTCATTTGAAATATAACCCAAAAATAGACCTACTGGTTTTCTCTTCTTCATCTGTTTCAATCTTTGAGTAACAGAAAATTCTTCGTCCTCTACAATTGGGTGTTTAACCCGTCTACGACAAACCGGGTTTTTACCCAAGATTCAACCATCAACTGGGAAGTGGGAACAGGCTAAGCCTTTCCGGTCTCTAATTCCTCTTAATATGTTTACACGTGCATATCACATGTCTGGCCCCAAACATGACGAGCATGGAGAGCTCGGAGCACCGAAGACGTTCCCAGAGAAGAAAGGCGGGTATAGAGTATAGACTGACACCTTTGCCCAAACTGAAACGGAAAGGGAAAGGGAAATGGAAGAAGAAGAAGAAGAAGAAGAGCAAGTGGCGACGGAACCTCCCAAAATTCACCGCCTAGACGAGTTCGTAGTGAACCGAATCACCGCCGGTGAGGTCATCCAACGCCCCGTCTCCGCCATCAAGGAGCTCGTCAAGAACAGCCTCGACGCCCACTCCTCCTCCATTAACGTCGTCGTCAAGGACAGCGGCCACGGAATCCGAGTCAGTCATTACTCTCTCTCGCATTTAATTCTTTGCCGGAATGTTAAATATCACGATTGATTGTGAAATTATTCACACTCTACTGTAGTATGAGGACTTGCCGATACTGTGCGAGCGACATACGACGTCGAAATTGTCGTCGTTTGAGGACCTGCAATCCATAAAGTCGGTGGGGTTTCTAGGAGAAGCTCTTGCGAGCATGAAATATGTGGCTCATGTGACGGTGACGACGATCACCAAAGGGCAGTTGCATGGTTAGAGCAAGTTCACCCGTTAGGTCACCGGGTCACTTACTATTCACTGCTTTTTAGTGTATATTTTCATTCTCTGGGTCACGAAATACACTGTGCTCGTGACCCAGGGCACGAAATACACTGTGCAGGTCACCATGGTGACCTAGAATACTGTACAGGGTGACCCAGGGCACGAAATACACTGGGCTCGTGACCCAGAGGGTGAAATTAACACTAAAAAGCAGTGAATAGTGGGTGACCTGGTGACCCAATGGGTGAACTTGCTCTTATAGGTGTGTTTTTCTTTTTGCTTTTGAGGCAATTTTGTTTTGTTTATACAAAGCAATGGAGAATTGGAAGTGGATAGGCTTTTGAATTTTGTATTGGTTTTGTTTGTGTTACTGACACGTCCCGCCCCAAATTTCACCCTGAAATTCAGGTGGCCATGTGGGGCCCACCTTAGGAATAGCTCTACCAAAAATTCGGCAGAGTCACCCCTAAAATGGACTACCCAAAAACCTGTAAAACACATAAAACACTTCAAGCAAACCAACCTTATACTCCTGGAGCCACCCTGCTCCCAATTACGATCAACTCCACTTTCATAAAAGACAAAACTCAACAATACTAATCTCAAAGATTATCAGAGCAATACTAATACACATATATATATAAAGAAGATTAATGGATCAAGGAATCCTACAATGCAGAAGTAGTGACAATTATGCCTCATATGCCATGTACGCCTGACCTCCACTAATTCGCCTGCAAACTGGGCATTTGAAACTAAGGGCCCAAGGGAAAGTAATTTAAAACACGTTAGAGTGAGTGGACAAAAATAAATAAGAAATTCAAATGAAAGTAAAGCTTTAATACTTTCCCACATTTATTCCTTTAAAAACTCGATGCATGCAACATGGATAAAACGTATTTCTCGCAACACGAAAATTCGTGAAAACATTCCAGCCCCGCTGGTCAAAAGAAATCAAGCTAGCCCGCTAGCTGAAGGTATCAATCAAATATGGAGAAGAAGTTCTCACCATACAAATAAGGGAGCCTCCCAGGCTAGGGTCGAAGTGTCCCACACTCTGGAGCATCCCATGCTCTGCTCTACTCACCCACTAACACATAGTAAGCAGGGAGGAGTACTAATAGGCAAATATGGCGACCCATGTATGGTGGCTTAAAACCATACGAAAACTCGAAAATCAGTAAGGCTTCCCCATTACTCACGAGAGAAGACATATTCCAACGACATGGCCCCGCACGCCAAAATAATTTCTAATTTATAAACCATCAGGGTAGAAATAATCGATAAAAATAATTCCCTCTAAAATCCCATTTTCAAAAGATATTCCAGAAATCTCAATATCGACGAATAGAAATGTATTATAAATTTCCGGAAATCACCTCGGAAAATAATTCGTCGAAAATCATGCTTTCAAATAAAAGCCATATATCGGAGATACTTATCGAAGGCTCAAAATCCATTTCCGAATCATAATTGAAAATTATTCATAATTAATCTCCGAAAATTAAATCATATTTCCGAAATTAAATCATAAATCCAAATCCGAGCATAATAGATTCGTAACCGAAATTCATATGGAAAGACAATGTCAAAATTATAATCCAAGGCAAAATATTATGCTCAATAAATAAAATGATAATTAAATTAATCAATAATTTCAAAATAAATGCATGCATCATTATTTAAAATAGAAGTCCACTCACTGTTCTATTTAGGCGATCACGCATACGAGTTTCTTCGTCGAGCAATAGCTCGGTACATCGCCTGTACACAATTATATTCTATGAATCACTATTCAACAATTTAATACGATTCCTAAAATCAAATCCTCATAATCACATCTCCACTTCTTCTCGGATTCAACCCAAATTACATCACTAATATCAATCCGTTAATTTAAAGGTTCCAAGGCAGAACCGAGAGATATCCGACGGCCGGATTCTAGTAAATCGGTAATAGAATTCTAAATTCCGGAAATTTCATAATCAACACAACTTTTCTTCAATTCCAACTAAATTCACATTTACGAGCTCTACATCAATTATAGGATTTAATAGGCTAAAAATCAAAGCCAGAAAACTGCCCTACGTGCCTCCACGCACCACCTACAGTGGCGGCGCGTGGAGCCCACGCGCTGGCGGCCACCACCTTCAATGGCCACCAAATTTTGGCAGCAGCAGCATCACAATAGACCGAACATTTTTCTCAACTACAACAAGTTCCAATTATACCTGTAAGTGATTGAAATTGGCCGGTGAAGAAAACCCAGAAAATCCAAGAACCCTAGGATCGGGTTTTGATCGATTCTCCCTCTACACTGCAAATCGTGGCTCAAGGCTAAGGGCAAAATGATCCTTGTCAAAAACCGAACCTTCGACGCCGGTTTGGTGGCTGAAATCGACGAAAATCGATGAAAGTTCCGATCGGCTACAGTGAACTTCACGGCTCAAAATCGAGCTCCTCCGGCCGAATCACCGCAAAACACCACCACATATGTGACAAGGGGGAAGAGGCGAGCTTGCCGGTGCCTGGATTCCATCGTAGGTTTGTCGGAGAAGGAAGAAATCGGAGGAGGAAGAATCGGACCGAAGAGGAGAAAATGATCAGGGAAGAAGAGAGAGAAAACTGGGTAGGTTTCCAAAAATAGCAACTTATCACAGTAACTTTCTATATTTATAGAAAGTTACTGTGTACAGTAGCTTTTACATTTTCGGCCATAACTTTCACATACGAACTCCGATTTTTACGTACCACATATGCATGCGCTCGGTTTAACGTCCTCTACAACTTTTATGACGGAAATTTTCTCAAATTTTGACCCAAAAGAAAAGTCATCTTTTAGAGCCCCCTAAAAGTACCGAAACGACAATAAAAGTGAAAGTAAAACTCGTTTACAGTCCAAATGACTAGCAAATCAGTAAATTCAGGTTCGGGACGTTACAGTTACAATATAGTCTTGAAATTTTAATTCTTATGAGTTCAAGGTCTCTTATAAAGATGGAGTGATGGAGCATGAGCCGAAGGCGTGTGCTGCCGTAAAAGGAACTCAGATAATGGTATGAAACTCAGTTTGGTTTGGTTGGTTTAGTCTAGATATAAGCAATCAGAGCTGTTTGAACAATTCATAAACAGTTTGAAATGACTAAAGCAAGGTGAATGTGGATTACATAGGATGAAATTGGCTTGTTATTTTTGTTTCTTCACTTGTGCAATGTGATGGAATTGGCTTAAGTTTTTGATTAAGTTGTTTTGTGCTTTCAAATTGAGAACTTATTCTATAACATGTCTGCCCGGAGAAAGTGATGAGGACATCATAGCCAAACCTTTTAAGGTTTATGAGCGAAAGAAATGGAAAAGGAGAGCAGCTAGTCATTCCCTTTCCATATGGTTTGATTAATTGCTTTCATCCTAGAAGTCTCTAGGCAGGTGTCTTTCAGTTTCAGTGTAGAATTTTAAGGTTTCTTTATTATTTCAGTTTCAGTTAGGAGTTTAAATTCCTTTATTAGGTCTTTTATGCTTCAGTTTTGTGAAGTGTAACAGCCCTAGCTATGAAAGAGTCTTTAATGCTAGTTAATATGAGCTATCTGCTCAAATATAAATAAGTGTAAGTGCCATGTGGCTAGATATGTCGTGATGAATAAAAATTTTAGAGTGTTTCTGAGTTATCCAGAGATTGGAGTGTTGGTGTACGTGAAGCCTTGTGTGTGAGTGAGAAACTTGGGAGGGAATCCTAGTTCTTAGTTTTCACTTTCTACCCTACAAACCTGTGTGTTAAAGCCCTATACCTTAGAGTTTGTTGATCCTGGTGCCTAGGCAGTGATTATTCTGTATCAGTTTTGGTATCAGAGTCGGACAAGCTCTGGTGTCTCCTAGCTCCAGCCAAAAGAAACTTCATTTAGCCATGGACCTTGAAACTTTGGCTAAAACAATAGAAGGTTTAGCCTCCCAAATTGGTCAGCTTGAGACCAGAATACAAGATCAGGCAGTTGGTTCTGACCGTCGTTTGGCAGAAATTGAAGCTTCCATCTATAATGAAGAAGAAAGTGTACGTGGGGGGCCGAGGATGCAACCTAGAAGGAATGTTCGCAGACAAAATGTTCGACGTAACAATGGGTAAGATGGACATGATCCTGAAGAACAAGCAATGAAGTCTCTGAAGATTGAAGCTCCTAGTTTTGATGGCCAGCTGAATGCAAAGGTTTTCTTGGATTGGTTATCAGACATGGATCATTATTTTGAATGGAATGAGTTGTCTGAAGATCGCAGGATAAGGTTTGCAAAAATGAAGTTGGTGGGCAAGGCTGGAGATTGGTGGTCTAATGTGGAAAGACGAATTGCGAGAGATGGTGAAGATCCTATTGCTTATTAAGATGAAATGAAAGAAAGGCTAAAGGAGAAGTATGTTCCTTTGTCTTACACGGAACGCTTGCTTGACCAATGGCAATCTCTTCGTCAAGGAAGCATGACAGCTGCTGATTATATTGATAAGTTTGAAGAATTTATGGTGAGATGTAACATCACTGAAGACCCATCAGTAACTCTTACTCGTTTCAGAACAGGTCTTCGTCTAGAACTTCAAAGAGAGCTGATTCCTCATTATGTACATTCATTAGAGCGAGCTTATCAATTAGTGCTGGAATTGGAGCTCTACTTAAAGACCCCCACAACCCCTGTGTACAAGCGGTTTGATAAGAGGAACTCTAAGTTTCGTCCTAGCACCTCTGGAACAAAACTGCCTCCATTCTCTAAGGGTTCCAATACTTCTAATTTGCTGGTGAAAGCTGAAAAAGGAAAGGGATTACAAACTGGTATGCGAGGAGAGGGATCTATAAGGTGCTATAGACATCAAGGTTATGGTCACTATGCTGATCAATGCCTTACAAAAGAGCAAACTCGAAGTTTGTTTGCAGCAAGCACAGAAGAAGAGGTTGATGTTCAAGGAGAATTGGAGGAAGAATTTTATGAGCCTGAAATTCCAGCTACTGATGATGATTTGGAGGGTGAACCTATAGATCGACATTGTTCAACCAAGAATGGCTGTGGTTAGATGCACTTTGACTCAACCTAAGAGTACTGAAGATTGGCGGAGAACAAACATTTTTCACACTTATGTTAAGTGTGGAGACAAAAGTTATAAAGTCATCATTGACAATGGAAGCTGCATTAATGTTGTCTCCCCTCAAACCATATCTAAACTAGGTTTGACCGCTGCTAATCATCCTCAACCTTATCGTGTGGCATGGATTGACAAGTCTTCCATTCCCGTGACACAGTGATGTTAAGTTCCTATTCAATTTTCATCTTACAAGGATACTGTTTGGTGTGATGTGGTGCCGATGGACATGGGACACATTCTTTTGGGCAGACTATGGTTGTATGATCTGGATGTAACCATTTCGGGCAGTGCCAACTCATGCTCCTTTATTCATGAAGGAAAGCACATCAAGTTGAACCCGATCCAGCCCAGACCAGTACCTCAACCAACACTTAGCAAGGGAGGACAGCAACCAAAATCCCTTAATATCATCAATCCAAGACACTTTGCAAGGGAGACAACAGGTGATTCTGTTATTTTTATATTGATTGCAAAGGAATCTCACCTTTGACTAGTTTGGAGTTGTCCCCGGATGTGAAATTAATCCGTGAACGGTTTACTGATGTATTTGCCAAGGACCTTCCAAATGAGCTTCCTCCTCTCCAGGATATTCAACATGCGATTGATCTAGTCCCTGGAGCAACATTACCAAATTATCGGATGAATCCAACCGAGAATGCAGAATTGAAAAGGAAGGTTGATGAGCTTCTTGCAAAAGGGTTCATTCGGGAGAGCCTTAGCCCATGTGCTGTTCCTGCCTTTCTCACACCAAAAAAGATGGCTCTTGGAGAATGTGTATAGATAGCAGAGCCATCAACAAAACCACAGTCATATATCGATTTCCAATACCGAGACTTGATGACATGCTAGACATGATGGCAGGAGCTACTATCTTTTCTAAGATTGATTTGAAAAGTGGTTATCACCAGATCCGCATCAGCCCTGGAGATGAATGGAAAACCACCTTTAAGACAAAGGATGGTTTGTATGAATGGTTAGTCATGCCATTTGGACTAACTAACGCACCCAACACTTTCATGAGAGTTATGACACAAGTTTTGAGGTCGTTCATGGGTAAGTTCTTGGTTGTCTATTTTGACGATATTTTAATTTATAGCACATCTAAAGAGCAGCACCTTAATCACTTAAAGCAAGTCTACACAGCTCTTAGAAGAGAGAAGTTGTTTGCAAACCTTAAAAAGTGCTCATTCATGTCCAATGAAGTTATCTTTTTGGGATTTGTTGTGTCGTCAAAGGGAATGCAAGCAGATCCAGAGAAAGTCAAGGCTATTGCTGATTGGGCAGAACCAAAAAGCATACATGAGGTGCGTAGTTTTCATGGATTGGCTACCTTTTATGGTCGATTCATTTCTGGGTTCAGTTCTATCATGGCTCCCATTACTAATTGCATAAAGAAAGGGGAGTTTCGGTGGACAAATGCTACTGCAAAGACATTTCAGGAGATCAAAACCAGAATGATTAATGCTCCTGTTATGCGCCTTCCTGATTTTGCAAAGCCTATTGAGGTTACTTGTGATGCTTCAGGTGTTGGAATTGGTGGAGTTCTAAGTCAAGAGGGGCATCCAATTGCATATTTCATCGAGAAGTTGAATGGCGCCAAGCAGAAGTACTCTACCTAAGACAAAGAATTTTATGCAATGGTTCAATCCTTGCGGTATTGGAGACATTACTTGTTGCCACAAGAATTTGTCTTGTGTTATGATCATGAGGCTTTGCGATATCTCAATTCGCAGAAGAGATTAAACCCACGACATGCAAAATGGGCTGAATTTATTCAAGAGTATACTTTTGTGCTGAAGCATAAATCTGGAGTGGAGAATAAAGTAGTAGATGCTCTTAGCTGCATGAACTCACTTTTATACATTATGAGTGTGGAAGTGGTTGGATTTGACAATCTGAAAGAAGAGTATTTGGGTTGTCCAGACTTTGGAAGAATATATTCAGCTCTCTTGGAAAAGCAATCCAAAAGGACTGAGTTTGTTCTACAGGATGGGTTTCTTTTCAAAGGAACCAAACTTTGTATTCCTTGCACGTCGGTGAGAGACTTCCTAATTTTAGAGCTACATGCTGGTGGGATCGCTAGACATTTTGGGAGAGACAAAACCATTGCTCTTCTGGAGGATTGCTTCTATTGGTCTAGTCTCAAACGCGATGTTGCTAAAGTTGTTGAACGATGCCGTACTTGTCAGTTGGCAAAGCACAAAAGGCAAAACACAGGGTTATACACCCCGCTGCCTGTCCCACATACTCCTTGGCAAGATATTAGCATGGATTTTGTGCTTGGGTTGCCTAAGACTACACATCGACATGATTCCATTTTTGTGGTTGTGGATCGTTTTTCTAAAATTGCTCATTTCCTTCCTTGTTCTAAGACATTTGATGCTTCTGAAGTGGTCAAGCTTTTCATGGATGAGGTTGTTCGGTTGCATGGTTTGCCTAAAACTATAGTGTCTGATCGTGATGTTCGATTCATGAGTTATTTTTGGAAGACTTTGTGGCACATGTTGGGCACCAAACTCAAGTTTTCATCTGCTTACCATCCGCAAACAGATGGGCAAACTAAAGTGATGAATAAAAGTTTGGGAAATCTGCTGCGAAGTTTGGTTGGTGAGCATATCAGGTGTTGGGATTCAATTTTATCTATTGCTGAGTTTGCATATAATAATTCAGTTAACCGGACTATAGGCATGAGTCCCTTTGAAGCTGTTTATGGTCACAAGCCCAGAGCTCTAATAGATCTCATTCCATGAAGGTTTCACATAAGCCATCACAGTCAGCTAATGAATTTGCAAGTCATATTCATGAGCTACATGCTAAGATTAATCGTTGGATTAACAGGAGCAATGAGCAATATAAAAAGGCTGCTAATGTACATCGAGCATTCAAGGAATTTTCAGTGGGAGACTTTGTCATGGTTCGAGTTAGACCTGAACGTTTCTCTAAAGGGAAGGAAAAGAAGTTACAAGCTCGCAGCATTGGACCTTTTAAAGTATTGCAGAAGGTTGGAACCAATGCATATGTGTTAGAACTCCCTCCAGAAATGGGAATCAGTTCTACTTTTAATGTGGAGGACTTACTGACCTATAGAGAACCTATGGTTCCTATGTTGCCATTTTCTTCCGAATTTTCACCAATCACCCCACCTCTGCCTCGTTCTAAAGTTCCTAAGAGAGATGTGGTGGAAAACATTGTGGATGAACAAGTTGTTTCAACAAGACAAGGTGGTTACCAGAAGTACCTAATTAAATGGAAGGACATACCTGATTCTGAAAACACTTGGGTAACTAAGGAGGAGCTGCAGCACATCGATCCAGATATTCTGGAAAGATACTACAGCTTTATCTCACCGGAGGCGAGTTCTTCCTAGCCGGGGAGAATTGATGAGGACATCATAACCAAACCTTTTAAGGTTTATGAGCGAAAGAAATGGAAAAGGAGAGCAGCTAGTCATTCCCTTTCCATATGGTTTGGTTAATTGCTTTCATTCTAGAAGTCTCTAGGCAGGTGTCTTTCATTTTCAGTGTAGAATTTTAAGGTTTCTTTATTATTTCAGTTTCAGTTAGGAGTTTAAATTCCTTTATTGGTCTTTTATGCTTCAGTTTTGTGAAGTGTAACAGCCCTAGCTATGAAAGAGTCTTTAATGCTAGTTAATATGAGCTATCTGCTCAAATATAAATAAGTGTAAGTGCCAAGTGGCTAGATATGTCGTGATGAATAAAAATTTCAAAGTGTTTCTGAGTTTTCCAGAGATTGGAGTGTTGGTGTGAAGCCTTGTGTGTGACAATGTGAGTGAGAAACCGGGGAGGGAATCCTAGTTCTTAGTTTTCACTTTCTACCCTACAAACCTGTGTGTTAAAGCCCTATACCTTAGAGTTTGTTGAACCTGGTGCCTAGGCAGTGATTATACTGCATCAGAAAGAATCTGCAAAACTCTGCTGATGATTATTCAAAGGTTATAGATTTGTTAAGCCAGTTTGCCATTCATCACACGAGTGTTAGCTTCTCCTGCAGAAAGGTAGGTTGACGTTAAAGTGTTTCAATAATTATTATACTTGTAATGTCTTACGCCTTTTCATTAAAACTTTGGCATGGCAAGAAACATGTTTAAAAATCATTATCACAGCTTTTTGATATACTAAATCATTCTACATTTATCAGCATGGAGCCGGTAGAGCAGATGTTTGTTCTGTTGCCACATTATCAAGAATTGATGTGATTCGTTCAGTTTATGGGGTGTCAACCCGCAGTCTGATGAAAGTAGAAGCTTTGGACAATGATCCGTCGAGCTCAGTTTTCCAAATGGATGGCTTTATCTCCATGCCAATTCCGAATATGTTGCGAAGAAGATAACTATGGTGCTTTTTATAAACGGTATGAACTATTTTATGCCATATCAACAGAAGACTTTCAATTACAGAGTTACTAAGACTACAAACCAAAAGTAAGTTTTAATAAACTACCGTCTACCAATTAAGTGGGTCAGATTGGGAAAGATGCAATTCCGTTTAAATGTAGCCAACTGGAACTAACCTATCTTCCATCTCTAGTATTCTATCATCAATCATTTGTTTATGGGTTATCCTGACCCAACTCCTTATTTCTTACTCATTGTACAATCTGTAAGTTGAAGTTTGATATCATGGTGAAGTTTAGGTGGCACTTTTCCATTTTCATGCCACTAGGTTTTCTATATCATTGACTCCGTACAGTTTCTTTTGGGTTTCCTTGATGGTTTAGAAGTTTAAAGCACTTTCGTTTTTCCCAAAAAGGATGGACATAAGATTGCTAATTTCTAATTAAGCGCATCTCCAACAGAGTAGCTAATAAACTCAATTTTTAGCTATATATAACTATTTCTAATGCAAAATTCAGCTCCAACAGACTAGCTATAGGTAAGTTAAATTTAACTATAGCTAAAATGGTTAGCTATATTTAGCTAGAGTATCCTACAAAGCTAAAGCAAAAGTTATATTTCTCTCTCTTTTTTTGTCCACGTGTCAGTTTATGATTTGATAAAATATAGTTATTATTTACAAATAGCTACCATTGCTGGAGCAACATTGCTAAATCAATAGCTATATTTCACAATTTTAGCTAAATTTAACTAAAAAACAATTTATACTGTTGGAGATGCTCTAAGTCAAAGAACATGGTGTTTATACAACATAATGAATTAATGATTAAATACATTTGTGGATTCAAATAAAATTAGCTAGGTATCCTTGATACGGTGTTCAGTTTCATTTTATGGATTTGAATATGCTGCACACCGTAGTTTAGGTGGGCATATTACCACCTGATTAATGAATCTACACCAGTCATACATACATACAAAATATCTATAAATATATAAGTATGTGTTGAAGGAAAACCTAATTTGTGTTTAGCCCAAACTCTAGGTTACTTGACCTAGTGGTAATAGGATTTAATTAGAAGGATCTAGAATCCTAATCAATGTAGAATTACTTTCCTTGTATGATTGAGATTCTATGCATTGTAATCCTCTATATAAAGAGGCCCCTATTATCAATGAGAATACACAGAAATTTTCTCCCAAATTCAGTTTCTCTACAACACGTTATCAGCACGAGCCCTAACCCTGAAACCCTATAATCGCAGCCTTCAAATCCCAGAAACCTCCGCAGCTACAGTAACGTGCTACAGTACTTCCGGCGCTACAGTACTTCCGGCTGCTACAGTACCCCGCTGCTACAGTACTTCCGTCGACTTTTCTGGACTACTTCCGGTCAGCTGCAGTAACTTCCGCGCTATAGTACTTTCCGGCTGCTACAGTACCCCCCCCCCCCCCCGCTGCTACAGTACTCCAGCGACTTTTCTGGACAACTTTTCGGCCGACTTCCGGCGACTTTTCGGGACAACTTTTCGGTCAGCTACAATACTTCCGGCAGCTACAGTACCACTGCTACAGTACTTTTCGGTGACATTTTCCCCGGCCATCTTTTAAGGTAAACTTTTCTAAAAGTTCCCGTTTTTGAAGTTTTTCCTTTAATTTCTTCTTCTTTTCTCGGGGACTTCCAAAATCCCTTCTTCTACCCCCCTTTTCTCTACATAGGGGAGACCAAAAGCCGAACTGTGGGGGTTCGCGCTCACTCCAAGCTTAGAGCTTGTAGAGTCCTCCAAACTTAGAGTTTGTTGAGAAGAAAACGATCGACCATATACATCGTCGTTTCGATCTAATCCAAAACCCCTCTTGGAATTCTATTTTCTTGGAAGCGACTACGCTCAGAAAATCTCTAATTTCTTGGAAGCAACTACGCTCAGAAATTTAATAGTTTTTCGTGGTAGCCTTTTTTGCTCCGAAACTAACCCTAATCTTGTGTTGTTTTTCAGGATGAGTTACCTGAACAAGTTGAGCTTTGTCCCACTCGAGACAACTGGCGCAGGATACCATAGGTGGGTCCGAGATGTGCGCCAGCATCTTAAGGCTGATGGAATTCTGGAAACCATCCAAGAGCCTGGTCAGAACGTGCTCTCAATCGACCAAGCTACTGCTTTTGAAGCAAAACAAGCTAAAGCCATAATTCTCATGACAAGGCACATGAATGACGCGCTCCAAAATGAATACCTCAATGAGGAAGACCCAAGAAGGCTATGGGTAGAACTAGAGCAGCGATTTGGCAACGTTCGTGACTCCCTGCTTCCTGATTTAGAAGTGCGATGGCATAGCCTCCGCTTTTGTGATTTCAAGTCTGTGCTTGATTATAACTCGGAAGCTCTTCGTATCAAGTCTCTGATGGAGTATTGTGGCCAAGCCATAACTGATACGATGTTGATCGAGAAGACTCTCTCTACCTTCCCCGTCTCTGCACTGATGATTTCAAAGAATTATCGGATTGATGTAAATGCAGGACGTATCACAAGGTTTCATGAGCTCATTGGCGCCATGAACGTAGCTGAAAAGCACGATAATATCCTTGTGAAGAACTATAATGCTAGACCCGTGGGAACTAAGCCTATTCCGGAGTCTAACTATAGTCGCGCCCCCAATGGAGGACGCAAGGAGCGAAACCCTAAGGATAGGGACAATTCTGGACGTTCTGGTCCATATATTCGCCCTAAAGAGGAAGGAAATCGCCAAGAGAGGCGTGCACGGAACCGTAGAGGTCAACGTGTGAGGAGAGAGAGAGGCGGAGCCTCCGACCATGGTGGTAACGCCACCAAGAGGATAGGTCGTTCAAATCGCGCCCTAATGGCGCCTCAATCAAGGGAGCCTGACCATGATGATGTTTGTTTTCGATGTGGATCAACTGAACATTGGGCTAAAACATGTACCGCACCCCAGAATGTTGCAAACGCATACAAGACGTATCGTGAAGCAAGGGAAGCAAATTACATGGCACAAGAAGATCAAGATGGTGATCTAGATCTAAGGGTGGAAGACTACAAGGATCAAGACCCAGAAATTGGCGATTTTGATTAAGTCTTTTTATTTTCCAAGAGATGTAGGCGATTGCCATATTCCTTTTTATTGGATTAGATTTTCTTTGATCATAGAAACAATGATGTATTTCGTTGGCTTATGAATAAAATTTCGAGTGCTTTTCATTATGACTCAATTTTGATTCTGAGCATATGACTTTGTGACTACGATGGCTGGGCCATCATATTAATTCAAGGACATGGAATAGCCCAAGTTCCACTTGCCAAATGGCACCTTGATTACAGTTGTCGCAGAAACTCTCTACGCTCTTAGGGCAAATAGTACCCTATGAATAGCCAACGAATTCCATGCGAAAATGCATGTAGAGAACGGAAATGAGTTCCTTTGCATTACCTCTAATGATTGCGAACAATGACGCATCTTAGAGAAGTTTATGTGTCTCTCTAGTGGACTTTATGTCACTATTCGAGCTATTAAATCCAATAAACTTATGAGAGAAGATCTCTTGGATTTAGACACATATTGGCTTTGTCACGACAGGATAGATCATCCTAGTCATGATATGATGATCCGTCTACAAAAGACTTCACATGGACATCATTTCTTTTGAGCAAAATGAAGCAAAATGACGCCATAAAAGGCGCCATAAAAGGCGCCAACCATGGGCATAACGCCATGGTTGTTCCTCCTTGTGGCCATGACGCCATGATGGGAGATGTAGTCACATATTTTGCTTCTAATAGCGCTACAGACGCTTAGGCCTAACCAAACTCCTCATTGGTTGCTTCTAAGGCCTCTCGCTCGTTTTACAAAGCCCATTCCTTAGGGAAATTAGGACTGAGACCGTCCTTTGCAAAGGATATGACAATACTCATTCTGTTCTTACAAAGAATCCGTAGGGATTTTGTGGATTGATTCAATCAACTTGCGGACGCTTAAATATTTCATGATGTTGGTTGACACGCAAACACGCCAGTCACGTGTTGTGCCATTGTCCACCTATAAATGCTACTTATGCTACACTCCTAGCACATATCATGTGACAACGGGCTCACTCCCCTAATCATCCTATTCAGTCAATTGGATTTGACTATGCTAGAGAGTTTACATCGAAAGACTTTCGATGGATATTGCAATGGGTTTGATGTTGGACATCACATTCCCATGTACACACCCAATTGGTCTCGCGGAAACGACTACGATGGTAGTCCGAACATTGGTAATGCGCACCAATCTTCTTACATCCGCTTGGGGTGATGCAATATCGCATGCAGCTATGCTAATTCGTCTACGACCTACCGCCACTCAATGTCCCTCTGCGTTACAGCTAGTGACTGGGTACGCGTCTTTTGTACTTACGCACAGTTGAGTGAGCTATTTATGTGCCAATTGCGCAGCCACAGCGCTCTATGATGGGTCCTTACAGACGAATGGGCAACTAAGTTGGATTTGTGCTTCCAACAATCGTCCGCCACTTAAATGCCCTTGCTAGGCGATCTCCTTACCGCTAGATTTGCGGATGTCACTTTGATGAGACAGTCTTCCCGTCGTTAGGGGGAGATAAGAACACGAATGTTCAACAGGAATGACAGGAATTGTCGTAGTCTGTCCCCACTATGTCTCATCTTGATCCCTATTAAAGTGACGAGATCACACAAATATGCTCCAAACATGCCTGCAAGGAAGGACGTCCCTACGAGAGGACGTAAGCGCCACCCTACACGGAGGTAGGCATGGCGCCAATGCCAAAGAAAGTGGCACTCTGGCGTTACAGGCCATGGCCCCAGCTAGGATGCGTGGGAGGCCCGTGGGTTCGAAGGATACTTTGGCACATTCCAATCCTTTAATCATCAAGACTCAAATCCGTCTCATGAGTATCTTCCGGGTTATGGTTATCGTTGGGGGACGCCTCAACGTCAAACCCTATTCCTGAGAATATAGAGCTCTATGAAACTTACACTAGTGTACATGAGACGTGGGATAGAAACTCCATCATAATTGATGATGTAGTTGCGTATTTCGTTGCGCATGAGTTTGTTGAGTTAGATGATATCGAACCACGCTCCGTTGATGAATGAATGCCAACGTAGAGAGTTTTTGGCCTAAATGGAAAGATGCGATCCAGGTTAAGATGGATTCTCTAACGAAGAGGAAGGTTTTCGAGCTAGAGATGCCAACACCTCCTAACATAAAACCTGTTGACTAATGGGTCTTCGTTAGAAAGCGTGATGAGAAAAAGAGATGGTAATCTCGCCTTATGGCGCAAGGCTTCTCACAAAACGCCCTGGAATCGACTACGATGAGACATATTCTCTCGTAATGGATGTCATTGCACTCCACTACCCTGTCAGTTTGGTAGTTTCCGAATAACTGAACATGCAGCTTACAAATGTGGTCACTACGTATCTCTATAGGGATCTAGATACGGAATATACATGAAGATTCATGTGAACTTCATTTACCCAAGTCAAGTGGCTCTAGACCATGGAGCGCGTTTACAAAGAGGTTGAAACGCTCACTAAAGTGACTACTTGATTGGGAAGGGATATGCCCACGCGTTTATATGACAAGTTTCGGATTCTATCGCGGTTCATGTTGGACATGATCTTCATTAGAAGCCCTTAAAGAGTTAAGGGAAACCGCTGAACACTTGAAATCCGAGTTTGAGATGAAGGATTTTGGGAGAACACGATTATGTCTCGGTTTGGAACTTGAGCATCGTGTCGATAGATGCTTAGGCATTTTGACAAGGTCAAACCTTCAAGCACCCCCATGATCGTCCGTAGTCTTGATCCTGAAAAGGATCCTCTTCGTCGAAAGGATGATGACGAAGATGTGCTAGAGGCAAAAGTGCCTTACTTAGTACAATAGGCGCATTATTGTACTTATCTCAATGCACAAGATCGGACATCTCGTATGTTGTGAACTTGTTAGCTAGATATAGCTCTGCGCCAACGCGATGCCATTGGATTGGTGTAACAGATATCTTTTGATACTTGAGATGGATGATTGATATGGGCTTGTTCTATCCCTACAAAGAGATGATGGATTCGGACCCATCACACACCAGAAACGCCGCCAACGTTGGCCTGCGTTCTCTATCCCCATCCCAAAACGACATGTGTTTTGGAAGGTTTTGCTGATGTTGGGTATCTGTCTGACCCACACAATGGTCATTCCCAATCCGGTTAAGTGTTCACCATGGGAAAAGACCGTGACATCTTGGAGGTCTACATATTAGACCCTAGTCGCTATATCTTCGAACAATGCAGAGATCATTGCTCTTCATGAAGTGGTTCGTGAATGTATATGGATTAGATCCATAGTTACGCATGTTCGAACAATTGTGGTTTGAAGTCTACCACAGATGAGCCTACGAGCATTTAGGATAATGCTACTTGTTTTGAACAAATGAGGCAAGACTACATCAAAAACGACAACACCAAGCATAATCAGCAACAACAGACACTCCTTGAGATCAAAGTGAACTAGGTTCGATCTGAGGACAGTGAGGCAGACTTGTTTACTAAGTCATTGCCCAATTCCACGTTCGAGAAACATGTGGCAAGAATTGGCTTGCGAAAATTATCTGAACTCCCATGATCGTAGTCATCAGGGGAGGCGCAGACATCAGGGGGAGATGTCTACATGTTCGTCTCGAATCGTGAAGGGTGTGTTGTGCTCTTTTTCCCCTTCGACCGAGGTTATTTTTGTCCCACTGGGTTTTTGTTACTCGGCAAGGTTTTTAACGAGGCAACGAGAGAAGCACCGCGTTTGGGCAACACAAGGGGGAGTGTTGAAGGAAAACCTAATTTGTGTTTAGCCCAAACTCTAGGTTACTTGACCTAGTGGTAATAGGATTTAATTAGAAGGATCTAGAATCCTAATCAATGTAGAATTACTTTCCTTGTATGATTGAGATTCTATGCATTGTAATCCTCTATATAAAGAGACTCCTATTATCAATGAGAATACACAGAAATTTTCTCCCAAATTCAGTTTCTCTACAACAGTATGTATATTTACCATGGTTAAATAAGTTATTAGTGTAACCAACTATCATAATGAGGAAATAGAAATATTATAACCGTGTATATGTATAGGACACGTGTAATCTGGTAGTAATACGCCCACCTAACTATGGGTGGGCAGCAAATTAAGTCCACATTTTATTGAATGCCAGGGCTACAAGATTGCTTTGTACTTCTTTCATTAGGTTTTTAATTGGTAAACTTTTTGTGCTCTTTATCGTCCTCCCTCCCAAGTACTCCAAAGAGACTCATTTTGTTTACCTTATCAAACTGTTCTCTGTTGCTGCTCATCATAGTGCTGTGTCGCAATAAGATCTTTGAGAACGTTCTGTTAATACAGACTGTATCTCTTGTCAAACTGTTCTCTGTCACTCCTCATCATTGTGCTGTGGTTGCATTAAGCTTCTCATCTATTCTCTTCAAGTCATGAGGTGATGAATGACATAAGAAGGAGCAACTTCATTGAGGGATTGGAAGCATGGGAGGGGTCTATTCTAGAAAAAGAGTTAATTGAAAAAGAACTTAATTCATCTTTTATTTGAGTGATGGAATTGAATGTTTAGGGTTTGGATAGGCCCAGATATATTATACAGTGATTGTCACTAATTGATTACGTTTTCTTTCTCGTTCTTTTTTGTTTGACATCTTCTTTTAAAGACAGATAGATTGGTGGATTGCACTGCATTGAAGAGAGCTCTAGAAACTGTTTTACCTTTACCTGGCATTTTTTGTTTTTTTTTTTTTTTTGAAAGGGGTTTGGAACCCAGCCTAGCTGGGAGGCTCAGCCCCACGCCCGGTTCCATTTATTGAATCAAAATTTTGCATCGGGGGGGACATAAAACCTGAACCCCGAGCTACAGAATTACTATTACAATAACCTTCGTAGAGAACATCCTGAATAATAGCAGGAGTCTCATCTAACCATACATCATCAATAGAAAATAAACTAGCAAGGAAATTGAAAAAGGAAATTGAAATGTAACATTTAATCTCCCATCATATCATTGACCTCATATAAATAAATATCTATTTACTATATTTTTTGTAATTACGATTTGTTTAGAAAAAGAAATTTGATGAATTGGAGATGGAATGCAGTCATGGACCAGTTTTTTATAAGCTGTCCTATAACTACAAACTCATTTTCTGTACAAGTAGTATTGTCTTTCAATGTATGAAACAGCCATCAGTCCATCACGTAAGGACTAAGCTAATTAGCCAGCTGCTGGCTATCCACAATGACTTTAAGGAATTTTCTTTCTGCTGAACACCTTAGTCTTATTCAACAAATACTAGAGATACCAAAAGATACTCAGCTTTTTTGGTCGCTATTGATTTCTTCTTTCTTAAATTTTGAATTGCAACAATTGGTGTTATAGTTTTTCCTATATTCTTGAACCACCAAATGTGTCCAAGTACTTAAAAAATTGTCTGTTGATACACACGTGAGTCTTCTAAATCAGGAAGTCATCACTGAGAAGATACAGTCAGTGGTTGAATCAAGATTGAGAAGCTCCAATGAGACAGATATTTCAGGAGCAGGTATAGTAGCAGATACTGAGTCAGTGTGTCCTGTAACGTTTTATGAAACTATTTTAGTAATACTGGATTGTAGAATGAAAACGGAGAATTAAACTATAAGTTTTTAAGATGTAAATACATGTTCGGTACAAGTATTTCAAAACTTGAAATATTAAAAACATATCTATCATTTAAAAAAAAAAAAAAAAACATATCTACAGCACTTAGTTTAATTTTTCCTCAGTAATCATGAAAGATTAACTATTTTGTTTGTGTTGATTATGAATCTTTTATTGGTTGTTATGAGAAAAGAAACAGAGAATTGTGAAGGAGATTGAACAAGAAGAATCAAATCCCTCAATTTTGTTTATAAAATATATCATATGAAGTTGCAAGCTCTTGAATCTTTAGTTCAAAAAGATAATTAAATCAAATGTCTCGGGTAAAGCTATGGTATGTTAACATTTCTCATACATCAACTATTTTTATCCCTCTAAGGACTCATGTTATCACTTTGAGGACTAATATTACTATTTTGAGGACTCATTTTACCACTTTTAAGGCAATTGTATCCATGTCATACGTTAACACATTGTAGAATTTTCCCAAATGTCTCAACCAATTAGTTGTTAATTCCTCTTGCCCATGCGATAATCCAATTATATTGAAGCATAAAATACTAAAGCTTTCACCCTAAATCATCTGTATAAATTAGATCTGACACGTGAAAGAGAGATTTTCTAAATCCTTCATTCTTCTCTACTGTATGATTCTGCAAGTTTCAATTGATTGAAAAAGACGGGGAAGAAGAAAGTTCAAACAGTAGATAAAGTAGATGAGATCATGAGAAGAGAGGATAAGTCTTAATGGAAATTATGGGATAGAAATAGAGAAAAATTAAAAGAGAGGAGAAGAGTTTGTGGATCTATGTGCTTAAAAGTAAAAAAATATATATCTCTAATTGCAGGACAGGTTGTTTTCAAGAAACAATGAAAACGTCAAAAAGTCATTTCCCATATTTATTCATAGTTCTTGAATTGTTTCCTAAAATTTGTTTTCCTTGTTTTTCAAATTTAATGCACCGAATACAAATTACATAAGTTTTTAAATTCGTAAAATAAAAAACAGTATCGCAAAATGATACCGAACGGGCCCTAAATTTTTCAAAATTCATCAATTGAACTTTGGTTTGAAGAGCGGAAATAACGGAGGGTCTGATAAGGGAGAGGAAAAGGAGGTTTTTTGTCCACTGTTTTTACAAAAAATGGAAGGAGGGTTGAATAACCAATATTACCCAACAATTTTCTTTTTTATGGTGGGCTTCTTGTTCCCCCTTTTATTGTATTGTTCTTTTCTTTGGTAGCTAAATGTGTTTTCTCATTAAAAATAAAAAAAAATTGCTTGCCTTGCTATTGTACGCCCTTTGCTGTATGGGGGTGCCCGATCCTCTGGCATTTGACGTATTTGACCCTAAACTGCAGACTTGGTCTGCTCTACCTCAGCCTCCATTTTTCCAAGTTGCATGGCTGTCGATATTACAACCATGCTCCTTTTGCTTGTGCAATTGCTGGCACCAAAATGTTTGTCTCCCACGAACTATGTCCAGTCTTCTGCTTTGATGTCTCCCACCCAGACTCTGAATGGAGACTAGTCCCCTCTATGTGCCAAGGCGGCCGGCACAGCTTTAGTCCTGGACCTGCCGGCTGGTGGCAACAAGAAGATATTGTTTGGCCATAATGCTCGTCGTTGTTTTAGTCTGGGAGTTCATCTCATGTCGGGGTTGGATGAAAATGAAGAATCCATCACACAAATTGGGGATTTGAAACTGCCAATATGGCCTTATGAGTTGGGTTCCGCAGCAGCTTCTGATTTTGTCCACATAGGAGGTCATAAAGCCTGCCTCGTTATCACCCAATTCACATCATCTGTGGAAGAGGAACCTAGATGGAATGAGCCGGGGACTCATAACACACAAGGGGTTGCCATACCATTTCAATTTGAGATTGATATCACCAAGCTGGACAACGACGAGAAAGATTGCTTCACCCTCCAATTCATGCCTCCTCGCATCTTCCAATACCAGACTAACCAGCCACTTATCCAAGCCCTGAAACGGTTGGTTGCTTTGTCTTGTAATAAGATATCATGCATAATATAGAATAATTTGATACTCTGTATTTGTATTGTTTATGTATCAGATATATGTTCTGATACATGTTTCACTCAATGATACTATTATTTTCCTCCTGATTTGGTTGAATGATTTTGCAATGAACAACTGTAATTTGCAAAAAGAAAAAAAATTAAAAAAAGGATAAATCCAAAGTTGCCAAAGGTATACTAAATTTTCTATGCAAGATTTATTGTTCCGTAGTTATCTTGTAGATTGTATGTAATTCATGCTGTAGTGCTAAAAATGGTCCTTTGATATCATTTAGGCATTGAAGGAAAGTTTTCTCCGTCAAATAAGTGACGCCATTGGCTTTGATCATTGATTGGAATTCTGTCTAACAAAAAGAAGTCTGTAATTCTTTGTATTTTGCTGCTGAGTTAACTGACTAATTTTTGTGCTAGCTGATTTACTTTGCAACTTAGATAATTACTGCTTACTCATTTCCTTTGCAATTTGGGCTTTTGTTATTTTTTTATACCCTACACCAATATTTGTGTATGTTGTTATCATTGCAGGCAGATACTATACTAGATTTCCCAACTATCTTGTTTGGTACGTAGCTCAATAGAAAACAGTTGATTGAGCCTTCAAACATTTAAAACCAATTGCAGGTACTTGGCAGCAAAGGGGTGAAGAGTCTGGTGATTGTGAAAGATATTCCAAACATTATCGTTCGCCTTAGCCAGGTGAATGGGTCAGTATTTCTTAGCTTATTTCTTCTGCAATTATTTGTCTTGCAATAAAATCTAATTGGAAGTTTAATTTCTTCTGTTAGACTTTTTCGTAAATGTATTAAAGCGGTTGGTACTTCATATGTAGATTGTCATTGCATACCTGTGACATGACTGTGTAACGATTGCATAATCTGAATTTTAACTTGCAGCATAGCCCTGGCAAGTTTGCACCAGAATCACAGGGCACACTGAATTTTAAGTTTGGAACTTCTTCTGGAGCTGTATCTTAGCCTTGAGAACTTTCTATTAGACTCTTGTATGTAATAACAATACTATTGGGATGGAGTGGATTATGTAATGCTGTATTGAATTTGATTTATAATACTCATAGTAAAAGCTTTAACAAACATCCAAGAGTCAAACTGAACAGAGCGACATACCGATTTATATGTGACATATGGGCCTAAAGCAACGGCTCCACAGAGCATGACATGAAAAACAGAAAAAGAGTGGCTGCAGCACCGTTGCTTTGCTCCATAGACACAGATAACCGCAGCTTCTGACCCCCATACCCACGAATCATGCATGTGGCTATTGTTCAGAATTGTATAAGCATGCTTTACATGTTTTTCATAGACATTGCATTCTTGGCTGGCTTCACATAAATCCCTTGTGTCCCTTGTGCCGATTCCCTCTGCATAAAAAGAGAAAGCTAGAGGAAATATTGTCATCTTCAACTCCAATTGGTCCCTCATCAAATATTCCAAGGCTTAGCTAGCTGATCAGATCGAATTAATGTATATATATTCAACAAAGACTACTGTATTTTATTTACGCTTGAAATTGCAAAAGAACTGCCGTTCATAATCATTTCTTACCAGTACTACAATTAAGAATTCTTTTGTTTTTCAAATATTCCTGTAATCTGATTCATGGGGTTTCTTTTCCTCATGATTTGCTTTCAACATATCACGTACTTTTCTAGATTTTAAGGAGATTCAAGATTCAAATTGCAGCAAACAAATCATTATTACAAAAAATAAATAAATCCAAACTAATGCTTGCAATGCTGTATCGCTAGCTTTATAAAATGGTGATATATGAAAGCTGATCCTTGTAGCCACTCTTAGAATTAAAATGATGGATATTCTTCTATGTAACGTGATCTTTCAAAGTACGTAGAGGCAAAATGAAAGCGTATTTTTTAAGTTATATTCAACTCCACAATATAACTTGAAAACCACACTTTAAGGTTTGCCAAAGACGATACCAGTAGCGGGGGCGACCTTAGAGGACTGCAAGCCTTGTAGGGTTTAACCTTAGACAAGTTAAGCCAAATGCGACACACAGAGTAGGTACTCTGTATAGCAGATTCCCCTATAGGTAAAGTTTAATCTTCAAGGCCCCTTCACCACATCAAGCTAGAAACTGATCGAGTCTCTATCACTTCGCAATTCTCACCTCACACCATACACCAGATATACTATCTCAATTATTTCCACCCTCTGTCCCTCTTGCGCTTTTCTACACATCTTCCGAGTCACCGAGAGAGTTTTTCACAAGACCCTCGACAACATGTCACTATCACCAGTAACCTTTCTTACATCCAATGGTGCACATTTCATTAATTAACTTAGGCGAGGAAAAAAAAAATCACAAAGATCAAACAGGAAAACCAAACTACAGGAACAAAACAAGGAAAAATTACATATGCTACTTCTGATTGATTTCCATGTCTGCTGGGCAGCGATCAATATCCAAATACCACAGTCGAAGCCTTATTGAAGCCACAATGAATAATAGTGCGTAAACAATGTAGATTGAAGATAACTTAGCTAACCCTAGCTAGTTCCCTTATTCTGAAATTTCACCTGTTTCCACAAGAATTGCTTATGCCACCGGTGAGAATCCCTGTAACACAATTTCTTAGTGTTATAGGAGTAAGAAACAGTAATGTCGAGCCCAAACAACGTCACCGACCGAGGAGCCCTCCCTAGTTCCCATATTGTCTTGGACACCATGGCATCGTTGCGATGCCTTACCATTCCAAGTTTAAAACTGATACCCTTTTGGGTTCCATTGTTTAAGAAAAAGTCCGGTAACCGCTCTGTTGCGACACTTACCAGGTTATTGTTCCCATATCCATTGTTGGGGTTTATGGCGACGAGTGTAACTTCCCACCCCACGGCGGCTAAATCAGAGGTCATCTCGAGCAAGGATATGGCAGCTGATTCCAATTTGAACTCGGGTACTATGGTTTTCAACTTGTTCCTTAGGGCAACTCCAACCATAAGCACCATTTGGGGGTGCTATTCTCATTTTAGCACCCCCTTGTTGCACTATTCATATAGGACTCAATTCTCATCTCCAACCATGAGGTGCTATATGGGGGTGCTATTTTCACTATTCTTGACTAAAATATAATATGAGTATAATTTTGATGAATATTATATTAAAAATATGTTAATTTAATTAAATAAGGTAAAAAAAATAATTTACCATTTTATCATAATATTTAAAAATTATTTTTATTATTTAATGAATTTAAAAAAAGTTTTGAATTTTTTTTTTGTGTCGGCATATACGACAAAAGTGTCGGCATATACGACAAAGAATCTAACTATTTAGAAGATATTTTGATGTTTTGTGTCGGCATATATGCCAAACAGCCGAATTTAGATGTGATTTCAGCGCCACGTGTCAATTTCTAATTGGCTGTCCAAATTACGGTTGAGTCTTTGTCCGCCACGTGTCATATCTTATCTAATGATATGAACTCAAACCGTCCATAAATATGGGGTCATTGTCATCCTCATCTCTCACAAATTTACAAACACTTCTCATATCCAAATCACACAAATCTTTCTTTCTTTTCCGTTTTGATTTTGTCAAACCATTTATGCAATGAATCGTTTGACGAAATGGTTGCAGAAAGATCAAGAAGAGGCCGTCACGAGAAGCCGTCGACGAGCCTTGATGATGTTTGCCGCTGCCTTGCAAATCCAAACTCTGGAAGATGAGGATTCACAATGGGGTGGTTCTTCAGAAGGTCGTACCTATAAGGCCAGGGATCGAGAGCTGATGGATCTTCGACTCAAAGCTCAATACTTCACTGATCCGTGCAGGTATGAACCAAACATATTTCGTAGGCGATATAGAATGCAACCTTGGGTCTTTGACAGGATGATGCGCGACGTGGCTAACTACGACCCATATTTTGTTCAAACAAGAGATGCTTGTGGGAGACTAAGCTTATCCACTGAACAAAAGCTGACATGCGCCATGAGAATGCTCGCGTATGGCATCACAGCTGATTTCTGCGATGATTACCTAGATATTGCGAAGAGCACTGCCATTGAGATTTTGGAGCACTTCACAACAGCAATCTGGAATGTGTACCATGAGACTTACCTCCGCCGACCAACACCAGCGGATTTGCGACGGCTGCTGGACAAAGCTGCAGAACGGGGATTCCCAGGGATGGTGGGTAGCCTTGATTGTATGCACTGGCAGTGGAAAAATTGTCCCACCGGATGGGCAGGGCAGTATACTGGCCACAAAGGGAAACCGACAATCATCTTAGAGGCGGTGGCCTCCTACGATACTTGGATTTGGCATGCCTTCTTCGGACTTCCAGGTTCCCTGAATGATATTAACGTTCTTGGATGTTCACCATTGTTCAATGACGTATGCCTTGGTGAAACCGCTGAAGTAAACTACCAGGTATGTAATAGGCATTATCGTCAATGTTATTACCTAGTTGATGGCATATACCCTAAGTGGGGGTCATTTGTACAAACAATCCGAAACCCGAGGACGCCGCAGACACAACACTTCACAAGGATGCAGGAAGCATACAGAAAAGACGTGGAGAGAGCATTTGGTATTCTCCAAGCTCGTTGGGCAATCATAAGAGGACCAACTCGTGGGTAGAGTAAGGAGAACCTTCAATACATCATGATGACGTGTATTATCTTGCACAATATGATTGTTGAAGACGAGCATGATGAAGATGCAGCAGAGCCATTTGATCCGGATGATATCCCAACTAGACCCAAGAAAGCAGAGATATATGACAGACCAATAATTCCCACCGATATTCATCGCAATCCGCATCAACTAAATCAATTCTTGCGTCGTCATAGGGAGGTTAGATGTCCAATGATGAATAAAAACCTCCAAGATGATCGACCGATCTAGTCGATCATCTATGGACCATGAAGCTACAAGCTGATCAGAGCCACCAGTGAGGAGTATGCCTTGGTGTTTTTTTTTTTTTTTTTTGATTTCAATAAGTGGCCATGTAGTCATGATAAGTGGTCATGGCCTACTATGTATTGTGTGGTATGCGTTTACTTTGTATTGTGTGCTTTTAATTTGTGTGGTGTGCTTTATTATGAAAATAAAGTTCAATGCTTTATTATGAAGATGATCTACTGATAAGTGGAATAATTTTTATTATCATAAATTAAAACACAAACAATTCAAGTTAATAATATGAATTACATCCAAGATGTCTCTTGAAGTGAATCATAAGTGGCCAAGCCTGTGTTGTCTCCTCCAGAGGGTGTAGGATCTTGAGATTGTTCCGGGATGCTTGAAGTTTCTGCCTCCTTATCAATTATTTGTTGTTGCTTCCTCTCCCAATAACTCCTCTTTCTTGGGGTGAAAATTGATGGATCCACTTGCATCGTGCGAGCATCCTCAGCGCGTTGCTCAATTAGTTGGCCTTCCTCAAACTGTCTTTGCCTTTGTTGGTACTCGCGCTCTGTTTGTTCATAACATTTCTGCATTTGAACTCGTAGCTCATCCGCATCCTGCTTATTGCCTTTTTTCTTATCTAGCTTCTTAGCTTTCTGTCCTTGAGGACGTGCCTTCCTTGATGGAGTCGGCTCATCATCAGTATTGGGTGTTCCATCGTCATCCAAGTCAACATGATTAGGAACACTAAATGGGGTGTTTTCCATTGATGGAATTTTCCCAAACTTTTCCGTATTTTTCAACTCTCTCCAACAATGCTCAAACAAAAAATCACAACCATTTGTGTCGTAGTACGTTGATTTGACATTCATGAGCTACATATAATATTAAGTAAATAAAATATTAATTAAAAAATTAGCTTAGTATAAATCGATCAATAAACTATATAAGAACATTTTACTTTTAACAACTACATGAAAAATAAAAAAAATAATTATTATTGAACATATTTCAATATAATTACCTCGTCCTCCATATTTTCGCCGCTTCTTCGTTGAAAATGTTCGACCTTGTTAAGAGCATGGCGCCACTTCATACATGCCGGACTTATTTTCTTCCAACGAGCTTGGCAACTAGAAGTTGTTCTCTCCATGCAACCTACCAGTTTGTGAGCATTGTACTCCTCCGAAACACGACTCCATAATAACTCCGACGTTTGATCTTTTTCGACAGCACCATCACCCCCAACGGTGATCCAAGCTTGGCAAAGAATAACTTCTTCATTGTGTCTCCATGAATCCCCTCTTGGAGCCATTTTTCACAAGACAAAAAAATATATGTATAGATATATTTAAGAACAAGAAGATGTGTTTATGAATGGAAAATTGTAAAGGAGATGGAGTATATTTGGTGTGAGGATAGAAAAGAATGGGTTGGTATTTATAGAATTTTCTACTAGTTACTGTTCCAACGGATATATTTTTTTCCCACAATTTTCTGGTCATTTTTTTTAATTTTTTTTGGAACAAATAGGCCACAATAACCTTTCATTTAATAAGAGCCGTTGATAAATTTTTTTTCCCTCAAATCTGAGCCATCAGATTGAAAATAGATCCGTTTGAATAAAAAAAAAAAAATTCAAGGCACATCAGACCGTCCATTTTCAAAATGGAGTGATCTCAGCCGTTCGTGTTTTGACCGTTGCATCTCCCAACGGTAGGCAGCAGACAGCCCAGCATGGCGGGCCCACTGGAGCAGAAAGCATAAAATCAGATTTTCTCTCTCCAGCGCAATTGCGCGCGTTCTCTTCCTCCCCCCTTCTTTTTTTCGCGCGTCCTTCTCCTCTTCAATCTCCAGCGCGCCTCTCTCTCTCTTGGGCTGGGTCAGCCGGGCTTGTGGTCCCAGACCACTGTTCATCAGTCTCAGTCCTGGAAAAGTCTCAATTTTGAGACTTCAAATGGCCCCAAGTCTCATTTTTATGAGACCAGACCCCTCTAAAAATCAAGGTTGGAGATGAGAAGTCTCAAACTTGATCAAATTCTGATTTTTAGCCCCAAGGTTGGAGTTGCCCTTAGGACGAGGCAGTATATGTTAAGTGAGCTGTAGCCCACTAACCTTTCCAGCCTCACATCAGCTGGATCACACATGTAGGGTTTAGGCTTTCCAGCTACGATGCTAATATTATAATTGTTAGTAAAATAATTAGAAAATTGCTATATTGTGAATAAGTATATCTATAAGAAACCACTGTAATTCAAAACAAATATGATATAAGAAAACTGAAGTATGAAATCTTAGAAAAACCTTTGACAGATCGAGGCTAGAATTTGATTCTATAACCTTAAGACAAATCGCCCCTCACAGGTGCTTGAAGGTTTGAATTGGCGAATGCCTCCCAGGATACAACGATCTTTCTTCTTGTTGAGAAAGCACTTTAATCAACAAGAAACGGCGAACCAATGTAGTGTTTGAACTTTCTCTGTTTTTAACTCTAATATAAATGCAGAAATTCTTTGAATATTGGATGAATTTTCTGATGCAAAAATTGGATGCAAAGTGGTGGGATTGGTTCTGTATATATAGGAGTCTGATTCATTTTATTTGAAAGGTCATACCTTTCTACACTACAACTTCCACTTTGTGTTTAGTTTGAAAGGTTATAACCTTTGGATAAGATAATCAGTTACTTCTTTCATATATATCAAAATTGGTAATTTGAATTTTCATTCAAATGAATTTAATCTAATTTAAATTAATTAAATTTCCAACAATCCCCCACATGAATGAAAATTGTCTAAAAGTAAATAAAGTTATGCAGACACTTGAGAGAGTTCATATGGAAAAATATTGCATGGGTTTACTCGCTGATCAGTGAACGTGATGTCTTGAACTGCTCTGCTTTTTGTGTAAACCAAGTCAACAATACTCACACAATATCTTTCCGGACACTTTTTGGTTCTACGGTTGTGTTCATTTCGGCCATGAACAAATCCCGATATTCGTGAGTGCTTTAGAGAATTCAGCCTCCATAATTCTCATTGAAACGGCCACATTTCTCACTCATATAGGTGACTTCCTATAAAGAGTAGCCTGTCATACCCTACTCGAAAATTTGGAGCTATAGGAATCATTAAAAGATAAACTTATCCTTCACTCTTTTACAGGCAGCACTGTTTTCATCCTAGGAATGGGTAGGAGATAATCTCCCAGTGCTACTTTCGGTCATACACAATTCGGTTGTCCCTTTGAACCTAGATCTTGGGATCTCCAGTTAGCTAGGTTGGGTTGCCATTATGTCAACCTTTTCGTAATAGGCTTTAAACCCATTCCTCTTGATGATTTGTAAACTTTCTCTCTAATCAACCCTTAAACTATTTGGATCCATTTGGTTGACGCATTTCCATGTTGAAGAAATTCACTTGAGAACAGTTTCCGTTATGAACATAGATGATTAAGTTACATGCCCCCACATTTAACTTATATTTTGGGCTATCTACTTAATCACCATGTCGTTGTTCTGGAGATTTATAGAACTCCTGTACTCTCCAGATCATATTGATTATTCCTTCTATTTCCAATTTAGATTTCCATCAGGTTTTGGCCATAAACCGTGACGCTAATCATATTGGACCCTTTAATAATCAATAAATACTTTTTGACTAATCCTTTATTAGTCCTCTCTTTTTATGCATGAGGTACATGTGCAAACATAGGTGAAAATCTTCCATGTACCTTCATTATTTTGAACGGGTAGAATGTCTGATTGTATATATGTATATATGTTCATATATATATGTAAGTTAGTATCCAGTGCGTCAAGTAGCTAAAGTGTATATAAAATACAAACTTTATTATAGCATCTGATACAATACTTAGCTAGGGACATCAATTCTTTATCTGTGGTCTGATGCCCATTTACAAACAACACATACATACATAACTATATATAATAACATTCAATCCTACTTAACAGAGACATGATACTCCTTACTTAGATACTCTTTCCTTGGACCACTACTAGAATAATGTCATTAGACATCGCCACTATTAAATCGGTCAGGATTGCACCTGATGTTAAAAATCGTGCTAACATCAGTTTGTGAAAAAACCGATTTCTATTGTTATTATAGACATCAGTCACTAACAGAAGCGATGAGAAAGGTTTCGTTGGAAAATTTTTAAAAAACGCGGAGGGACTAACTTTGAAAAATTTGAGAACACGGGGACTAAAATTTCATTCCCCCCCCCCCCAAACACTTTGTATTTTTTTTCCGCTTTCTCTAAAATTTCGAACCCTACCTCCTTCTTCGGCAGATCACCTTGTCGACCTCATCATTCTCCAAGCCGCCTCCGACCTGACCCCGAGTCCCCGACCTCAGTCTCTGACCCCGTGTTCCCCTGCCTCGCTCTCTGACCCCGAGTCCCCGATCTCGTTCTCCAGACCTCCAGCTTGAGATCCGATCTGTCATTATTTTGTGATAAGGACAACACCCGACTATCATCATCTGCACTCCCTTTTTCAGGCTTGGTGAGATTTGGTTGTTGATCTTTATCATCTATTCTTTTCCTTTAATCTCGGTGACTGGATTCACAATTTATTCAATTTCATCACTGCTATTTTTGGGTGGTTGAATCGTGATCTTGGTTTTTGTTTACAGCTCTGCCACTTGGATTTGGGTGCTGATCTTGGAAGAAGGACCGAAGCAACTACTGGTTTCTGTTGAAGGTGGGTATTTTAATTACTGGTTTCTGTTGTGGTTAGGTTTTAACTTATTTAACTTCCTATGTTTTAGAGGTGTTTGTGCTTAAAAGAAAGATCAAAGTCAGTCAATCTTGCGTTCTTGGTTAGTTGAATTGATAGTTTTTGATGTGGATAAGTTTTGATTTATTTGGGTTTCTTGTATGAGTATTAGTTTTGCTGTACTTTATTGAGGTTTTGTTGTTGGTTGATGTCTCCCCCGATAAGCACTTAGGTTTCAACTGATTTCCAAAAGTTTGCATAATTACATGCAAGGCATAAGAAGTTAATACGGCTTACGTTTTCTCGTGGCAGTTGAAAATGATAGAAGCTCTCCAGGACATTGAAATTGCTTCCAGATTAGTCGGTTTTGATGCTGATAGCTAGTGATGACTCTTTGGATGAGAAGTATAAGAAGCTCCGGTGTTGTATGAATCCACTACTCCACGATAGTGAAGATTATCGGTTGATTGAAAAGTATCTTCTTACTACTGATGCCCCTACACATACGGTGGGTTTGCATTTTGATACTCTAGTGCATATTGTCCTGGTGAAAAATTTGAATATACTCAAAATTTTAATGTCAATTCATTTATTTATGCAAATCTTGTTTCTGGCATCTGATGAGATTATCAAGATTGGAGTCTTGAACTTAAAGAAGTTTTTTCACTTGAAAGGGAAGGGGAATTGGATAAATACGCTCCTTGTGATCATCTGAATATTTCTGTACCGGCATCAGACTCGATCCATGCTACTAGGTACAGACAATGACCTTCAACCAATGAATATACTGAAAACTTTAGTTTAACACCTTTTGCCTCAATTTTCTAGGGAAGACTTATTCAGTTTATCCTTTTATCGATATGTTATGTTCACAATAATCCTTCCATTGTTTTTTATCATGATCCATTAATATATGAATGTTGACTTCATAATCCAAAATCATCGAACCTATTACTTTTATTAAAAGTTTTGGAATCTGACCCGCTTTCTAAAAGCAGGTAGCTTAAATAGTTTAAGATTTTGATTTGGTTTCATCTGAATTAGTTATTCATAAGTTCTTTTGCACAACAAAGACAAGTGAAAGGACTTGCAGGGCTTTGGTTCTAGTTTTCTGTGATGGGTAATACTCGAGCCATTGGTGCGTTTCCGGTGCTTGTGTTAGTCCAGTTCTTTGTTATTGCAGCAGAGGCAAACACTCAGGAATGTAAGTTCTCTTCAATTGTTATGTTCTTTCTCAAAGTGAAGCAGCGCTAATCAGTTTTCCTTGATGGTATGGCAGCAGACATTGGTTTTTCTTCTTTAGCTTTGTTAATAAGCACCTTTTTGCATCCCCTAGTTGTACAAAGAGCTTTATGTAACTGTTTCTGCTTTACAAGCTTCTTGTAAGTCACTGACTGTGGATTGAAGCATTAAACATGATTTGAATTTTGGATGTAGATGGTTATATGCAGATTCTTATGGATGAGTGGAATATAAAACCTCCTAGTTGGGTGAGTGCCGATCCTTGTGACGGCTGAGAAGGTATATAGTGCACCAATTCACGCATCACTGCCTTGTAAGTTCTTGGTCTTCACCTTTTTAGTGCTCCTGGAAGTTGCTTGCTTCATATTTTAAGAGGATATTACCGGAAAAATCTTAAAAACAGAATGCTGCTTTGGCATGGTAAGTTGCACTAGCCAAATTTTATGGAATATAGTGTTTTTCTGCAGTGAGATGAGAATGGCTATAGTTCTTTTCAATGTTATTTTTCAAGGTACACAGAAATCTATTGATAAATGTATCAGGATTTAGGATGCAGAATCATGACTAAGAGCAAAATGTATTAGGTACACAGAAATCTAATAGTAATTATCTTTTCCTCAGGTTCTCGGTTTACGAACTTTGTGGGAATACTTAGCCAAGGACTAAGAATAGCTCCTCCTGAAGCTCCAGCTACTGGTTATATGGTTTGTTTTCTTTGTCTATGTATATATTTGTATACATATGTATTAATGTTTATACATCTCTGTTTTTATATGTATGTTTACACTGTCTTATCCACTTTTCTTGAAACTAACAGTTTCATCATTTTGCCTTGCAGTTTGGCAAGGGGATTTACTTTGCTGACCTTGTCAGTAAGAGTGCTCAGTATTGCTATACAGATAAGAAAAATCCTATGGGCCTCATGCTTTTAAGTGAAGTTTCCTTGGGAGAGATCCATGAGCTCAAGAAGGCCACAGTGAGCTCATTTGCATCCCCCCTTATCCTTTCTTTTTCTTCTATCCTTTTTCATGTGTGTTTTGATCATTTTGATATTCTGTATATATATTGACATCATGTGTCAACTAATTTTAACTCCCGTAAAATTTTTCAATTTGACCTATGTAAAAACACAATATACTGGATTCATTAGACTTATTATTTCTTACAACTTTTTCCCACTTAACTTATCTTTATGCATTCTATTGTCATTCAGTATATGGATAAACCTCCTAAGGGAAAGCACTCTACTAAGGGACTTGGCAAGAAAAAACCTGAGTCGGACTATGTTAAATGGAGAGATGATGCCACTGTGCCCTGGGCAAACCAGTGGATTCACATGTCAGGGCCTCTGAGCTAATGTATAATGAGTATATTGTTTATGATACAGCTCAAGTAAGTTATGAACTCTGTTCTTGTTTTTTTATCTTCTATATGGGATAGTGGCAGTTTCTTACACTAAACTTTACGTGTTCATAAGATTTTGATTTAAATTAATTCTTTACTAGTAATACTAGAAGTGGCAGCTACATTAACTGGATATCAGTGTAAGATTGTGTACACTTCGGGTTCTAATTCTTAGAGCCGCTCTAAATAACTGGATATCAACCTTTGCCTAGTGTTGGTACACTACTAATTTTAGAAGTTGTTCTCCAAACAGGTTAAGATGCAATTTCTATTGAAGGTGAAGTTTCATCACAAGATAACTTTTTTTTCTTCTTATTAATTTCCTGCAAAAAGAGTAAAATTAAGCTATTAAGGATTAGAGCAGTATAAATGTATGAAATTTTTACTGACTAGCTAAATGCCTAGGGTCTACAGCATATTCTATGCTTCAGTATTTTTAATTCTTGAGCTATAAGCACAGCGGTTGAAATTGAATAGGTCCTATGTATTTGTCTTTGCAACATTGTTTCAAGAATTTCGTTGACTCGAAGTGGAAATTGTTTGGTGATGAGGCTGGTTACTCATGAGTCTGCTCTGAATTGTCTATATAGGTATTGTGGATCCGAAAGTGTTACTGGAACTCTTCTCGATGTACCGTGAGTGGCAGGAGGAGAATGTCAAAAAGCTTAGCCAAAAACAGGTTTGTTGTAATAATTAAGATGCATCAGTGCCTTTTGAATTTTGAATTTTGAGTTTCAACACATAGCAACTGTGCATGATGCAGTGTGCAAGAGAATATCTGCAGAATGACCAGAGTTTCTTCGGTCATCTGTCAAGCCATTAGTTATCTGCACCGCACACCAAGAACACCAATCTTGATTGAGTATTGTGCTGTGATGTGCAGGATTGTCAGGTGTAATGGGGGTTGCTTATATTCAAGAAGTTGGGAAAGCCAACCTCTTTTTTGAGTTAGGCTAGCTTTTAATTAACATTTTTGTAGCAATTATGAACAAACATGAATACTAATTGCTAGGCTAGCCTTGTAGTAGGTGAATTGGGGTTTTATTTTGCCCATTTTGTAAATTGTTAAGGATGATGATTTCAGATATAATAGCCCAACATTCAAATCACTCTTGTCAACTATCGAAATTGCAATTTATAACAGCAGCTATATATTTTGTGGAAATCATCCTCTTTATAGAATGTGATGTCTAGATATAAAGTTGAAATCAGTTTTAACCATAAAAACTGATGTCTAGTAATACAGATACATCAGTTCTAAAATGAAAATCGATGTTACTGAAATATACAGACATCAATTTTTTGTTGAAAACGATACGTTACTGAGTACCAGACATCAGTTCCAAAATGAAAATCGATGTTACTAAAATATACAGACATCGATTTTTTGTCGAAAACGATATGTTACAGAGTACCAGACATCAGTTCCAAAATGGGAACCGATGTCTGTAACAGTACCAGACATCAGTTCCAAAATGGGAACCGATGTCTGTAACAGTATCAGTCATCGGTTCTTAAATCAATAACGATGTTAAAACGCAAACTTGTGTTGTGTAATATATATTTCTTTAAGCTTGAAATACAATAAAATGTGGGTTTAACAATAGTAAAGCATGCAAGTTTGTTATCATTTAAATCTATTTACATCGGTTTATAATAAGGAACCGATGTCTACACAAATACTAGACATCGGCTAAAAACCGATGTCTGCATTTTCCGGATCTTTCTCATCACCCACAAAGACATCGGTCGGGTTTTTGTTTCTCATCGGTTTTTGGCCGATGTCTGGGGCCATAATTCTAGTAGTGGACTTCTTGGGAGCATATCTTGAAAAGGCCATTACTGAGATAACCTTTTCCTACATATATCCCGTTCTTGGTAAGTATGACTTTATCAACTTCAAAGATCACACGAAATCCATTTTTGATCAACATCGAACCAGAGATTAAATTCTTTCGAATATCAGGCACATGAAGTACATTGTTTAAAGTAATTTCTTTCCCAGATATCAACTTTAAAACAATATTACCAGTGCCTTGAACCATTGATGTGGAAGCATTGCCCATGAATAATTGCTCTCCTTGATTTACTTCCGCATAGGTAGAGAACATCTTCTTATCAAAACATATATGGCAAGTAGCCCCTGTGTCTATCCACCATTCTTCGGCGCTTGTTATCATATTGACTTCAGTCACCATGGCTAAAAGGTTCATATCAGCAATGTCAACAGACAATCTATCTCCCTCAGTCATGTTTGCTTCAGTGGCTTTCTTGTAGCCTTTGTTTTTCTTGCTATGACATTCCATAGCACGATGACCTGTCTTATTACAATTGAAACACTTGCCTTTGAACTTTTTTGAGTTTCCTGGCTTATAATTTTTCCCAGAGAACTTTCTCTTCTTATTTTTGTTTTGTGGTTCATCTTCCATGACAAGTAACTTGGCCATCATAGAACTAGCATCACTTCTCTTGTCAGATATGCGATTGCCTTCCTCAACCCGTAGCCTCACAATTAGACCCTCAAGATCCATCTCCTTGCGCTTATGCTTGAGATAATTCTTGAAATTCTTCCAAGATGGAGGAAGTTTCTCAATAATACATCCCACTTGCAAAGTTTCATTAATTGACAGATTTTCTGTAGCCATCTCATGTAGAATCAATTGAAACTCCTCAACTTGACTGAGTACAGTTTTAGTATCTACCATCTTGTAGTCAAGGAAACGACCGATTATATATTTCTTTGCTCCAGCATCTTCGGTCTTGTATTTCTTTTCTAAAGACTCCCACAAGCTTTTAGCATTCTTTATTGGACTGTACACTTTGTAAAGTACAATGTCCAATCCATTAAGAATGTAATTCTTGCATAGAAAATCTGAATGATGCCATGCGTCTACAGTAGCAGCCTCTTCTGCAGTGCTTCCTGATGCAGGAGCACTTTCTTTCAGAAATTTGGCCAAGTTCAGAGTAGTGAGGAAGAACAACATCTTTTGCTGCCAGCATTTGAAGTTTGTCCCACTAAATTTCTCGGGTTTCTCCCCATGAGTGGAGGAAGGAGGAATCAACACAGGTGCAGCAATAGCCATTCCTTTTCCCTTATCATTTCCAGTAACATCAACATCGTCACCAGCCATTTTCCTTTGACAGAAAAGAAGCCACACTATTTAGTATGGTGCATATGGCACATGAACAAACAACATACAGTATAACACTCGAGAAACAAAAATCTGATTTTGTTTCTTATATATAATGTAGCAATTCTCAAAGTGTAAATTGTCTTAAGATTGTTAGTAAAATAATTAGAAAATTGCTATATTGTGAATAAGTATATCTATAAGAAACCACTGTAATTCAAAACAAATATGATATAAGAAAACTGACGTATGAAATCTTAGAAAAACCTTTGACAGATCGAGGCTAGAATTTGATTCTATAGCCTTAAGACAAATTGCCCCTCACAGGTGCTTGAAGGTTTGAATTGGCGAATGCCTTCCAGGATACAACGATCTTTCTTCTTGTTGAGAAAGCACTTTAATCAACAAGAAACGGCGAACCAATGTAGTGTTTGAATTTTCTCTGTTTTTAACTCTAATATAAATGCAGAAATTCTTTGAATATTGGATGAATTTTCTAATGCAAAGTGGTGGGATTGGTTCTGTATATATAGGAGTCTGATTCATTTTATTTGAAAGGTCATACCTTTCTACACTACAACTTCCACGTTGTGTTTAGTTTGAAAGGTTATAGCCTTTGGATAAGATGATCAGTTACTTCTTTCATATATATCACAATTGGTAATTTGAATTTTCATTCAAATGAATTTAATCTAATTTAAATTAATTAAATTTCCAACAATAATCTTATAGGAGCTCTATAAGAGCAGGATTGTAACTCAGTTGTAAATGTGCTTGAATACAGAAATACATTCTATGTTTTGACATGGTATCAGAGCAATGCTCTTGAGACCTATACCATTCTAGAAATCTAGACTACCCATACCTATATTCCGCTGCCAGAAATACCAAGAGAAGAACCTTGTTTCTTCATCTTAACCAATACCTAGAAAACATATCCATATCAGAAATACCAAGAGAAGAGCCTTAGTTTCTTCATCTTACCAAATACCAGAAACAATACCCAAAGAACTTTTGTTCTTCCCCATATCCTTAAACCAAAAATCAAGCACAAATTACCGAACTCCATAGCTTCCAGCAAACCAGCTGCAAACCGGAAGCCACCTGCAAACCAGCCCCGACACCTGCAGATCCCGCCCTGCAGCCTCCAGCTTCACCGCAGCAACAGCTCCACTGATACTCGCCACGCTGCAATTCTCCGATCTGCACTTCCACTTCAGTTTCAACTGACAGAAGAAAGGAGAGAGAGACAAGGGCTGGTCTCGGAAAAGGGAGGAGAAGAAAAGAGAAAAAAAAAAGGGGGGGGGGAACAACTTTCTCAAAAGCAGAAGAAGAAAAGAAGAAAGCGTCAAGCACGTGAAGGAGGAGAGAAAAAACAAAAAAACAAAAAAACAAAAAAACAAAAAACAAAAAACAAAAACAAAAAAAAACAAAAAACAAAAAACAAAACAAAAAAAACACAAAACAAAAAAGGGATTAGAAATTTTATCCTTGTAACGTCGAGCTTACTCGCTCAATCACAGAGGTTCACCCAATTAATGTGGTGTCTAGGTTGATTGGATACGAGAAGTGCTAGCAACGGGTCTCACCCCCTGCTAAACAAGTGAGCTGAGCTCCGCCAAAACCGTTCCTCTACTACCTGGCTACATTAAAAGGAGTTACCAAAAGGTTGGGCGATAGGCAACACCCAAGGATCCGATTTCTCTTCTCTTTACTTAGTGAGTATTGAACCATGGTTCTCGAGGAAGTATCTGCTGATTCAACCCCCACATCGGCAACCAACTCTTCTCAATATAAAGGGCGATCAACATGCAATGATCATGGTCCTATTGCTCCAGAAAAATTGGACAGCACCAATTTTATTTCCTGGTCTAAACATGCGAAGTTGAACATCACCGGCCGAGGTAAACTTGGCTACCTCACCGGCAAGAAGAAAGCACCATCTGAAGAAGATGAAGAGGGGTATGAAATTTGGGTCGAAGAAGACAGTCTTGTTCAATCATGGCTCTTCAACTCCATGCACAAGGATGTCAGAGGAAATTATGAAAGTTTGGAGACAGCTAAAGAAATTTGGGATGCTATCAAAACTACTTTTTCAGTAGCTCAAGATGATACAAGAAACTATGAGCTACAAATTGCTTCTGTTTCCACTAAACAGAATGGGGCTTCTCTTCATGACTATTACAGCAATATGAAGAAAATATGGCAGGAGCTTGACATATTGGACCCCCACCAGCTTAAGGATGCAGACTCTATCACCTACATGGCTAATAGAGTCACTAAGCATCGTGTTTATTTCTTCTTAGCAGGGCTAGACCCTCACCTTGATGGAGTCCGGAGTAGAATCCTAAACAGCAAGCCGCTGCCTTCCATAGAAGAGACTTATTCTCAAGTCAGTGTTGAGCATAATAGACTCAAAAAAAAAAAAATGATGTCTGATACAAAGTACGAAGGCTCTACCATGGTTGCTCAATACCAACCACCGCATGTCCGTAGCTTCCAGCCACCTCCATCATCATCATCTTGGAAAGCACCCTCTCCGGGATCCATGAAATGCACTCATTGCAAATCAACAGGGCATATGGTAGAGACTTGTTTCCACTTACATGGCTTCCCAGAATGGTGGGAGGAGCACATTTCCCGAAAGGAAGCACAAGCAAAAGAAGTACAAGGGAAAGCAAGATCATTTAAGCCATCTAGCAACAACAACCCAAAGAGTTATCGATCCAAAGGCAAACCTCAAGTCTCCCTCCAAATTGCTTCCCCAGACCTGAGTTCGAGTACAGCTTCTGATGAACCTCCTCACAATGTTCACTCTGGTAACTACACTTTTGCCTTCATGACAACTTCAGGTACACCTTTTTCTTTGCTATCGAGTAACTCTGACTTTAATTGGAAGGATATGTGGATAATTGATTCAGGTGCAAAGGACCATATGACTAATAACCCTAGAAATATTCACCATTTAACCCCAGTTCACCGGTCTGGCGTAACTAATGCCAATGGCGATTCTTATCCCATTACTGGAGCTGGATCTGTTACTCTTACCAAATCCATTACCCTTGATACAGTGTTACTTGTTCCTTCCCTATCTCATAATCTCTTGTCTGTCAAACAGATAACAAAATAATTTTATTGTTGTGTAATTCTTTACCCGTGGTGTTGTATATTTCAGGACATCCTAACGGGGGAAATCATTGGGCGGGGTATTGAGAAGGGGGGGTTATACTACATGGAGATGACCACTACTGGCAATCGTCGCATAAGTGAGGTGCATCATATTTAGAAAAAACCTTCCACCGATGAAGAACAGATCTGGTTATGGCATAAAAGATTGGGACATCCATCATTTGGGTATCTCCAAACTCTCTTCCCTTTACTGTTTCAGCATAATAGACCATCAGACTTTAAATGCAACACTTGCATTTTAGGCAAGAGTCATCGTGTAACCTATCCGTTGAGCTCGAATAAAAGTATTTCCCCTTTTGATCTTGTTCACTCTGATGTCTGGGGACCTTGTCCAGCAACGCCCTCTGGAATGAAATGGTTTGTTTTATTTGTCGATGATTTCACCCAAATGAGTTGTATCTACTTGCTGCGAAATAAAAGTGATGTTTTCCCAGTTTTTCAGACTTTTCATGCTATGATCCAAACTCAGTTCCAAACACCTATTAAAGTCCTTTGTTCCGATAATGGTGGAGAATATGTGAACCATCTCTTTCACCAGTATCTAGCTACCCATGGCATCATTCATCAGACCACATGTCCTCAAAATCCTCGACAAAATGGTGTGGCAGAAAGAAAGAACCGCCACATTCTAGAAGTTGCTCGCTCCATGTTAATCAGAGCTCATATGCCAGAATCTTTTTGGGGTGATGCCATCCTAACTACTGCTTACCTCATAAATAGACTTCCTACGCAAGCCCTTCAGTCTACAGCTAAGGAAACCAGTCCAACACCACAAACACAAATTCAAGCTCTTGCCTGTCATTTACCTTTACCACCTACCCATGCCCTTGATCCAAAGATTTTTGGTTGTGTAGCTTATGTACATATCCATCGAAACCAGAGGACTAAGTTGGATGCTTGTGCTGAAAAGTGTATCTTTATTGGCTATGCTTCCACTCAAAAGGGATATCGGTGCTATGGTCCAACTACTAAACATACCTATGTTTCCATGGATGTTACATTCCATGAACATGATCTACATTTTTCCCCGAAGACTACTCTTCAGGGGGAGAATGATATTGAGGAAGAGCAATCTTCGAGGGATTGCTTGTGTCCACCCTTGGAACCCATGGACGGAAATACTAGAGAAACAAGAATTGAGCATGGAAATACTGAAAGGAGCAACCAGTTACCGACATCAGAAGCAAACTCTAGAATCGTTGAAAATGGAAATCAGCTGCCAACTCCAGAATCACCAGTAAGAGAGATTTCTTCCCCTTCTACTACCCCATCAACACCAATGCTCCCTGAGGATGATCCATAGGTAATTAATAACCCTGTGTTTGAATTTCATGATAATATAAATTTTGAGCCTAACATTGAAACGGAACCAAGTAACATTATAAGGGGTCATAAATTGCCATTTCAAAAAAATAGAGGTCAACCAAAGGCTCAATATGAACCAGATCCTAAAGCCAAGGCCAAATATCCCATAAGCAATTACATGTCATCCCATAGGTTATCCAAGTCATATGCATCCTTTGTATTTCATTTATCTGCTATTATCATTCCAAATAAAATACAGGATGCTCTAGCAGATCATAAGTGGACTAAAGCTTTGGAAGATGAAATGAAAGCCTTGCAAAAGAGTCACACATGGGAACTAGTGCCAAAACCAGCAGGGAAAAGAATAGTAGGATCCAGATGGATCTATACATTGAAGTACGCAGCTGATGGTACATTGGATAGATATAAAGCCAGGTTGGTTGCTAAAGGGTATACTCAGACATATGGTATTGACTATCAAGAGACTTTTGCACCAGTGGCCAAGATGAATACTGTTCGAGTACTACTGTCATTAGCGGCTAACCTTGACTGGCCTCTGAAGCAATTTGATGTAAAGAATGCCTTCTTACTGTTTGTACCCACATTTGCATGGCCATTCGGACATAGCTAATGTGCATAACTATTGAATGATTTCTAATTACAATGAGCTGCTCAACAAGTAATTTGGGCTGGTAGCCAAAAATGGTGGCCGATGAATAATTAGACATTTCGTCTTATCCAAGTCGATTCAGACAAAGCTAGGCCTTTAGTTATCGGCCGGCCCGTAGTCATCAATTCGAAAAAGAGATTTATTATCGAAAAGCCCATCAGCCGATTGTTCAAGTCATTCTAGTCAGTTTCCAACTCGAACTCAACTTGGGAGGATAATAGATAATGGCTGATTGTCAGAGGGCCGATAAGCGATAAAGATGAAATTTGATCAAGTAGTATTTCAATCGACTTGAAGTTCATGTCAGCCGATGAGGAGAGTTCAATCCAAGATAGCCTACTTCAAGATTAATTATAGCCATTGATGGTGACCATCAGAGCCGATCCAGATAGAGTCCAGCGTCAAGTCAGCCAACGATAAGTATTGAAGCCGAATCAAGATAGAGTCACTGAGCCAAGAGGAGGCCGAATTCCACTCAAGTTCAAAGAGTCAAGAGATCAGTTCAAGTCACAAAGCAGCCGATATAAATAGAAGCATCGACAGAAGACAACAGACACACACAACTCCAGAAACTCAAACCATCAAGTTTTTCTTATTTCGTTTTACCTTTTGCTTAGGTAGAATTTCCATTTGTTTCCTTAGTTTATTTGCTCTGCTAGTTACAATCTCAGTTACTTTACCTTTCTTGTAGCCTAGTATCGATTTTGAATTGTTCTCTTTGTTTTCTTTCAAACAATAGTTGATAATTTTCAGCCATTCCAGATTTCAGTTTCGTTGTTATTATCTTTTATTTACTCCTTATTATCTTTATGCTTTACTTGTTTGATCGTGCTATTTACTGTTTGTAATCGCATAGTAGCTATTAATCTCATGTTTACTCATACTCTCACGACCACACCTAACTTACCCGATCTTCAGCCACCAAGTCCTTAATCTAGAGGCATCGAACTACAGCCGAGAATACGTTCCTTCCTCGGCTAACAATTGCTTGATAAGTCAGATCTACATCCACTACACCTACAATTGTACTACAATTGTACATATGGACTTCTGGCCGTGTGCTGGCACGCTCCGCATCTATTCATCGAGAAGGACATTTGTTCCTTAATCCCTCGGCTGTATAGGCCGAGGTGATTTTCACAGGCAACACCTAAATGGAGACTTGAAGGAAGAAGTCTATATGGATCTACCTCCTGGCTATTCTCTACCTTCACAAGCAGGAATGGTGTGCAAGTTGAAAAAGTCCCTTTAAGGACTAAAACAGTCCCTCAGGGCATGGTTTGGAAGATTCAGCCAATCTATGAAACAATTGGTTATAAACAAAGCAACTTTGACCATACACTGTTTCTGAAGTGCAGGAAAGATAAACTTACTGCACTTATCATTTATGTTGATGATATGATTGTGACAGGTAATGACCCAGAAGAAGTCAAGAAACTAGAAGCACATCTATCATCTGTTTTTGAGATGAAAGATCTTGGAGGATTGAAATACTTCTTGGGCATTAAGGTGGCTAGATCAAAAAAAGGCATTTCCCTATCTCAAAGGAAATATGTGGTTGACTTACTCATAGAGACCGGTTTACTAGCATGTCAACCAGCAGATACACCGATGGAGCAAAATCACAAATTAGCAGAATATCCATACCAAGTGCCTACTAACAAAGAGAGCTATCAAAGGTTAGTAGGCAAGCTCATTTATCTCTCACATACACGACCTGATATTGCATATGCTGTAAGCGTTGTAAGTCAATTCATGCATGCACCAAGTGAAGATCACATGCACGCGGTACATAGAATTTTGAGGTATTTGAAAACAAAACCCGGTAAAGGGATCATGTTTTCCAAGAATAACCATATAGACATAGCTGGATACACAGATGCAGATTGGGCTGGTTCTATCACTGATAGAAGGTCTACTTCAGGTTACTTTACTTTTGTGGGAGGTAACTTGGTCACGTGGAGAAGCAAGAAGCAAAAAGTGGTTGCTAGATCCAGTGCAGAAGCTGAGTACAGAGGAATGGCTCATGGAGTATGCGAAATGCTATGGCTTCATCATTTGATGAAAGACTTGGGGTTCAAACCCAAGTATGCTATGAATTTGTATTGTGACAATAAAGCAGCCATTGATATAGCACACAATCCAGTTCAACATGATAGAACAAAACATGTTGAAGTGGATCGACATTTCATCAAGGAGAAGTTGGAGTCAGAAACCATTAACATGCCACATGTGCGTACTGAAGATCAACTTGCAAATATCCTGACCAAAGCTGTTTTTGGAAAAGTGTTCCACAGCTCACTAGACAAGTTGGGTATGCGAGACATCTATTCCCCAACTTGAGGGGGAGTGTTAAGTGAGCTGTAGCCCACTAACCTTTCCAGCCTCACATCAGCTGGATCACACATGTAGGGTTTGGGCTTTCCAGCTACGATGCTGATATTATAATCTTATAGGAGCTCTATAAGAGCAGGATTGTAACTCAGTTGTAAATGTGCTTGAATACAGAAATACATTCTATGTTTTGACAGTATACAGGTTTGACAAACACTGACAAGACGAGAAGGGCACTCAAGCCATAGAGAAACCGAACCAAAAGCATGACTATCTCTATATATGCCGTTTCGAGGGTCTTGGGCCACATGAGGACCGCCGGTTGATAAGGTTTAAGCCATTTCAATATCTCTGACTGGCCATATGCTTGAGGATCTCTAACCGGCCATGTATATGCCGGGAGGATTTTATATGCTGCTCGAGGACTGTATATGCGATTAAGGTGGGGTGGGTCTAATCCTTTGAGAAGTTGTATTCTAATTTATGTCTACCTCTATCTATGATCTGGATCGACCTTTTTTTTTTTTTTTTTGCTTATGCAGGTACTAGGCAGTAATCCTTTTCTGGCTTTTCATTTACATCATCGACCTCTTCTTGTTATTTTTGTTCGCTCATCGAGGAAAAAAAAAAAACTATGTCCCCTGAAACACAACTTTTCTATTTTGGACAAATGAAATATGCATTAAGCCGAAAGGCAAAGTGACAACACAAATCTCAAACCAAAGTGCGTTCTACAAGTTATCTAGCTAGTTTGTGTGAAGACACAAGGGAATTTCGAAGTGAGTAAATCTCACGGTGTTCATTTACGAACAAAGTACCTTATCGTCTTTGAGTTATTTATTTAATTATGACTATAATTGGTATTAGTAGCGTTCTTGAGTGAATGATTATGTGTGCATATATTTACGTGAAATATATCTATTGGTGGATTTGTTGTGTGAAGAAAGAAATATGCATGATTTATTCAAATTATTGTTTTGAGATGTGACTTTTTGGAAAACAATATATTGTGAAAATGATGATTTCATTGTGTCAAAAAGTATTGAGATTGGTGTAACATTTTTGAGTATGCGCGACATATTTAAATGTTTTGCTCCATGGACCAAAAAGGCCTAAGGATTAGAGGTCACTCCATGACCTAGGACAGTATAATTGAGTAATTATGTTTTTGCCGGGTTAATGGTTATGATTCAATAGAGCTCTAGTCTATCTGCTAGGATATCTCATGGGGTAACAGTGCGAGGTTAATTTCAACTCATAACTACGTTTTAAAATGAAACAAAGTGTGAGTTGTTTTCCTTTGTTACATTTTTTAAAGAAATCAAAGTGCAAGTTGTTTTCCTTATTGTTAGTGTGAGTTGTTTTGGTTGTTGTATTTGAGTTTACTCATACAAGCTTTCAAAAGCTTGCCGGGTTTGTTTGTTGCAATATGGTGCAATATTCGATAGTGTAATGGTTAATCTTACATGTCAGGGTAATCGTGGGTGAAGCTGAGATCTCATCATTGCAGCTGTATGGGTAGAAAACTAATTTTGTGGCTTGACGTTGTTAAGACTTCTGCTATATTGTAAGCTCTGAGAAGCATTTACGTTTTATTTTATTGTTGCAATTTAATTTGTAAACTTGTGTGTAATATATGAATTTACAGAGCGAGTATGTATTGACATTGTGCGTTCAGGGCATCAGTATGCACTCGGTGTAAAAGGAAGAATTTTTTAGGTATTCTGTATTGATGGCTGAATCATCACGTCTGGTATAATTGTGAGATTATCTTATTTTTAATTATGTTTAAAAATCAGGGCATGATATTTTAGGGGTTCAAGATGCTGTACGTGTTTGTATTTTAGGATTCGGGATGCCATACATGGTTGGTTTGCAACTATCCCTCCGGTTCCAAGAGTCTCTCCTTAAACCAGTGAAGGATCTGAATATGCAAGCATGATTGTATCAAAATGATACAATATTTTTGTTGTAAGCAAGTTTCATTTGCTGCATTGAAAGTAGAAACTTTAAACTACTGATCCTATCTTTTTCATTTTGTCATTTTCTAACAGCTATGCAAATGTAGTTTTATCGAAATGGAAGTATCTATTTTTTTATAAGCAAAGTTTCATTAGTATTATGCAGGTTGATATTATTGCATGATCCTCATTAAATTCAAATGATATTATTGACTCGAACCACTATAAAAAAAAAAAAACGCAAGAAATGGCTTAGATTTGATTTGATTATAAATTTGAGTAATGAATTTAGCGCTAAAATAAAATTTAGCTCTAAATTAAAATATGTAAAGCGTCGCAAGTCCCAAAATTTAAAGAGGGGCGGGTATAGACTGACCCCTTTGCCCAGACTGAAACGGAAAGGGAAATGGAAGAAGAGGGAGAGGAGGTGGCGACGGAGCCTCCCAAAATTCACCGCCTTGGCGAGTCCGTAGTGAACCGAATCGCCGCCGGTGAGGTCATCCAACGCCCCGTCTCCGCCGTCAAGGAGCTCGTCGAGAACAGCCTCGACGCCCACTCCTCCTCCATTAATGTTGGTCAAGGACGGCGGCCTCATCCAAGTCTCCGACAACGGCCACGGAATCCAAGTCAGTCATTACTTTCTCTCGCATTTAATTCCTTGCCGGAATGTTAAATATCACGATTGATTGTGAAATTATTCGCAGTCTGCTGTAGTATGAGGACTTGCCGATAATGTGCGAGCGGCATACGACGTCGAAATTGTCGTCGTTTGAAGACCTGCAGTTCATAAAGTCGATAGGGTTTCGAGGAGAAGCTCTTGCGAGCATGACGTATGTGGCTCATGTGACGGTGACGACGATCACCAAGGGGCAGTAGCATGGTTATAGGTGTGTGTTTTCTTTTTGCTTTTGAGGCAATTTTGTTTTGTTTATACAAAGAAATGGAGAATTGGAAGTGGATAGGCTTTTGAATTTTGTATTGGTTTTGTTTGTGTTACAATGTGGTCTTGAAATTGTAATTCTTATGAGTTCAGGGTCTCCTATAAAGATGGAGTGATGGAGCATGAGCCGAAGGCGTGCGCTGCCGTAAAAGGAACTCAGATAATGGTATGAAACTCAGTTTGGTTTGGTTGGTTTAGTCTAGATATAAGCAATCGGAGCTGTTCGAACAATTTATAAACCGTTTGAATCCACTAAAGCAGGGTGAATGTGGATTACATGGGATGAAATTAGCTTGTTATTTTTGTTTGTTCACGTGTGCAATGTGATGAAATTGGCTTAAGTTTTTGATTAAGTTGTTATGTGCTTTCAGATTGAGAACTTATTCTATAACATGTCTGCCCGGAGAAAGAATCTGCAAAACTCTGCTGATGATTATTCAAAGATTGTAGATTTGTTAAGCCGGTTCGCCATTCATCACACAAGTGTTAGCTTCTCCTGCAGAAAGGTAGGTTGACGTTAAAGTGTTTCAATAATTATTATACTTGCAATGTCTTACGCCTTTTCATTAAAACTTTGGCATGGCAAGAAACATGTTTAAAAGTCATTGTCACAGCTTTTTGATATGCTAAATCATTCTACATTTATCAGCATGGAGCCGGTAGAGCAGATGTTAGTTCTGTTGCCACATTATCAAGAATTGATGCGATTCGTTCAGTTTATGGGGTGTCAGTTGCCTGCAGTCTGATGAAAGTAGAAGCTTTGGACAATGATCCGTCGAGCTCAGTTTTCCAGATGGATGGCTTTATCTCCAATTCCGAATATGTTGCGAAGAAGATAACTATGGTGCTTTTTATAAACGGTATGAACTGTTTTATGCCATGTCTACAGAAGACTTTCAATTACAGAGTTACTAAGACTACAAACCAAAAGTAAGTTTTAATAAACTACCATCTACCAATTAAGTGGGTCAGATTGGGTATGCTGGCTTTTCAGACCATAAAGATGCCATTCCGTTTAAATGTAGCCAACTGGAACTAACCTATCTTCCATCTCTAGTATTCTATCATCAATCATTTGATTATGGGTTATCCTGACCCAACTCCTTATTTCTTACTCATTGTACAATCTGCAAGTTGAAGTTTGATATCATGGTGAAGTTTAGGTGGCACTTTTCCATTTTCATGCCTCTAGCTTTTCTATATCATTGACTCAGTACAGTTTCTTTTGGGTTTCCTTGATGGTTAAAAGTTTAAAGCACTTTCTTTTTTCCCAAAAAGGATGGACATAAGATTGCTAATTTCTAATCAAGTCAAAGATCATGGTGTTTATACGACATAATGATTAAATATCTTTGTGGATTCAAATAAAATTAGCTAGGAATCCTTGATATGGTGTTCAGTTTCATTTTATGGATTTGAATATGCTGCACGCCATAGTTTAGGTGGGCATATTACCACCTGATTAATGAATCTCCACCAGTCATACATACATACAAAATATCTATAAATATATATGTATGTATAATTACCATGGTTAAATAAGTTATAATTAGTGTAACCAACTATCATAATGAGGAAATAGAAATATTATAACCGTTTACATGTATAGGACACGTGTAATCTGTTAGTAATACGCCCACCTAACTGTGGGTTGACAGCAAACTAAGTCCTCATTTTATGGGGGAATGCCAGGGCTACAAGATTGCTTTTGTACTTCTTTTATTAGGTTTTTATTGGTAGACTTTTTGCGCTCTTTATCGTCCTCTCTTCCAAGTACTCCAAAGAGATTCATTTTGATTACCTTGTGAAACTGTTCTCCGTTCCTCCTCATCATAGTGTTGGTATAAAATCTTTGAGAAACATTCTGCTTTGACACTGTATCTCTTGTCAAACTGCTTTCTGTCACTCCTCATCATTGTGCTGTGGTTGCAATAAGCTTCACATCTATTATCTTCAACTCATAAGCTGGTGAATGACAGAAGAAGGAGCAACCTGATTGAGAGATTGGAAGATGGGGAGGGGTGGGGAGGGGACTATTCTAGAAAAAGAGTTGATTGAAAAATAAATTAACTCATTTTTTATTGGAGTGATGCGATCGAATGTTTAGGGTTTGGATTGGATCTTTTAGCTGAAGATATTTTATATAGTAGTAAAGGTCACTCATTGATTATGTTTCTTTCTCATTTTTTTTTTTTTTTTTTTTCATTTGACCTCTTTGAAACACAGATAGATTGGTGGATTGCACTGCATTGAAGAGAGCTCTGGAAATTGTTTATGCTGCTACATTGCCGAAAGCAGCAAAACCCTTCATATACATGTCAATTGTATTACCACCTGAACGTGTTGATGTGAATGTTCACCCGACAAAGAGGGAGGTATATGTTAGTTCTCATGTTTGTTTTTTCCCTTGTCTGAATGCCTAGAAAGTAGCCTGGAAAGTAGTGATGTACTAAGTATTTCTTCTGGCTATATGGAGTGACATTTACCAGGAATTTTTGAACGCTAGCAACTTTAAATGTAGGAAAGGCTTATGAAATGCAATATGGTTCAATGAGATGACACTATGGTTTACCTTTACCTGGCATTTTTTGTTATAAAAATTAGGAAATTGATATGTAAAATTCAATCTCACATCGTATCATTGACCTTGTATAAGTAAATATCTTTACTAGATTTTTTATAATTGCGATGTGTTTAGAAAAAAAAAATGATGAATTGGAGATGGAAAGCAGTCATGGACCATTTTATTTAAGCTGTCCTATAACTACAAACTCATTTTCTGTATACAAGTAGTGTTGTCTGTCATTGTTTGAAACAGGCACCCTGGCTATCCACAATGACTTTAAGGAATTTTCTTTCTGCTGAACACCTTATTCTTATTTAACAAATACTTGAGATACCAAAAGATCCTCAGCTTTTCTTGGTCGTCATTGATTTCTTCCTTCCATATGTAATCTTCAATTTTGTATTGCAATTGGTTTTCAAAGTTTTTCCTAAATTCTTGAACCACCAAATATATCTGAGTACTTACAAAATTGTCTATTGATACGCAGGTGAGTCTTCTGAATCAGGAAGTCATCATTGAGAAGATCAGTGGTTGAATCAAGATTGAGAAGCTCCAATGAGACGCAGATATTTCAGGGGCAGGTATAGTAGAAGATACTCAAAATGATTGTAATTTTCAAAATTCATCAGTTGAACTTTGGTTTGAAGAGTGGAAATAATGGAGGTCTGATGGTTGGATATGGAAGAGGAAAAAGAGATTTTTTGTCCTTGTTTGGTACAAAAAATGGAAGGAGGGTTGAATAACCTATATTAGCCAACAATTTTCTTGTATCCCATATTGAATGAATGAGAGGAGGAGTTATTATTTACCTTACACAAGTTAAGCAACAGAATGTCATGGCCTATATTTTGAACCTGTTTATGTGAATATTTGGGAGGGTGGCGGCTAGGTTAATGAGTTAAATGATGCATCTCTTTCCTACCATCTTGTATATGCCTGATGTTTACAGTTCTCAGTGGTGGGCTCCTTGTTCCCCTTTGTATTGTTCTTTTCTTTGGTAGGTAAATGTGTTTTCTCATAAAAAATAAAAAAAATTGCTTCCCTTACTAGGTTTACAGGAAAAAAGCTTTTTTTGTTTTGTTTTGTTTTTTTTTTTTTTTTTTTTGATAGTGCAGTAGACCAGATCCGGATTTATATTTTTAACTCTTCTTTTCCTGCTTTAAACTTGGCATGTAATGCTTTTAGTTATGCTCCATTCTGTCTTCAAATAAATATTACCATCTAAATTGTGCACTTTTGTGGTACCTTCCATCTATACTTGTTGCAGACAGTTGAACCACCTTCATCCAGCCAAATGATTTCTAGCAAGGATTCAAATCGAAATCCTTTGGCATCTGGTAAGTCAAATTTTATTCATTTAGATTGTTTATCTTCTGTTTGCTTCTCTCAATCTTGGAATATTCATTGCAATGTATGTAGATTATGCTCTTTCTGTTAGTGTTACCAATATTGAATTTTGAATGCGTTTTAAGCAGGATCAAAATCACAAAAGGTTCCAGTGAATAAAATGGTCAGAACAGATTCATCGGATCCTGCTGGAAGGTTGCAGATTTACTTGCACGGAGAGCCTCGTGGCCATCTTGAAAAGAATACCAGCTTGACTGCTGTTAGGTATGATTCTTAATACTTGAACAGTCAGTTTAATATCTTGTACTGGACCTCCTCTAAGAGCTGCATTTATTAGTCTTCTTTCAACTGACAATTACATTACAAGACTTAAGTTTAGAATATGAAATTGCTAATCCACTAATATTTTCACAGACAACTTTACTCTGGTCTCCTGTCAACTTTACTCTCAGGCTTTATTAGTTTATTTTTCCATTTTTGCTTCAGCATGCTTTTTTGTTGTTGAACATCCAAGTAATATGTTCTCTCTTTTAAACGAAGATCAAGACTTTGGTCTCTAGGCAAGGTTGACCATGGAGGGTATAGATTATTATTACCTCATTAGGAATCACATCAGACAAAACTGAACCTCATTAGGAATCACATCAGACAAAACTGAATCATGGTAAACACTGCAAGAGAAAAAGAAGAAAACACCGAGTTATTGGAATGGGATTACCATCTAACAATGCTGCTTTGTATGGTTGTGAGCATGGCTTAACAAAAACCTTGGTGTGTTCAACTGTGGATGTTGAGAAAATACTCGTGCAAATACCACTGTATTTGTTGAGTTAAGCCATGTTACCATGGTGCACTAGCATCTGAAACATCCCTGTCAATTGCAATTATCCTTCACGAAAGAAGCATCTGGTTTATAGAGGGCCTATGGTCAAATGAACATTATCCTTATCTTTGTTCTTTTTCAGGCACCATTCTAGTATGTAATTGTAGATTTTGTTTGTTGTGTTTATCAAACTGGTTTTACTTCCGAAATACAAGGGGATTGTAAGTTGATCATCTCTAAAGCGTGTGTTTCTGTTGTTGTGATACGTCAATGTTTATTAATGGAAGGTTAATCTCAGTTTGTTCTCTCTTGCCACGTTATTTTATTATTATTTTAGTTTCTTTTGTGATTTTGATCTGCTATGCATAACTTGATTTGTTCTAAATGGGGGGTTAGGTTTCTTATTTTGTTGATTGACTTTTGTCCCTCCTGTTTTTATATTTATTTATTTTTTTTCTCTCACAAGTTTGTCATCTCCTATCCAGAGAAGCTATTCTATTTATTAAGTAACTTTGTATAAAATCTGTATACTTCCTTAGATCGTCTGTTAGACAAAGAAGGAACCCAAAGGAAACGGCTGATCTGAGTAGCATTCAGGAGCTTATTGCTGAAATTGATAGCAATTGTCATTCTGGTACTCTTATTTTATTTATTTTCTTAGTTTTTTTTCCTTTTACAATATTTGTTGGTCTGTTATATGGTGAAGCTTTCATTCTGTAGCTAGTGGATGTTTGTTACTTAGGGTTTTGGTTTTGTAGGTATGCTAGACATTGTGAGAAACTGCACATACATTGGAATGGCAGATGACGTCTTTGCATTGCTTCAGCATGATACACACCTCTACCTTGCAAATGTAGTAAGCTTGAGGTACATGCTGCTTTAAATATGTTGTAATAAGAGGAATAAGTTTATCAGTTCCCATACTTCATAGCATTAAGTACCTGAATTTTTTATCGCATCCGCTTTGTTAATAATGTAATAGTTTCTGCATCTCAACAGTACTGTTTGTTCTGTTTGCGAGAGAAATAAAAGTACTTTTAGAACAAGAAGGGGTGGATTAACTTTGGGCTCAGAATTAGATTCTGTTAAGAGTATAAAATCTCACATTGGCAAATCTCAGCCTTGCATAATTATATATTACCAATGCTATGCATATCTAATGTAGTTGGAGTAGAAGTTATTACTGATGGACGTTCGTTTAGAAAAAGTAGGGTGTTTGAGAGAGATAGTTGGTGAGTATAGAATGCCACATCAGGAATCATATGCTTTGTATAATAATATATTATTTGGTCCTTTCCACCCATTAATCAAATGGTTTTTGGTCGGATACTTTAATTTGCTTAAACACTTGACAATTTCATGCATCTTATTCTTAACTGATCTCAGGTTTTGTACCAAGTCTGGCTTCTTGTATTGGTTTTTTTTTATTATTATTTTTTTCTCTAAGTGTGCCGTGTTTGTTTTAATGGAATTTTTATTCATCCCCTGTTGTACTTTCTACTTTTCTCATGCTGTAGATTTTTCCTCTCCTATGAAAAAGGATTTTCCCTGACCAATCACTTGTTTTCTTGTGTTTGATTCGGTCTAAGAGTGTTTAGGTTTGATTTTATGGACTTGTTCATTTCCTGTTGTACTTTCTACTTTGCTTCTTTATTTCTAAAATTTTCCTCTTCTATTGCAAACTGCTTTTCTCTGACATGTCCCCTTATATATGAATTTCGAATGAAATTACAGCAAAGAGCTCATGTATCAGCAAGTTCTACGTCGATTTGCTCATTTTAATGCTATACAATTAAGTAACCCAGCCCCGCTGAAGGAGTTGATTGTGTTGGCACTGAAAGAGGGGGACACAGATCCAGAATCCACTGAGAATGATGAACTAAATGAGAAGATTGCAGAAGTAATGTACTCACTTTCTTGAGTTTGATTCCCTCAGCTTTCTGTCTATCATATTTATGTTTTCTAAATATGTTTATGATTTGTTTTTAGATCTCTTTTCTTAATGGATTTGTTTTTTTTTTGGTGCTCTTATCCTTGTATTTTGAAGCCTTTCATGATAGAGGTATTTAGGTGTGTTAACATTTTGAAAATATTTTAAGAACCCATAGAGTATGCCATTCAAGATTCCTTTTTCTTTGATAATGGAGAGAACTTTAGAATGTTCTTGTTTGTAGTGTTGGTTAGTTTGAATATATTTGTATTCAAAATTTGCTTATATAATGTGGATATGATATTTTGTTATATATATATATATATATATATATATTACTACCTTTGCTGATATTTCACTAAAAGAAATGTATTTTTGCAGATGAATACAGAACTACTTGAGCAAAAGGCTGATCTAGTAGAGGAGTACTTTTCCATTCACATAGATAAAGATGGAAATTTGTCCAGGCTTCCGGTAATACTTGACCAATACACACCTGACATGGATCGTGTCCCAGAATTTGTGCTTTGTTTGGGCAACGATGTAAGTTCCTTTGCATCATCTTATCATGTTCTCAATGACATATTTTCATTCGCTTGAGTGTGGCTCCTTAATCCTATTGCTCCTGCATCGTGATGGAAAATATCTATTAATCTTGGGCAATCCAAAACGGATGTGTTATAGATTGAGAGGCCCTAAGGTTTTGTATATTGAGATACAAAGGTCAATATACTTGGTGTCGGATTCTATGTTCCGAAGATAACTCCTCGTATTGTAAAATTAAGTCAAACACAAACTTACGTTGGTTTACATGGAGCACGTGTGGTCGAATTGGGCCAGGCACGTTCATCTTTTGGTACCAGTGAAGTTGGTATTGGTTAAAGAGGCTCACAATTTTGTATTTTGGGATATAGATATCTATGCACATGCATTGCTTCCCTGAATTTGAGAGGTTTTCTTTTTTCTTTTTTGTTATATCAATTCGAATGGTTTGCTATTGATCAGAGAGTCAATAATACAATGATTTCTCATTTGATCCAGAGTCCAGGTTTGTATTGGTTTATCAAAATGTTGATCATTGTTTCATGCAACTGATTTGGACTCTGGACATCATAATATGACTTTGTATGCAATAAAAAGTTCTATGCCTTTATGTGACTAAAGCTTATCGGGTTTATAAGAGTGTTCTTGTCTGAGAGAACAGATAAAGTGTGTGGAACTTTAGAGGTGTCTTGATAATAGTTTTATGTTTTCTTCTCTGTAGAAATGTACTTTGTTGAGCAAACCTTGATATATGTTTATATTATAGGTTGATTGGGAAGAAGAGAAAAAATGCTTCCAAGTAATTTCAGCTGCACTTGGGAACTTTTATGCCATGCATCCTCCTATATTACCCAACCCATCTGGTGATGGTTTGCAATTTTACCAAAAAGAGGAAGTTGGTCAGGAATAATGAAGGAAGTCTCTCTTGCAATACAGGTATGCCTGTTTACAGTCTGATCCTTTTTCAGCGTTTCTTTTTGAAGAAGAGTGTAATACTGATATGTTAGTTTTCTTATGAGTAAAGCTTTAAATATATATATTAATCTTTTCTCTCCTTTAAGGAAATTTTCATCTGTCTGATAGGAATGCTTTCTCGGTAAATTTCTTGGTAGAAGATATGATTTCTTGGAACTTATATTAATCATGGTGGTGTTGTTTAAATCCGATAGGTTTATGAGAAAAAGAAAAAAGAAGTCCCAAGTGCAGTCTATAACAAATACAAACTTTAGAAACAAGGGCCAAGCATAACTACCCATTAGATATGTGTATTTAGGTACATAAAATCTGAATTTATAGCCAGTATACGACATCTGAATGTGAAATCAAGAGTCCAGATATAATAGGGGGTGGGACATTGCCACGTAGTTCAAGATCGAATCAAAGTGATAATAGAGGAATAGATTGAAGAGTTATCTCCTAAATGTTGACTTGGATTTGTGTGTCTTCAATTCAAATCTATTTTTGATGCTAGCCCTGTCAATAAATATGACAGATTTTTCAGGATATACATAAGACCTCCAACCAAGTTTCTGAAAGAGATATACTAACAATGGAGGCACAATCATTGCCCATTGTCATTTAAAAAAAACTGGGTTCAAGCAAATCGTGCAGTCTTCCAGGCACCTCATGTTGATTATGTGATTGAATTTGGGTTTCTTCATTCATTTTTGGTTATTGGTTTTTGAAAATTTTGTCAAAAGCACAAGATAAGAAAATCCAATGAACAAAGCGAAGAGGAACAATAAGTTATATCCTTACTGTTTTATGACACTAAGGAAAGGATGTTGTTTCCTTTCCTTTCATGGGAATCACTTGTTTCTAAAACTAATTGAATCAGTTGCTTTGGCATACATCTGAAAGCATCATGTTATGAACATTACACTGGTCGAAAAGGATGTCATTTCTTCTGCATCTTCCCCCTTTTGTACCCATCAGTAGTATTCCTCGAGTACATTGAAGTGGTTTTTGCTGTTTGCAGCTGCGGATGATATGATGATGGAGGATGAAATCCAGCATGAACTAGTTGCAGAGGCAGAGACTGCATGGGCACAGCGTGAATGGTTGATCCAGCATGTATTGTTTCCATCAATGAGGCTCTTTTTTAAGCCACCAAATTCTATGGCTACAAATGGAACATTTGTTCGAGTAAGTTACTTTTCTTGGGATACCTTAATTTACTTGATTCTTGAGTTAACACAAGAAGTCAGTAAACTCATGTATGATGAGCTAGCTTGGTGATTGACATGCGTGTTAACTAAAAGTCCATGAAGTTTTGGGGCAGATTACAGTATTACTCCAACTTGATCTTTCAAGTTTTAAGCTGCTACCGAGGTTTTGGAAACAAGTCAGAAAATCAGATGTCTCTTACTGTTTAATTATCAAGGACTCTTTTGTTAATACATCAATGTCACCGTGTAGCCACATTAGGAACATGACCCTACAGTTCCTTTCTTTATTATTATTATTATTATTTATTATTTATTTATTTTGAAGTTAGGTTGGATTTCTGGTGCTTATATTACTACATTTGCGTATTTAACTGTGAAAATGATCTGGGTTTATTGAAGTAATCTCAGTTGTGACTTTTGAGAATGATACGATGATATCCTTGCTTTTTGTAGGTTGCTTCACTAGAAAAGCTGTACAGGATTTTTGAAAGATGCTGATGCATTCAACCATATAATGACTGGAGGCATTCAGTTTACCTTCCAAGTCATTACATTGTTCTTATGGTCACTGTGAGTCTGTGACTGCTTTGTAAAAGGCAAAAGGTCGCATGGCATTTCAATATGCCAGTCCCCAGTCAGCAGGGTCGCTGACAGCCAGTGGAGTGGTTAATCAAGATGAACATCCAATATTGGTTTTTTTTTTGCTCATGTTCCTTTTTGTGATTTCTGTTAATTCAACTTGAGGTCATATGTGTGTATTTTTTCGTACTTTTTTTTTTTTGGCATTTTTAGGTTGACCTAGCAGACACTTCAGAGTCTCACATTTGAAACTATTAAATCTTCTTATAGACGTTATAAGTACAAAAGAAACCAACAGAAGCCACAACTTAGGAAATTGAGTTTTGCTCGAGTGTGCGTGTGTTTTACGAACAACATTTAGGATAATTTCAGGTGAATCACTTTTAATCCACATGATGCAGCACTTGATGTGGCAATTACTGTAGAATAAAAGAACTGATTTTGATAATTAACTTTACCACATGCGCCCCATCTTTACAATTGGTAAAATATGTAACAAACCAGAGTGCCAAAATCACCATCTTAGTCTATTTTCTTTGAAAACCTTGCATCATCTAATAGTGTGGGGATATATGGTTCATCCTTGACATTATCCTATGTATGATTGTTAAACCATTTTAGTGCTCCAAGCCTCCAACTGACCACCTGAACTTCTTAACTTAGACATTAGTGATACAAAAATTCTGTTTTTTAACAAAAAAAAAAAAAGTGGAAACCCTAGGGAATTTGGCGTCAAAATTCATTCATATTTTTGAATTTTTTTTGGCGCCAAATTCCACTTTATTTATCATCATCATCATCATCATCATATTGGATATCAAGTTACATGATCCATTGCCCAAACTTTAAAATGTAGGAAACATAAGTGTGATTCTAAATATGCTTTCCTTGAAACATTTGCACCTGAATGTATAATTAACTATAAATGTAAGAAGTCAAAAAAGGTCCTCTCTTCTTCGTAGTTCTTCACTACGCAAACAAACAACCATCATCTGTGCCTCCAATTCCAATACGATATTTTCCTAAATACCTAATAAGGCACCTAGAGATCCAGAGCAATGATGAAAGAATAAGAACTCGAAAACTTAGCATGCTAGGCTTAAGCAGAGAAACAGAGGACACGTATTGAAAAGTGATGCTCCGAACTATTATTGTCCTTAGTGGATTAGGATTCCTCGCTGAAAGAAAAATTGCTTGCTTAGTATTATGAGGGAAACCTATTCCATATTGGATTGGGAAATTATAAGCTCCAGCAGCGCCACCCGCGATTACTATATACAAGTACGTGCAAGTCTATCAATCCAGTTTTTTCTGTTTTTTTCTCTGTTACTCAGACTCTTGGAAAAAAACACAATGGTTTTCATCGCAACCCCAAACCACAAAACCCTAACCCTAAATCTAAACCCCAAGACCACCACCCTCCTCACCTTAAAGCACCAAATCCAACAAACCTCCCTCATGCCCATCTCTCACCAGCGCCTATTCCTCTCCCAAAGCCTCCACTTATCCACCCAAAACGACGCCGCACTCCTCTCCGACCTCGGCATCGGACCCCTCTCCACCCTAACCCTCCACACCCCCTTCCTCGGAGGCACCCAGCCCCACCGTTACTCCTTCCTCACCGCCAAGCCCCCGCCCAACTACGTTGCCGGCCTCGGCCGAGGCGCCACCGGCTTCACCACCCGCTCCGACATCGGCCCCGCCCGCCCCACTCCCCCTGCAATCGGAGCTGTTCGGGAAAATCCTGACGACGAGGACAAGGGTTACGACGAGAACCAGAAGTTCGACGAGTTTGAAGGAAACGACATGGGGCTTTTCGCCGACGTGGAGTATGACAAGGACGACGACGCGGCTGATGCCGTTTACGCGGCGGTTGATGAGAGGATGGACTCGAGGAGGAAGGAGAGGAGAGAGGCTAAGAAGAAGGAGATGGAGGAAAAGTCGAACGCTGAGAATCCGAAGAAGACCCCGGAGGAGTTGAAGAGGAAGCTGCGTTCCGTGTCCGTCAAGGAATGGGAGAGCTTACCAGAAATCGGGGATTATTCGTGGAAGAACAGGAAGAGGAGGAAGTTCGAGAGCTTTGTTCCTGTGCCGGATACCCTTTTCGAGAAGGCCAGGCTGGAGAGGCAGCATGTTGCGTCTGTAGACCCAATGAGTACAGATTTGACTGCATTGGGCGAGGGAAAGGGGACAGTGATGAAGCTGAAATTGGATAGGCTTTCGGATTCGGTTTCGGGTCTCACCAGTGTGGATCCAAAGGGGTATCTTAGTGGTCTTTTGAGTATGAATATGAATGTTAGTACTAGTTCTGATGTTTCGGATATAAAGAAGACTAGACAGTTGTATAGGAGTGTAAGAGAGTCGAAGCCTAAGGACCCGTGTGGTTGGATTGCGGCTGCGAGGTTGGAGGAGATGGTGGGGAAGTTGAAGGAAGCCAGGGAGATCATTAAGAAAGGCTGTCACATGTGTCCGAAGAATGAGGATGTGTGGCTAGAGGCATGCAGGCTTGTCAGCCCCAGCGAAGCCAAGGTTGTTGTTGCTATGGGAGTGAAGCAGATACCGAATTCGGTGGACTTGTGGATGAGGGCTGTGGATTTGGAGCATGATAAGTCGAATAAGAAGAAAGTGTTGCGGAAAGCGTTGGATCAAAGTAATGAAAATCTTCGTTGTGTTAGGCTGTGGAAGGCAGTGATGGATCTCTGTCACGAAGATGACAAGGATATGAAAGTTTTGCTTCATAGGGCCGTGGAGGTTTGTCCGTTGGAGGTTCAATTTTGGGTTGCTCTTGCGAGGTCGGAAAGTTATGAGGCTGCCAAGATGATTCTTAATAATGCTAGAGTGCATCTTCCTAAAGAGCGGGCCATTTGGGTTGAAGCAGCCAAGTTGGAAGAAGTTAGGGGGAATGTGTCTAAGGTTGGGAAGATTATTGAAAGGGGTATAGAGCTTTTGCAGGAACAAGGGTTGGTGAATTTCAGAGAAACATGGATGAAGGAAGCTGAAAAGGTTGAGCGTGCTGGGCATGTGGCAGTTTGCCAAGCAATCATTCAAAACAGTGTTGGGGTTGGTGTTGAGGAAGAGGATAGGAAGAGGACTTGGCTTGCTGATGCAGAGGAGTACATGAAGAGTGGTTCCATCGAAACTGCCAGAGCAATTTATGCACATGCACTTACTGTTTTCTTAACCAAGAAGAGTGTATGGCGCAAGGCAGCAATGCTTGAAAAGAGCCATGGGACCAAGGAATCTCTTGATGCTTTGCTTCGTAGAGCAGTGAAGTACCTACCACAGGTTGAATTCTTTTGGCTTATGGCTGCTAAGGAAAACTGGCTTGCCGGGGATGTGAATGCTGCACGAATGATCCTTGAAGAAGCTTCTAAATCCCTTCCCAATTCTGAAGAAATTATGCTTGCTGCATTTAAGTTAGAGTTTGAAAATCATGAGCAAGAGAGAGCTAGAATGATTCTTGACAAAACCCGAGCAAGGGTAGACAGTGGAAGAGTATGGATGAAATCAGCAATTCTTCAGAGAGAATTAGGGAACTCTGATGAGGAGAAGAAGTTTCTTGAGGAAGGGTTGAAGCGCTTCCCCTCATTCTTTAAATTGTGGTTGATGCTTGGACAGCTAGAGGAACGCCTCCATCATTTTCAAAAAGCCAAGGCCGCGTATGAATCGGGTCTCAAGCACTGCTCCACTTGTATACCGCTCTGGCTTTCTCTAGCAAATCTTGAAGAGAAGAGAAATGGTCTGAGTAAAGCTCGTGCAGTTCTGACAACAGCCAGGAAGAAGAACTCTCGTAATCCTGAACTGTGGCTTGCTGCTGTTCGAGCTGAACTAAGGCATGGTAATAAGAGGGAAGCTGATACTTTGATGGCAAAGGCTTTAAGGGAGCAGGAGTGTCCCAATAGTGGTATCTTGTGGGCAGCATCTATTGAGATGGTAACCGGTCCTCAAAGGAAGACCAAAAGTCTAGATGCCTACAAATACTGTGGTAAGGAAGATCCCCATGTTAATGCTGCTGTGGCCAAGTTATTTTGGCATGAAAGAAAGATAGACAGAGCTAGGGCTAAGCTCAACCTGGCAGTTACACATGCCCCAGATATTGGAGATTTCTGGACTTTATACTACAAGTTTGAACTTCAGAATGGAACTGAGGAGACCCGGAAGGACGTACTGGAAAGGTGTGTTGCTGCACAACCAAAGCATGGTGAAAAATGGCAAACTATTTCAAAGGCCGTGGAGAACTGGCACCAACCAACTGAAGCTATCTTGAAGAAAGCTGTTAAGGAAGATGCAGCCACAGCTCAAAATCAACAGTAGTTCCTGCTGGGTTGCATTTTCAGGTAATATCGTATGGTTGCCATACAGAAAATCTATGTTCACTTCTTATCATTTGTTGAGCTTTCTTTTTCCTGTTTCTTTTTTGTTTTTTGTTTTTATTTATTTTATTTTAAATCAGAATGATACATGGTTTAATTGATTTATTATTTGAAATAATGCATTTTGTAGAGATAGAGATATTCTGAGCTTTGTTATTGTGAAGTGATTGATGGACAAACTACAGGTTGGTAATCTATGTACTCTAAAATCTACCAACATATTCCACATTTTATCTAGTGTAGTTGGTTTTGTGGCCAAGGTATTCTATTTAAATCTTCATCTTCATTTTAATTAGTCGGTTATTTTTATTGTGCTTTAAACAGTGTATATCATGGAAATATGTATGCTTAAAAAATTATCCTTACCTTTTTGTCTTGGCAGAATTCACAAAATACTGGATGTTTGACATTATATCCAGCATATGTTTGACGTTATATATATATATGCTGTTGCCTTGGGAAGTTGGATCAATCTACCTAGGTACATAATCACCCACAAATTGCCCAAACTAGCTCCAATTCTAATTGATTGGTTTTGCTCTGTCCTTTGAGTTTGTTGTTATACCTGAATTGATTTTTCTTCTGCTTTCACTTTTAGGGAACACAGTCAGGTCCTCAGAGGAAGGCCCTAGGTGAACAATTAAAATAGGCCCCTTAAAGTTTGTACATTCGAATTATATTAGTAAGTACTGCCAATATCATGACAAGAACTTAGGATTTAATAGTCTTAGTAATGGTTGGTTTAGCAAAATTTAGACAAAGCGGCAGTCCCACCTAGAGTATGCATCACAAGTGAAGTACAAAGATTTAGGCGTCTGGGCTTTCTATAGCTTCACTGGAGTAACAAACTAATCTTGCACTTTTTTGAGGTCTAAGTGGTATAGAATACGATTGATCGATGAGATCTCTTTGATCTTGCGTTAATGCTTCTCTTTTTCCTTCCCTCCATACTTGTGAATCCCGGTTTCTCCACCACATTACTGTTTTTTCCTTATAGAGAACAATTAAAATAATAGCGATCGATGTGGTGGAGAGATGGAAATCACAAGGATGGAATGGATTGGGAGAACAGCTTAATTGTGCAAGATCATCGACTGAAGTGGGTAGCATCCAAAGGTTAGTTTTGATCCCAGTTTTGTTATATTTGCTTAATTCAGTATACATAATTTACTTGAGTTTTGTGAAATATTGCGGGTTTTTGTCAATATTACTCTAATTCTCTAGAACTTCGGGTTTGAACTTTAATTTTGAATCTATAAATAATTAAGTTTTGATTTTTCACTGATTGATTTCAATGTTCCGATGCTAGTAACTATTATGTTATGTCATGTTTTTGGTATGTCTAAGTAAACTACTTACTGAGAATGGTCATTTAGTTTTGTAAATAGAAATAAAAACAAAAACTACTTACGGATCCGTGCATTTGCTTCTACAGGTAGATTCCAACCTCAACCTAACCTCAACCTCCATTTATATACATATAGTTCTATTGATCGAACAATTGACTGAATATATACGACGGCCATTTTGGCTTTTGGATGGGTTTAGTGATTCGTTGTAAACAAGCTATGTGATATTTATGCCAATATGAAGAGTTTTGTATACATTTACAAGAGTTTTGGTGGAACATCTAGTATATTAGGTCGTAATGATACTGGAATGAATAGAAAATGAAAACATTTTATGGACACATGATGCTTATTCTTTTCTCTCCCCTGGCCTAGAACCATTTAGCTCATTAAACTTTTAACCATTCATCAATTATTCTTCAGTATGGCTATTTGGAAGGTATGAGCTTCTTATTGAAGTTCTTTGCTTCTCTGGGCTTGTTGGCCATGTGGAATCACAAAACCTCTAAGCTACATTGCTTTGGTGCTCTTCTCACTGGTTCTCTGATGGTATAGTTTCATTAATTTTGAATTCAATTCAAAGTACTGTTGGAAAATGTATCTCTCTAAACGGCTAACCCAAAGTTAAGAGGTTTGATATTGTTTTCAAAAGGCATAACTACTCCTATGTAATAAATAGTTCTGCATAATGTTCATCGAGAAATCACGTTTGTTCTATGGAAGAAGACGGTAGAAGAAATGAATTTCATGTACGATAGAGGAACATGTTGATTAAGAAGGTAATGTGGAATAGATTATTATTGATGCAGCTTGGAGCAACTCTTCCCTTCAATGTGGCACAGCAGCTTTGGCTCGGGATTCTTCAGGTACGCTTATTGCCCTAAACCCTAATCCCTAGAAAACAAACGGTTAAAGAACAGTGAAAATGTACACCGAGACTCAATTATATATAAACAACATAATGATAGTAATGGCTGCAGTTATATATATGCACTAATTTACTAATCAATATTGCTACATATATATATTCAGCAAAACTTCTCAATGGTAAGAAGATTGGCTTTTCGGACAGCATAGGATGGATTCGATGGAGGCAAGGTCATTTATACTGTAGCATTATGGGAGCTAGCAACTGCCATTTCGTACGTGACTTGAATCTTCTGCTTCTTTTTTGGCAATCTTAATTAGGTTACTTAGATCTAGTGTTTGCTGTTCTTGATGGTTTCAAAAAGCCTTCTCACCATTGAGAATATTTTTGCCAAGTGCTACATGGGAGTTTCAAAAGTGTTAGATTTCACTCCTAACATGTGGGTGGCAAACTCTATCAAATAAACAATAAAATGCTTATAGAACTAAAAGATTTGAAGTATAATAATACAAAAGTTAATTTCCAATATTTTGAATGACGCATCTGGTTTCATTTACGAATCCCCTACAACTCTGTTCCTTGACAACATGATCAGCAGCAATGTTCAAGAATACTTTGCACCCATGACCTTTCCATTCTCACTAATCCCTCTTGGTCTGTTCTCTCCTCTTTCAACTAATACAAGCCTCCCCATTCTCTGCATATCCATGTGCAATCACAAGCCTCATACTACATTAGCACATATCAACACTATCTAGCTTCAAACTACCAAGACTGAAGATCACATGCTTCATTGCAATCATGTAGCACATGTATATACTAAGGTACAGAAGGAGGACCGGAATAGACGAAAGGCATATGACAAGACTTTTATCATAAGTGAAAGTTACAGAGACGGCTGAAAGGCGCTGGATGGGCTAAAGAACAATGTATAGGTCTCTCCCGTCACCCACAACGGAGTCTTGAAATATGATCTTCCCTGACCTTGGCACGTCTGGAGATAAAGAAATTCAGATAGATGCATGGAGAAACTTGTTACAAGCTTAACTGATGTCTGCGACACATTCCATGTTTGGGTTTCAAACTTGAAGTAATTAACTAGCCGAAGAGAGAAATGCCTTTCCTGCTATCAGGTCAAAGTGAAAAATGGGGGACAAAACCAAGCATTTAAAGAGATGACTGAGTTTTTTAAGTGTTGTAAGCTCATTATAGATAATAAGTGAGCGTGAAACTGGTTTCATAATCGGTATTTCTTGCCACAACCTCTACCATGAGATGAAAGATATAATCGCCAGGCGATCATGGTTTTTGATTTGACTTTTGATGATGCAATACAAAATGAATGGCCAATCTCGAAATAGCTCACTATTTGCAAAGAAAGGAAAGCGGGATTCCAGCCTTTTTGTAAACCCTTTTGAAAAAGATTTTTTTATTAATAATCGGTATAGTTATGAATGTTTTGAAAGAGAAATGTTAAATACACACCTGATCACTTAATCACTTAATACACATCCCTATTATTTTATATTTCAAATTAGATTTTGTAGGTAGGTTAAATGACCAAAACAGACATCTATGTATTAGAAGAAGAAAAAAATAGTCATATTTTCCTTATTGTTCTAGGGAATCAGAAATTGAGAGAAATTCGCTGTGTATTCTCATTGATAATAGGGGTTTCTTTATATAGAGGATTACAATGCATAGAGTTAGAATCATACAAGGAAAGAGAATCTCTAGATTCTTCTAATTGAACTCTATTACCACTAGGTCAAGTAACCTAGAGTTTGGATTAAACACAAAATAAAGATATCCTTAAACACTCCCCCTTGTGTTGTCCAAACGCGGCGCTTCTCTCGTTACCTCGTTAAAAACCTTGCCGAGTAACAAAAACCCAGTGGGACAAAAATAACCTCGGTCGAAGGAGAAAAAGAGTACAACACACCCTTCACGTTTCGAGGTGAACATGTAGACATCTCCTTCTGATGCCTGCGCCTCCCCCTAATGATTACGATCATGGGAGTTCAGATAATTTCCGCAAGTCAATTCTTGCCACATGTTTCTCGAACGTGGATTTGGGCAATGACTTAGTACAAGTCTGCCTCACTGTCCTCAGATCGAACCTAGTTCACTTTGATCTTGAGGAGAGTCTGTTGTTGCTGATTATTCTTGGTGTTATCGCTTTTGATGTAGCCTTGCCTCATTTGTTCAAAACAAGTAGCATTATCCTAAATGCTCGTAGGCTCATCTATGGTAGACTTCAAACCACAATTGTACGAACATGCGTAATTATGAATCCAATCCATATTCATTCACGAACCACTTCATGAAGAGCAATGATCTCTGTGTTGTTCGAAGATATAGTGATTAGAGTCTATTCTGTAGACCTCCAAGATATCACGGTCTTTTCCCATGGTGAACACTTAACCGGATTGGGAATGACCTTTGTGTGGGTCAGAGAGATGCCTAACATCAGCAAAACCTTCCAAAACACATGTCATTCTGGGATGGGGATAATGGACGCAGGCCAGTGTTGGCGGCATTCCTGGTGTGTGATGGGTCAGAATCCATCATCTCTTTGTAGGGATAGAACAAGCCCATATCACTCATACATCTCAAGTATTGAAAGATATCTTTTACACCAATCCAATGGCGTCGCGTTGGCGCAGAGCTAAATCTAGCTAACAAGTTCACAACATATGAGATGTTCGGTCTTGTGCATTGGGATAAGTACAATAATGCGCCTATTGTACTAAGTAAAGCACTTCTGCCTCTAGCACATCTTCGTCATCATCCTTTCGACGAAGAAGATCCTTTTCAGGATCAAGACTATGGACGATCATGGGGGGGGGGGGGAGGGCTTGAAGGCTTGACCTTGTCAAAATGCCTAAGCATCTATCGACACGATGCTCAAGTTCTAAACCAAGACATAATCGTGTTCTCCCAAAATCCTTCATCTCAAACTACGGATTTCAAGTGTTCAGTGGTTTCCCTTAACTCTTTAAGGGCTTCTAATAAAGATCATGTCCAACATGAACCACGATAGAATCTGAAACTGGTCATAGAAACGCGTGGGCATATCCCTTCCAAATCAAGTAGTCACTTTAGTGAGCGTTTCAACCTTATTGTAAACGCGCTCCGTGGTCTAGAGCTACTTGACTTGGGTAAATGAAGTTCACCATGAACCTTCATGTATATTCCGTATCTAGATCCCCATAGAGATACGTAGTGACCACATTTGTAAGCTGAATGTTCAGTTATTCGGAAACTACCAAACTGACAAGGTAGTGGAGTGCAATGACATCCATTACGAGAGAATATGTCTCATCGTAGTCGATTCCAGGGCGTTTTGTGAGAAGCCTTGCTCCATAAGGCGAGATTGCCATATCTTTTTCTCACTACGCTTTCTAATGAAGACCCATTATTCAATAGGTTTTATGTTAGGAGGTGTTGGCATCTCTAGCTCGAAAACCTTCCTCTTAGTTAGAGAATTCATCTTAACCTGGATAGCATCTTTCCATTTAGGCCAAATCTCTCTACGTTGGCATTCATTCATCAACGGAGCGTGGTTCGATATCATTAGACTTAACAAACTCATGCGCAATGAAATACGCAGCTACATCATCAATTATGATGGAGTTTCTATCCCACGTCTCATGTACACTAGTGTAAGTTTCATAGAGCTCTATATTCTTAGGAATAGGTTCTGACGTTGAGGCGTCCCCCAATGATAACCATAACTCGGAAGATACTCATGAGACGGATTTTGAGTCTTGATGATCAAAGGATTGGAATGTGCCAAAGTATCCTTCGAACCCACGGGCCTCCCACGCATCGTAGCTGGGGCCATGGCCTGTAACGCCAGAGTGCCACTCTCTTTGGCATTGGCGCCATGTCTACCTCCGTGTAGGGTGGCGCTACGTCCTCTCGTAGGGACGTCCTTTCTTTCAGGCATGTTTGTAGCATATTTGTGTGATCTGGTCACTTTAATAGGGATCAAGATGAGACATAGTGGGGACAGACCACGACAATTCATGTCATTCCTATTGAACATCTGTATTCTTATCTCCCCCGAACGACGGGAAGACTGTCTCATCAAAGTGACAACCCGCAAATCTAGCGGTAAAGAGATCGCCTTGCAAGGGCATGAAGTGGTGGACGATTGTTGGAGTCTTAAATCCAACGTAGTTGCCCATTCGTCTGTAAGGACCCATCATAGAGCGTTGTGGTGGTGCAATTGGCACATAAATGGCTCACTCAAATGTGCGTAAGTACAAAAGACATGTACCCAGTCACTAGCTGTAACGCAGAGGTACATTGAGTGGCGGTAGGTCGTAGACGAATTAGCATAGCTGCATGCGATATTGCATCACCTCAAGCAGATATAAGGAGAGTGGTGCGCATTACCAATGTCCAGACTATCATCGTTGTCGTTTCTGCGAGACCAATTGGGTGTGTACATGGGAATATGATGTCCAACATCAGGCCCAATGCAATAACCATCGAAAGTCTTCGATGTAAACTCTCCAGCATAGTCAAATCCAATTGACTGAATATGATGATTTGGGGAGTGAGCCCGTTGTCATATGATATGTGCTAGGAGTGTAGCATAAGCAGCATTTATAGGTGGACAATGGCACAACATATGACCAGCGTGTTTGCGTGTCAACCAACATCATGAGATATTTAAACGTCCGCAAGTTGGTTGAATCAGTCCATAGAATCCCCATGGATTTGATGTAAGAACAGAATGAATATTTGCATATCCTTTGCGTAGGACGGTCTCAATCCTAATTTCCCGAAGGAACTGGCTTTGCAAAATGAGCGAGAGGCCTTAGAAGCGACCAATGAGGATTTTGGTTAGGCTTGAGCGTCTAAAACGCTATTTGAAGCAAATTGGTGATTGTAGCATCACCTGGGGCGCCATCACCATGATGGACGCCATCCATGGCATCATGGATAGGGACTGCGCCAGCCCTAGGCTGGTGGTGGACGGAGGCAATGCCCTAGGCAGCTGCATCGGTCACACTTAGTCCAGAAATCAACTTTTGATTCATGCTTCGTTTCGCTCGAGAGAAAGGATGTCCGTATGAAGTCTTTGTAGACGGATCATCATATCATGACCAGGATGACCTATCCTGTCGTGACAAAGCCAATATGTGTCTAAATCCAAGAGATCTTCTCTCGTAACTTTATTGGATTAATAACTCGAATAGTGACATAGAATCCACTAGAGAGACTCATAAACTTCTCTAAGATGTGTCTTTGTTCGCAATCATTAAAGGTATTGCAAAGAAACTCATTTCCGTTCTCTACATGCATTTTCACATGGAATTCGTTGGCTATTCATAGGGTACGATTTGCCCTAAGAGCGTAGAGAGTTTCTGTGACAGCTGTAATCAAGGTGCCATTTGGCAAGTGGAACTTGGGCTATTCCATGTCCTTGAATTAATATTGATGGCCCAGCCATCGTAGTAACAAAGTAATATGCTCAGAATCAAAATTGAGTCATAATGAAAAGAACTCGAAATTTTATTCATAAGCCAACGGAGTACATCAATGTTTCTTTGATCAAATAAAATCTAATCCAATAAAAAGTAATATGGCAATCGCCTACATCTCTCGGAAAATAAAAAGACTTAATCAAAATCGCCAGTTTCTGGTTCTTGATCCTTGTAGTCTTCCACCCTTAGATCTAGATCGCCATCTTGATCTTCTTGTTCCATGTAATTTGCTTCCCTTGCTTCACGATACGTCTTGTATGCCTTTGCAACATTCTGGGGTGCTGTACATGTTTTGGTCCAATGTTCAGTTGATCTACATCGAAAACAAACATCATTATGGTCAGGCTCCCTTGATCGAGGCTCCATTGGGGCGCGATTTGGACGACCTATGCTCTTGGTGGCTTTACCACCATGGTCGGAGGCTCCTCCTCTCTCTCTCTTCACACGTTGACCTCCACGGTTCCGTGCACGCCTCTCTCGGTGATTTCCTTCCTCTTTAGGGCGAACATATGGACCAGAATGTCCAGAATTGTCCATACTCTTAGGGTTTCGCTCCTTGCGTCCCCCATTGGGGGCGCGACTATGGTTAGACTCCGGAATAGGCTTAGTTCCCACAGGTCTAGCATTATAGTTCTTCACAAGAATATTATCGTGCTTTTCAGCTACGTTCATGGCACCAATGAGCTCATGAAACCTTGTGATACGTCCTGCATTTACATCAATCAGATAATTCTTTGAAATCATCAGTGCAGAGACAGGGAAGGTAGAGAGAGTCTTCTCGATCAACATCATATCAGTTATGGCTTGGCCACAAAACTCCATCAGAGACTTGATACGAAGAGCTTCCGAGTTATAATCAAGCACAGACTTGAAATCACAAAAGCAGAGGCTATGCCATCGCACTTGTAAATAAGGAAGCAGGGAGTCACGAACGTTGCCAAATCGCTGCTCAAGTTCTACCCATAGCTTTCTTGGGTCTTCCTCATTGAGGTATTCATTTTGGAGCGTGTCATTCATGTGCCTTGTCATGAGAATTATGGCTTTAGCTTGTTTTGCTTCAAAAGCAGTAGCTTGCTCAATGGAGAGCATGTTCTGACTAGGCTCTTGGATGGCTTCCAGAAGTCCATCAGCCTTAAGATGTTGGCGCACATCTCGGACCCACCTATGGTATCCTGTGCCAGTTGTCTCTAGTGGAACAAAGTTCAACTTGTTCAGGTAACTCATCCTGAAAAACAACACAAGATTAGGGTTAGTTTCGGAGCGAAAAAGGCTACCACGAAAAACTATTAAATTTCTGAGTGTAGTCGCTTCCAAGAAATTAGGAATTTTCTGAGCGTAGTCGCTTCCAAGAAAATCCGATTCCAAGAGGGGTTTTGGATTAGATCGAAACAACGATGTATGTGGTCGATCGTTTTCTTCTCAACAAACTCTAAGTTTGGAGGATTCTACAAGCTCCAAGCTTGGAGTGAGCACGAACCCCCACAGTTCGGCTTTTGGTCTCCCCTATGTAGAGAAAGGGGGGTAGAAAAAGGGATGATGGAAGTCCCCGAGAAAAGAAGAAGAAATTGAAAAACTTCAAAAAAACGGGAACTTTTAGAAAAGTTTACTTTGGAAAATTGCCGGAAATCTTGACAAAAAAGTAGGCCGAAAAAATGTCACCGGAAGTTACTGTAGATGACCGAAAAAGTCGTTGGAAAAGTTAATGTAGATGATCGGAAAAGTCGCTGGAAAGTGGCCGGAAAAAGTCACCGGCGGTTGTTGACCGGAGGGTTGACTGGAGTTGACCAGATAGCTGACGTGGCTGCTGACTGGGCTATGACGTGGCAGTGCTGATGTGGACGGGCTCTGGGCTGACCTGTGTGGGCCGTGGGCAGTGACTGTGGGCATAGGGCTGATCTGCTGGGCTGGGCTCTGCTTCTGCCTCTTTTTTTTTTTTTTCTTTTCTGCCAGTTCGGTTACAGTCTTTTCTGGTGGCCGGTTCTGATGGTTCTAGGCCGGTTCCGGTGGAGATTTTTCGGCTCCGTTGATTTGGGGTCCGGTTGCAGCTTCTGGTGTAGTTTGGTAGCAGTAGGCAGGGAGGAAAGCTTCGAACCGGGTAGGGAGGATATCGGTATTTCCGGGGGCCGGTTCGGGTATTTTCTGGTCGGTTCTGGGGACAGCGCTGCCGGTTCTGGGCTCCTAGAGGTGAGAGCTTCAAGGTGGGTGGCGGAGGTTTCTGGGGTTTGAAGGCTACGAATATTAGGTTTCAGGGTTAGTGTCTCGTGCTGATAACGTGTTCTAGGGAATCAGAAATTGAGAGAAATTTGATGTGTATTCTCATTGATAATAGGGGCCTTTTTATATAGAGGATTACAATGCATAGAGTTAGAATCATACAAGGAAAGAGAATCTCTAGATTCTTCTAATTGAACCCTATTACCACTATGTCAAGTAACCTAGAGTTTGGATTAAACACAAAATAAAGATATCCTTAAACACTTATATTATTCTATTTATGTATAAATAGTTAGATAAACACAACAAATTTCTATACATGACCTTCTAATTTAATACAAAAATAAAGTTAGAAACTATCTAATTTAATTTTTCCTTAAATAAATTGTAATTAAATGAAGTTAGAGACCGTAATATTTAGAATTTCAAAATCAATGGCATTAAATATTTTTAAAACATATCGCTTTACTCCCATTTTTTAGTTAATTTCCTTTTTTGTTCCAAGAGTTATGATTAATCAATTTATTTTCTAATATAAAACATCACAGGTGAAAAAACTTTGTAATTGTTAATTTGTTTGGCCCCTCTAATGACAACTATATATTTAGTTCCGCCACTATGGAGAAACTATTGGTATAGTTTTGGTTGAATATTCAACTCATAATTTTATACTTCATTAACATGATGTTTGGTGGATGTGAGCACAAATAACACAAATCCTATTTATATGCATCTATTTAAAGGGAACAATAATAAATCTTGAACAACATCGAGTCTCGATCATTTTTCAAGCAAACCTGACCTAGAGTTTGAGCAGAACGGTGGCCGGCTATCTTCGGCGGCCGGCTGATCTAACACCGGCGAGTTTGCTCGTCAGGGCGAGGCTACGTAGGGAGGGGGCGTGTGTTTTGGAGGACAGACCGGTGCCAGAGATTGGAAGGAGTTGAGGATCGCATTGGTCAGTTTGGGTTGGTGGATCTGGCATTCTTCTCAGCGTCCTGACGCGATACCTAGACTAGGGGACTGCACGGCAACGTTTGTTTGACGATAGTCGATGCTTCTCCAGTTGCGGGAGTCGACGTTGTTCTCTGGGTGATTTGTGTTCTTGAGTCGAGGATCTGGTCTGCAGGTGAGCTTTGGCCAGTCGTTGGTGGTGGGATTTGCTGCAAAGTGGAGGCCTGATGTCCGGTTGGAAGGGTCGGCCGCCGGAAAGCTAGCTGGCGGCAGCGATGGTATGGCAGAAGATGATTTGGGTTTCTGCCCACTTTGCTTGGGTTTGGGCTCGAGCCTTTGGACCTGGGCTCCAACTTGGGCTGCTAGGCTCTGTATTGGGGGCCTTGCCACCCTCAATTAGCACTTTACTAGGAAGTAACTTTATGTTAGTATAACAATTGCGCGCCTGGCCAATAGGGATGATGATTTTGCCCTATAAGACACGGAGTTTCTTTGTTTATAAGTTCGCTAATCTTAGCGAGCTTATCATCAACTTGTAATGAGTCTGTTTTGCTTAGAATAGGGTTTCCGGATTTTCTTGCCGGCTATCTTGTTGTAAGTATAGTTAGACTCTAGCTATTGGCAGTTTGCCGGCTATTTATTTTAATGATATCAATTTCTATTAAAAAAAAACAATAATAAATCTTTATGGATTTCTCAATAACTAACACAAGTAATCAATATGGTCATTTACAAAATGTCAATATACTAGAATATACTAATCATATTAAATAGTAATCTTAATATAGTCAAAAAGTAGGATATTTCATCATTTTTGATATTAAAGGTATTTTAGGTACTTTGAGTTGTGTATTTAGTAAAATATTAGAATAAGAAATTAAATAAGTGATGTATTAAGTATGAAGTGTGTATTAAGTAATTAAGAATGTGTATTTAAAACTTCTAGTTTTGAAAAGAAAGAAAAAAAAATCATCACACTAGTATTTATAGTAGTCCTACAAGAAGAATATGACAATATAATGTTGTAGAGTCACCATCATATCATTATCAATAGGTCCATATGCTTCACATGCTCATCCTTTTACAGAAAAGTCACCAATCAAAACCCACTACAACAACAAAAGAGATGCCCCAAAATAAAAAACAACACCAAGAAAAAAATACAATCACCAGTCATTATTAATTCATCACCATCTTTTTATATGGTCTGAAAATTCATCACCATCTCAGTGACTCAGTTAGTGAAATTGGCAATCGTGGCATCAGGCTCACAGGCCTTGGCAGCTGCGCTAGGCTCAACACCTGGGTTGGGCTCCACTGGTTTTCCAAGAAGCTCATTGGGAAGGTCCTCCTTAATGCCCTTAAGGTAAAATGTATAGAAAAGCTTGATGGGGAAAATAAGCTGCTGCAGCTTCACCTGACCGTAAGCACCCTCGAAGATTCCAGACCCCCCAGTCACGGCAAGATACGTGTCCTCGTAGGTTAAATAGGGTCCCTGTACCGCAATGTGACCATAGTCTCCGAAGTAGAAGCTGTAGATGGCCTCATAGCGATCACCTTTCTTTTCTGGTTTGTTTTCAATCAGAATGCATATTCCAGCAGTTATTCCAAGTCGTTTTTGCAGGTCCCCAGTGTACAACTAATAATCGAGACACAGACCAAAAGTCAGTACATAAATGTGAGGATTGAGGAGACAGTTTCGCATTTTTTTGTGAGAATGTAAATATCACATTCCAATACCACGTGTGCAGGACATTTAACACGAAGTGACCCTTTAGAATTTAGAAAAGCATCTTTGGAGCAATGTTATACTAATTATCATACAAACTTTAGAACTAGGATATCTCGATCAATAAACACTGTAAACACAACAAAATGCTATTGGATTTTAAGATAGATGGTACTATATATTGAAGCTAGCTGATATATCTGAATATAGAGAAACATAGACAATTATTAGATCAAAAATATTGACAAGAATTATATGAAAAATTTGAGTAAGACTTAACAAGGTACTAAAACAACATGTTCATAAAAGTACTTCATCTAACCCCATTATACAGCTTGAAGAACAGAGATTTCAGACTTTGATTGGACTTGAGAGGTTGCTTGTGGGTGTTTTAAAGATAATTTTGATAAAATTTAACAAAATGTGACGGGGATTGTGACCATTTAAATATACATTGACCAAGTTCACTAAATTAGTAACCGGGGAAGATAAAAGTTCATATTTAACCCCAAAATTTAGCTAACCATGAGTAAACTTTTCTCTACATCACCAAAGATAACCAATAACAGGGGCGGATCCAGGATTGAAACCTTAGACGAGCTTGGATTTAAAAAAAATAAAAATTATATATATATATATATATTATGGAAAATCTCGAGAGAGAATTTTATTAATTTAAAATACTCTAAATAAGTTTTCTACAGTTATAAAAAGAAAAGGTAGAACAACTTGCCTTGTTACTGAAGGGGACGAGATCGCCGAGGGAGTTGACCGTTTTTTGACTCAATTTCAGAACAGCAGGGCTTCCACGATCCCTCTCATTCATCTCATAGACATTAAGTTCCTGAACTTTGGCTGCAAAATTACCAAGCCGAATAACCAAAAGAGTCACCAAAAGTTCAAAGCGAAACTCAAACCGGTGGTCAGACAATTGGTAAAGTGTACTTACTGGATCTTTCAGACTCCGATGATGGGGTGACCTGGCTTTTGCAAGTGAATGATCTTTGGGGCAGTGAAAAGCTTGAGTTCAGCTTCAGAGATGATGATGGTGGTGGGTTTCGGAGCTTGAAGGGTAGAAGTGAGTTTGTTAGGGAGTGAGTAAGTGATTTTGGGTTGGCTAGTTTCATGGAGGAGGAAGATATGGTTCTAAAAGCAGAGCTAGAGGAAGCCATAATTGAGCAACTGTGTCTACTTTTTGTTAATGGGGTTTAAAGGCTGGTGAGAGAGTGTGGGTACTTGGTAGCTGCTGTGTTTATTATATAGAATAACAGCGTGGAGATTGTGGAATGTGGATCGTTGAGTCATTTGAATAGGAATAGTAACCCTGGAAAAAACAAGGAGGAAATGGGAAAAGTCTTTTTTCCTTTATTTATTTCGTTTGGTATGAAGGTTTGTTCAGAATAGAAGGTTAGAAACTTCCTGTTGAATTTTGGAAAAGAAAAAAGAAAAAGATAATTAAGACAGAGTGTGGTCATATGTATTACTAGGGTTGTCACTCGGTCGATTCGAATCAGTTATAGGTATTACCAACTTCAAAACTAAAGCTTTCGGTTTTAAAATTGAGTTACCAATTACCAACCAAAATTTTCAGTTTTTAATAATATCTACCAAATTCGGTATTTTGGTTTTCGGTATTACCAACTTTAGAACAACTAATTCTTATTAATTTAAATTAAAATGAATAAAACTAGGTTTTTTAAATTTTATAGTCGTAAACTTTGTATTTATCTACTAATTATAGCTTTCTTTTGCATGTATGACATCAAATTTTAGCCATTTTTAATAAAACTAGATTATTTAATCATCTTTAACTAGGTTATTTAAAATACATGTACAAAGTATATGTGTAATAATGTTCATACTATTATGAAAATTTTTATATTTATTTATTGATATACATGAATATGTATTGAAAACCACAGTATATAAAGCTAATAGTTAGATAATCGGAGATTTGGTATTTACCAAAACTAAACCAACTTTTTCAGTAATTTTCGATTTCGGTTTTATCGATCTCAGTTACCAAAAAATCGGTTTGCCAATTCTAAAACATCAATTGATATTCGGTCGGTTTGGTAATTACCAAACCAAGTGGCGGCCCTATGCACTACTCATAGGAGAGTCACAGTAACTATCCTATAGTTTTGAAATACTACGTGACAGCGTCATGTGATAGTTTGGCCAATAAAATTAGAGATATTTTAGTGGAATCTAATGTGAGGGTCAAGTTTTCAAACAGTAAGGCCCTTCTAGATTGCCAACACACCCTAGTGAGATCAAACCACATATAGTTTTAGGACTTTGAAAATTAAATATACAGATGACTCTATCTATCTTGGACATGCAGTCTTGCTCACCTAAGAGATATTTTAAGAGACTGTGAGTGACAAATGCATCACAACCACTTAAAGCTGAAATTATAATAATTTAAAACTGTGCATTTGTTTTTGGCCGTCAGATTCACTTATCTATCATTTTCTTAATAAACTCTCTCTTAGATGAGCAGCCCTTCTATCTTGGATATGTGTTTGGACAACTTACGAGGATTTAGAGCCTTGAATTTAAATTTGTGGTAGTTTTGGATGAATTTGGTTTTGTTTTATTTGGGTAAATTTGATTGGTGGAGTTGGAGAAACGATTTTGGATTTGCTGAATTTAACTAGTGGAGTTCGGGATTCAATTTGGAGTTCTAGTTGAATCTAGTGGATTGCTAAATTTCCTATATACACTTTATGAGATCAAACTTCCATAGTTCATTAAATTAACTTTGGGTTTTGTCTTTCTGGATTTTTTTTTTTTTTGAAATGGGGTTGGTGCGGCTGCACTCAAGCGTTGATTAATGTGTTTGGCTCCAGTTTTGTTGCAGCTAGTCAACAGTCTCTTTTCTGCGTAGGCGTGCCAGCACCGTTTGGGTGCGGTCATGTATCTGATGTCTGGTATGCAGTGAATTGGAGAAACTTGGGCAGGTTGTAGGAGATCAGAACTTTAGCGTGCCCCCCCATGCGAAGGAGACTGCTTTTGATCGTGAATGAGGATCCTTCTCTTCTTGGTGATAACTTCGCCATGTGTATAGCAGTAAGTATCTGCCTTGTTCGCTGACTCTCTGTTGATTTGCTCAAATGTAGGCGTTGGAGCCGCTTCGCTGGCTAGATCAAGTTTGATCAAGGCCTACAGTACTTGGCGAAATAAGATGCAGAATAGCAAACTGTTTGCTATCATTTGATCCTTCGCGAATCTTATGCTGAAGAGGATGATTGAATCATGGCTATCGACATCATGACATGTGACCAAGTGAACCCACCATACTTGCTGCAACTTTAGCATCTAAAACTGCATGGGTTTTAATCATGTTTAATTAAAAACATCAAGCCACTACGTTGGCCCTGTGGTTGTAGGGAAAGGTGCAATGCCATCTCTTCACCGCCGCCTCAGATGCAATTCTCAAGATGGAATAATGATTAATTAATTATCAACTAGAGCCACTCATTGGCTCAGCTAATAAATTAATCATCAATCGTCTTCCATTTCCGAAGAAACCCAGAAATGACACCCAAGAAACCATTCGTTATTTATCAGGCAGATGAAATCACTGAGAAAGCTGCATTCACTTGGCGGAGTCAGATCAGAGAGGAGAGAAGTCGACTGATGGGCTTTGGTAGAGGTGATAATCAAGCAAGTCTGGGTCCCACACCTCGCGATTTTTTGCCAGATGATGCTATGGCCTATTATGGGCTTCCCATCCGCCATCCCATAACGGCTCTTCGGCAGGTGCCCGGTGATTTTAGCAGTTGGGGGCCAAGGAGGAAAGTGGGTTTCTGGCCTACCATCGCTCCTGAGGAAAATGATTGGTATCAGGAGGTCCAAGTGAGATTTGGCCCGTTGGGATGCGGTGGGTATCACCCAAACCATCGATCTATGCTTCTGTCTTCCCCATAATACCAACCCTGCATCGCTAGTGCCGCTCTTTGCTTCTGGAACACCTCTAGTAATACATTCGATTTCTGGTTTGGGCAGATGAGCATAACTCTGCTGGATGTTCTTACCATCACGGGTTGCCCATTGACTTTGATCCCTATGTGCATGGTCAGTTTGATGGCATTCAATTTCCTTTGAGAATGGATACGGCTGGTCGGGGGCATCACAGTAAATCCTACCCATTCTGGCGCGACTATTACTACACCCAGCATGACCACACAGGAGGTATCGCATTCTTGGAATTCTGGCTTTGCAAATTTATCTTTTGCACTTCTTCCAACAAACCTACTGGGCCCTGGAATTCTCTGACCATTGCTCTCTACAATGGTATTTGTGGTTGCCTTGGGCAACTTATATTGGGTGAGTTATATTGCTCCCTTTATACCGACATTAGTGGCCCTTTCTGGATCCTTGCCTTTTGGCTGCAGATTTATTTCCCTCGCTTCCGTCTCAGTGATATTCCAAAGGATCCTCCAGTCGATTCCCTTTTGGGGAATTGTCTTTGTCGCAACGTAAGGTATCGAGCTCTACCCTACTCCGAGTGTTTTATTTACTTGTACTTGCTGGAAGAGATACCGGACCCAAAAATAGTCCTTTCTAGGTGATTCCCTCCTCCCCTTGATGATGGCTTTCTGCCCAGTGGACGGGATCATAGCGAAAGAGCTCTCTTGGCCTTTCGTCGCGCCATCTCTTACTTGGATATTCGTCTTGGCACCGACGCGTAAGCTACGAGCTCTATGCCCCCAACCACTTCGCTTGCCAATTTGGGTTGGCCCAGTTGGTACCCTAGCCTCTGGTTGATTCTGCCAATTACTACACCTCTTGGAGGAGATTAGCCCCGCCTGGGTCTGCCCCCTTTCAAAGTCAGTTTACTTTGATAGTGATTCCCCATAGGGTCAAAGTGTTGTAACCCCTCAACGATGTTGACGATGATTATACTGATTGGTGGAAAAAAGTGTCCGTGAACTGTTGGGATCTGCCATATGACGAACTCTTCGCCCTGATCTTTCTTGGCATGAGTAGTCCTGGTCCGGAGGACCACTAGATTCTTGAACTCTTCTCCAACCCTGCAACACAACCCCCGCTACCTATTCTACCTTCTCGCTCATTGGGTCCAGGGATAAAAATCCACGAGCCTGGGGCAACAGTAAGTTTTTGTCTTTCTTCACCATTCCTTTTCCTTGTCTTGATTTTCCCACTCTTATTCCTGAGTATGTTTTCTAGCGAACTACCTAGAGCAGGACAACCTCTGTTCAAGAAGGGAAACAAAAGACAATAGCAGAGGAGACTCCTGAGGGAGAGTCTTCTCATGATGAAGATCTCGCTGAGGTAATTTGCTTAAGAACGATCCCAAACTTGTATATTTGGTGCTTCCCCCCTTTTTGAGTTGTGATTCTTTTCTCGTACAGGCCACTGCTTTCTTCGCTGGCAAACGTGATCGAGCTCAATTCGTCAAAGAGAGTTTGGAAGATGACGAACCTCTGGGAATGCGATTGGTAAACTCCGGCCCCGTCTTATCCTATTTAAATTTTAGAATCTGGGCAAGATCTTCACTATGTATCTTTTGACAGGTCTGTTAGAGGACCACTGATCTCTCTCCCCTGAGTGAGGCTGGATCCTCAGCCGCTACAGAATAGCCAACTCTCTTGCTAGTTCAAGCATCAACTAGCCCCGTGGCGCCTTTTCCCTCTCCCACATCTACAGAGCATCCGCAAGGTCCTACCATTCTAATAACGATCTCCAATGATGACTCCCCGGAGCATGAAAGTGTGGAAAGCCACTCTGAGGCTTCTGCCGCTTATGAGGAACTAATGATGACAGAGATTCCCGCGGCACTAGAGGTCCAATAGGTGAATTAAGCAGGGCCTCTTCCTCTTGGTGACCATGTACTAGATATCGACCCGACAGCTCGAGAAGTAAGCCACTGTAGGCCAATGCTTTCCATTTCCCTTTAGATCCAAACCTACTCTCTGATATTTCTGAACCTGACCCGGATTCTGTTTATACCGAGGAGGTGGTCTTTGAAGCCGAAGATCTGGCTAGCGGGACGTACATCCCAGGTTTGGGGGATGAGGCGAGCAGTGGTGGTCTCTTGATTTCTAAAATAGACGATGCGAGCGTTGAGGCTGAAGGTTCTGCTGTCGGAGCTGCACGTTTCCAACACTCTATTGATGAACCTCACATTGAAATTCCAGAGTCTCCCGTGGCTAAGACATCGGACCAAGCTCAGGGGGTTGTTGAGGGAAATTACGCTGAAGATGAAAGAATTGAGGAATCAATCGACCTTCTAGCATTGGTGACTTATGATCGTGCTATGAATCCTCTGCCTCCTCCCACTAGGCTTGAAAAGCTAGCTCAAATCCTTAAGGAAACTCCTCCTATCGCCGCTGAACTAGCGAGGACAGAGCTTCGAAACCTTTTGGGACAACGGCGGCTGGGGCCTGAAGAACTCCCCAGGATCTAGGAATCCGTTGTGTTTCTTTGTCGAGAGCATGCGGTCAATCCAACTTAGCTTGACACTGTAGAGAAGCTGTTGAAAGACCTTGACGTGGCCCACACTAGCCAATCTGCCGTGGAGGCTTAAGCTGGTGCAGCCCGCGTGGTACGAAATAACCTTGCTAGTTAGATGGAGACTCTTCGCGGCACCTTGAATGATCGGGCCACTTGCATGGGGGAGATAAGGCTCCAGAAGTTAGACTTAGAAGTCCATATCTGACATTTCCAAGCTCGTTTGGCCCATGTGAACAACTAGCTCAGTGCGGAGGAAGCCCAACTGGACGCTCCCTTGGCTGCCTCTGAAGAATTGACTCGCCACTTGGCCTAAGCTGAAGAACGAGCCTTGTTGATTGAAAATGGGGCCCTTGATGCAGGTCTCCAGGTTGAGGTGCTTTGTGTGAAGCTTGATTTTGGGGGCTGACCACTTTAGACCTCTTATGATTTATAGTAGAGATTTCCTTACGCCCTTGTAGTACAAATATATATATATATATATATAAAGATCTTATCCAGGGCGGAGCTCCGCTTTGAAAATTAACGTGTGAAGTTCGAGTTTTAGGTCACTTTTCGGTCGCATATCCTCATCTCGATCGTTCAGTTTTTAGGTACTAGTGTATAGATCGTCTCTGCAAATTTTCAGTCAAAATAATGATTGTTAAGGCATTGATAATTACCTTAAAGCTAGTACGGTTCAGGTTGACAGATTCAGTCCGTCCATTGGTTTAAGCGAGTTAGATACCTTAACGATCATCAATTTGGCTGAAAATTTGCTGAGATGATCTATACACTAGTACCTAAAAACTGAACGGTCGAGATGAGGATATGCGACCAAAAAGTGACCCAAAACTCGAACTTTACACATTAATTTCAAAGTGGAGCCCCGCTCTGGATTATATATATATATATATATATATGGGCTAATTACTGTTTAGTACCATGTGGTTTGAGCCCAATATCGATTCAGTCCCTTGACTTTCAATTTTATCAAAAACACCTCTGCATTATCAAATCTCATCCAATAGGTCCTTCTGTCAATAATCCGTCAATTGGAGCCGTTAACTCGCTGACGAGGCATGCCACATCAGATCGTGTGGGCCCCACCTATCAGGAGAAATTCCAAAATTGCCCCTGCCTCTCTCTCTCAGCTCCAGAAGAACTCGGCTTTGGCTCAAAATTCTGCATCTTGACATCTTCCCTTTGTTTATGCATAATTTGGCTCGAAATTATGTGTAAGTTCCTTCATCTCTTCCTCTTCACTCTTCATGCTCTTATTTGGCATCCCATTAGGACTAACCACCATTCTGCCCCATATTTGGCCTATGCCATCAACCTCAGCGCCATCTCCCCCCACCCCCTACTTAAACAGTTCCGACGACTCCACCAGCATAAACGACACTATCTCCAGAGACAAAACCATAATCATGCCAGGATCACCGAAAGTGGGTTCCTGCGCTCGTCCATGGAGCTGAAATCTGGGATCGGGTCTTGGGTCGGGTCGGGTATGGGAGAAAGGCTGGGGCTTTCGGGGAGGAGGCGACATCCCTCTGGTATCGATTTGGTCGTTCGTTGACCCTGGAGCAGAATCGAAGCAATGAAGCTTCGTGTTTTCCGGTTGTTCTTCCATGAATGGAATGATCTACATGAGGTAAGGAAATTGATCCCCTCGTCGTACTCTACGTGTTGGTGTACTTGGTTTTGATATTAATTGAGTTTTGATCGAGTTCCTGTTTTTGGGTGTTCTTGGCCTCTATCGGAGTTTACTATTCATGATCGCTGTTCTTAAGGTTCTGGGTTCGATTCCGAAGTCGATTCTTGCTCTAGATGATATGTTGGTACTCGGGTACACCAGATTTCAGAATTTGGGAAGTGATGTGCAAAGCTAGGCGTTATCGAAGAGTAGCCGAATTTTGATTTCAGGTTAGGGGACATCTGCTCGGAGATTGTGTTCACAACAACCCAGACTCAATCACCATAATTCATGCAATTAAGGTAAATCTCAGTTTTTCAACTCAATGTGTAGTGCTGTTGCTTTTGGCAGTAAAGGTTTAGCGGCGGGTGGGGGTTGCTTGGGCGAAGGGAGGAGGGGTTGTTGTAGGGAGGGAGGGCCTCACAGCCATTGGTTCTCCAGCGGTGTGATGGAGTTGTCGACGTAGCCTAGGATATTGTGAGCTTTGAATATAGTGGTCATCAGAAACTTCTAAATCGTGAAGTTGGAGGAGTCGAGTCTTATGGGTATGAGACTGGAGATGGAGGCGTAGAGAACGTCCGACGTCTTGGGATAGCCGGAGGTCAGAGACGGAGAGGCGGTCATTGCAGAAAAGGTGGTGGTTTTCTCTCTGTGGCCTGGGCTTGGGCAGGGGCAGTTTTGGAATTTCGCTTGATAGGTGGGGCCCACGTGGTTTGTCTTGGCATGCCTCGTTAGCGAGTTAACAACACAAATTGGCGGATTATTGATGGAAGGACCTATTAGATGAGATTTAATAATGCAGGGGTGTTTTTGATGAAATTGAAAGTCCAGGGATTGAATCGATGTTGGGCTCAAACCACAGGGTACTAAATAGTAATTAGCCATATATATATATATATACATATATTCTTCTTGTAGTACCGACGACATCTTTATTTCTTAACTAATATTTATCTGTTGGATCCACTTGCTGACCCCAACTCAAAACTCTTGGTTTTATCTTCTTAATGAGTCTTTAACTTCACATGAACTAACTGTTGAAAGCAGTTGTGAGAAGATAATATTGAAAATGGAATAGTTATCTCCTCGAAAACTGTTCGGTTCCCCCACGCGCCAATAATCCATTCTTTTCTGAGATTTAGGGCAACTTTAATCAAGATTTACTGACACTTAGTTTGACTATTTGACTGTCCATCCAAGGGTGGAGAAGCTTTTCCGAGATTTAGGGCAACTTTAATCAAGATTTACTGACACTTAGTTTGACTCTTTGATTGTCCATCCAATGGTGGAGATGCTTTTCCAAGATTTAGAGCAACTTAATCAAGATTTACTGACACTTAGTTTGACTCTTCTCTTCGACTATCCATCCAAGGGTGGAGATTTGCATGCCCTGTTCCTATAAATAGATGCATTCTGGGGATGGGAACGTTCACGCCAAAAACCTTCCTCTGAGTTTCAGATCCTCAACAATGGCCTTCCAATCTTTGCTTCTATTTCTCCTTCTTCACAAATCTTCCCCTCAAGAAATGGCCATTAGCCTCTTAATTTTAGGCTTTATGGCGTAATGTCAAGCCTGGGTTAGGCCTTATGGCGTAATCTCAAGCAACCCTTTGTTTCGGCCTTCTGGGAATGTGGATGGAAAATGCCAGGCTTCAGATTGGTTTAGAAATGCGAGGGGGCTCCAAGTGTGGGATCTCCGATCATGTGAGATCATCTTTGTTAGAATCCCACACGCGGAGCGAAACTGGGAAAGGGAGGAAGGCCACTTTGTGGTTCATCTTTCCTCCTTTGTTTCCTTCCTTCTGGACCTAGCCCATGTTGTGCCCTCCAGATGGAAGGGGCTTTGGTTATCACCTCCTTCTCTCCCTCTCTCTTCTTAACATAATCTTGGAGGGATGAGAAGGAATGGACTCTTTGAAGGAATGGGTTCAACCTACAGAATGGCCGTTCCCATACTTCATGTCCAACTAATGGTGGTTACCAAGGCTAAAGGAGGTGCAGAGACTCAAGCCGATATTCGGTTCCTTCTCTTTCTGGCCCTCTTAGAGATAATGGCACGACTCAACCCAACTTTGGATTCCAAAGATGCTTCCAATTGAGGGGCTTGGAGGCTCCATTTTCTTTCACTAGAGTCTCCCCTTCTCATGGATAATGGCATTGGCCAAGCCTATGTTGGATTCCTTTGCCACTTCTATTTGAAGGGGGCGTGGGGGCTCCGTTCCTCTTATTTTTCCTTCCTGAAGTCTGCCCCTCCTTGGGATAATGGCGTGGCTCAAACCGATGTTTAGTTCCTCAACTACTTCAATTTGAAGAAAGATTCAGAAGATATCTGAAGATCCCTGTTTTGTATTTTAGCCACTTTTGGTTTTGTAATGAATGTATTGTTTTTGGCTGCAAAGCCACTTTATGAATACAATAATATTTTCTTATCCTGATATTCAAATATCCGTGAGGAGCCAATAATTGTGTCTCGCAAGGCCCCCATAGTTGTATATTCAGGAGCTTTGAAAATAATATGAACTTTAAAATATGCTCCGCGTCAAAAAGAGCCTCGTGGCGAAGGTTTTGAGAAAATCCACACATCGACCCTATTTTCCCGCGAAGGTGTTTTCTCAGAAAGAGAAGAGACAAAGCTCAGAAAAATTTTCGGAGCCGCTGACTCGGCTTAGTATAGTGTAGTGTTGCTCCCCCCCCCCCCCCCCCAGTGTTGCTAGGCATACTGAAGAGATGATTATGGGCCTAAAAAATAGGACTTCATGAATGGGCTTCGCGAGTGTAGGAACATTAGAATTCCCCCCTGTCTTATGTGAAGAAACCGTGTACGACTCCTCCGAGCCCCATGTCTTCTGCGAAGAAACCGACTAATAAATTAATGTCTAAAAATATCTCAGCCACAAATCAAGATCTAGTAAGTTCTTGATACTTTTCGCAGGCTCATTTCGCTCGGAATTGACCTCTTGTCTGTACTCCATTTGCAGACTTCATGCAATACTTTTTGTGGTGGATCTTTTGCGAAGCTTAGGAGGCAGAATTCGCTGTGCTCCAAAGTGTTTCGCTTAACTATTTATGTGACACCTGTGGGGGACTTTGGGATGCTTCACGAACAAACAGGAAAGGCCTCCAAAAATGATAGCTTCTCCAGAAATTCTTTGAGGAGAAATCTTCTCAAGATATATCAGAGTAAGGAGAAATCTTCTCAAGATAGATCCGAGTGAGGAGAAATCTTCTCAAGGCAGATCCAAGTGAGGAGAAATCTTCTCAAGGCAGATCCGAGTGAAGAGAAATCTTCTCAAGGCAGATCCGATTGAGGAGGAATCTCTTTGAGCTTGGTGAAAATATTCCTCGCGAAGACTTCGCTGGCTTTTTGGATTTACTTCGCCTCAGTGTTTCGACTCCCCAGTAATTTTTGGATCGCACTAATGGAATCATGGTGGGTTTAAATGATGAATTGAATAAGTAGTTGAATTCAATAAGACATTGTGAATCAAGGTTTAGACATGCGGAGTATAGTTGCCTAGACACAAATTTTCTTTCAAATCCTTTGCGTAACCTTACTGAAATGGCCAGGTGGGGGAGGACGAACAAGAGAGGCAGAATCCATTTTGGCATGAGCTAATCCTACATAGTGGTTTAGGCCTATTGGCACGCACTTCCGGATTCAAGAACCTATTATGAACGTTGTCCCTTTTCTAGACACCATTTCACATAGGCTATGCTTACTAAGATGAGAAATGTCATAAATGTGAAGACACTTGAAGAAGTGTTAATAAAAGCCGCCCTTAACCTTGAGGGACCTGAACTAGGCACCAATAAGGAGTTTAGGCCAATATTAACAAAAGAGACTTCACCTATTCTGTTATGATTCACAACCCCTTACCAACCTCAACTTCTTAATAGTGGTGTGATTTACATGGAGATTTTTCAATCCCCGGTAACAATGCCAGAAATAAATAAGTGTTTCCACCATTCGCAGTCTCAAGAAAGAAAAGAACAAGGAGAAGCAAAAATTAAGTGATGGGATCGATATGGATTGTTGCAAGTGGGTGACTGATATGTAAACTTTCCAAGGATTGAAGGATACTAGACTCTACAAGATCACGAGGGAGGCCATCTATGCTTCACTCCAAGGTCCAATGTATCAAAATTAGTAGGGTAAAAATCCCTCCTGTGATAGCTTGTAGGAAAAGAACAAAGATACTTCGCGTTAAAGAATTTGGAGGAATTTGGCTTGTGAGAGGGTTAATCTTGCCCCCCAAGTATCCTTGTTGGTTGGCGAAGCATGATTTTCAATTGCAATTTTGGAGATGATGGTGTACCAAGATCGGCTTTGTCGCCAACGACCATGTCAGACCATGGTCTTTGTAGAATCAGCCACAGATTGGCCATTATAGACGACCACTTGCTGGTCTAAATTTTCCATATCAAGAGCTTCAAAGGACTTGTACTTCTGCATATGATTTTTGGAACCAATAATCAAATTATAATTATCATCATGCTCATCATATATTGGCTCCGCATCGAGATCATATTCAGAGTCACCAAAGAGTGGTGAATCGATATCTTCTTCAAAAATAGGCATATCAAATATTTGTTTGCCTCTATTTTCCTTCCAGGCATCATATTGAGACTCCTCTATGGACTGTTTATTATCATAAACAAATTTCTTTTGCAGGAAATTTAGAGTTGGATAATTGTATACAAGAATGAACTTGTATTGATAATACTCGAATTTACATTCGCGAAGGACAAATTAGCTACTAGAATAATTACTTTGGCCATTCTTGCAACGTGGGTTGCAGATGTGTCTCCCCCATATGTCAAAGCCACCGCTTGACTTTGAAGAATATATGAAGAACTTCAAGTTGAATTGATTAATAAAGCCATAGATTGGCTTCTGTAGACCACAACTTAATTGATAATTAAGTTGGTCATGACTTAATTGATTAACTCCACCATGACATCTAGCTTGGCCAAGGCTAAATTAATGATTGTAAGGTGGGCCCTGCCCTTGACCCTTTGCATGATCATGATGACGTCCAGCCACCATATTCTATCTTGATTGATAATTGAGTGGGTCAAACTAACCATGCTCTTGACCCTTTGCATGGTCATGATGAAGTCCAGTACCAGAGTCACAATTGAATTGATCATGAACTTGCTTCTTTTGATCAAAGGGATAATCATGGGCAATATCTTGCCCCCCATGCATCTGACAGTAGCCACGTATTTGGCTTGATCAGTGGAGAAATCAGCTATTTGTTCAGAGACAATTTTCTTGTCAGAAGAACAATCTTGTTGATCCTCTTCTCCATATGCAGCCTCTGTGCAAGGCTGTGATTTACTAGTGGGCAAGCTGATTTCTTCTTCTGCAATAGACTGATCTAGACGAAGGTTTTCGCCTTTAGATTAATTGCCTCTTATAGGCAATTAAATCTCGGAAACAGTCTTTTTACACTTAAACTTGCTGAAGATTGAGAAACTCGCTACAGTTATTTTGTGAGAAGTGACCTGTTTGTCCTCGCCAATGACAATCACAAAGAGTTGATCATATAGCGCCTTACTCTGCTGAGCGTTCCACTGAATTTGGCGGTCAATACTTGCAAGCTCCCTTTCTATCTCTTTTCCATATCTTTCGCTATGCCGCCCCCCCCCCCCCCCAGTATTATGACCTTTTCTTCAAAACTTGCATAATCTAGGATAGGAAGCGGAGCGAGCTTGTCAGCCTCAATGGTGCTATTGACCATCTTTTCACTATAGGAATTTCCTTTGGTAAAGATTTTCACCTGGCATCCTAATGATGGTGAATACAAAAAGACTTTGGTGTAGTCCCACTGGGCATGCCAAAATGTTTGGCTCAAGTTTTGTTGCAGCTGGTCAACAGTCTCTTTTCTATCCGGGATGCCACCATCGTTTGGGTGCAGTCGTCGGGGGTGTCCCTTGACCTGACTTCTTTCAAGCGATTGTGGAAGAGGAGAGCACCAACCTCGTCGCCGGATTCTTTGTGCCTCGTGGTGAGGACTTTTGCTAAGCTTCTTTAAGATCACACAATCGATACTCGACATCTTAGATCGAGCAGAGCGAAAATCAATGGGAAGTGGGGAAACTTGCTAAAGCGTGACTTTAGCTTGGCTGGTTTGCGAGGGCATTACCCTTGCTTGGCTGGTTCCGTAACCGTTGTGGTCGCGGTACTACAGTCGGCTCCCAAGGAGACTAGGGCCGAAGCGTTTTGACAGAGGGTTTGGTGGCACTGACAGTAGGCTCTTGAGGATTCTGGGACTGGAGTGTGGTCACCGGTAAGAGAAGGAAATGGGTTGCTCTAGAGAGGCTTGGATAATCGTAGAGATTAATTGATGAATTGTGTTTGTTACTTCATCGTAGCCTCTATATATAGGCTACCAAGCCATAGTGGTTGGCCTCAAACAAATCATGATGGGTTAAACACTTATGGAATCATGGTAGGTTTAATGGAATTATAGAGCACTAATGAAATCATGGAGTACTAATGGAATCATGGTAGGTTTAATGGAATTATGGTAGGTTTTCCAATGTTGGCCACCATGAAATGTAGTTGAATGCTTCCCCACGTTTATGCCAAATTCCTTAATTGAATGGAGTATGAATATTCTCATGGGTGTGCCTTTTCTTGCAGCTTGCATATTCTTCCATAATTCTGCAGCTCTAAATAATATATTTCGAACTTGTCGACAATATATAGCTTGAGCCACTGACATTGACTCAATTTCTCCAAGACACGCCTTGTTAGGCCAAAAATGCTCATTTTGGGTTCAAACATAATGAAATTGCAGAATACAGGGGGGGACATAGAGCTTGAACCCCAGATTACAATAAGTATAAAGAGAACATCCTGAAATAATACCAGGACTCTCCACAAAATATATATATTCTAATAAGCACCAATTAGCAAAGAATGAACAAATGACTACTTCATTTGCTTTGACATAGCGGTGACATACCAGAAAGATAACTCTATAACGAATAAGCATCATTACAAATAACCCACTATGGTGCCTCACCGAAATAAATCTGGCGGCACTCAATTTCATCCTGCCACTAGGAGCTTGCATCCACTTAATCAAGCAAATAGTTCATCGCCTCGCTAGGCTAGACAAGGCACACTAAGTGTGCATACTGGGACTAAGCCCACGTCGGCCTACCAAATAATGGGAGGGACTTATTGCGAAAGACCGGTCAATTGAGCTTTGACTAAAAATATCTTGCTTGACAATAACTATTCGAGTGCCTTTAAGTTTGGACCTGAAAACTTAAAGTAGGCTTGCTTCAGGTGTTGAGTTGGAGGCGCAATAAATTAGCCTCTTTTTTTTTTGTGGTATTGGCCAATAAATTAGAATTACAACTAGTTTTCCATGAGTCGAATTCACGACATCTCACTTACAAACGAGAGATTTATGCCTTAAAATAAAATAATATTGGATAAATCAGCACATATATTTTGGTATTGAAATTCTAAAATTAATGAATATTTGATGTTTCCATTAATTGCTTTTTGTCATTTACTTAAAATTAATGGATATTTTTGGTCTCTCCTTCGAAGTTTGCACCCACCGCTTGACCGCATTTTTTTTTGTTGTGTCTTTGCATCAGACTTCGTGCATTTGTTATTAGCTTGTAGAAACACTAGTGGTGGCATGGCCGGAAGCCTTTTGCGGAGGTTTAATTTGTGTCTTGGGTTTTGGTGATGACAACATCGGGTTCTTTCTTTATTTAGAGCTGTAGTTTTTTATTGGAGACGCAGCTCCAATATGGTCTCGAGAGTTGCAGCTCTAGCATGCAGCGCATGGTTTATGGAGACGCTTTTTAGGTCTTTAAAAAATGTTGCTCTGGTCTTCTAACACTTGCGGTCGACAGAGAAAGCTGGGGGATGAAACTAGGCAGCAGCCTCCACCAAGAGAGTTATATGCATGTGATACACATAGCCTAGGGGAAAGGAAATGCGCTTACCATATTAATGCCTGGTATTATACAGTTGGGAGATCAACCAAGCATACTATATACGTTGAACAGAGGAAAGTGATCGAATCCTATTTCTTTATGAAGAGATATCGAGGGAATACCACAAAATGTCAACGTCGTAACGAATTCATGATAGTACGTACGTAGCTGATGACGGAAAAATGGATGATGTCTTTTGATATCAGCAGGTCTTATACGTCTTAAGCTTAAAACCTCTGTGAGTCTAGTAGCTAGTGCAATAAGGCTCATAATTTGGACCTTGCAACATCGACATATATATCACAAGATTACCAGAGCCAGTAACTGCATTTGTATATATTGAGATCCCAAGGAATTTTCTAAGAAATTTACTTTAATTAGCATAGGAGCTAGAAACTAATAAACCACCACGAAGACCATAGTTTCATCTCTGAAGATCTTTATTTTAATTAATTTGAGTAGCAGAATAAGAGGACAAAAAAATTAGTGTGATTCTTTGTAATTAACTAGGTCTTTTTATTTTTTTCCTTTAAAAAAAAAAACTGTTAAAGTAAAATAAGAATTGGAATTGGTTTACTCATTTAATTCATAACCCCTTTATATAGGGATAGGATTACAACGGAAATATCAATTATATTGATGATACTAAATGCTGATTGAGCTGTGATTTGTAATTGCTTGATTCCCTCTTCGTCTGTTTATTTGACGAAGGCACATAATGTGCTTTTCCTTTAACACTCCCCCTTGTGCCAAGTTAAAGACGAAATAGTGCATGAGTTGTTGCCTCACTAAAAACCTTGCCAAGTAACAATAAAAACCCTGTGGGACAAAAATAAAACTTAGTCGAAGGAAAAGAGCACAACGCACCTTCTACATTTGAGAATGACATGTGTGTGTTAGACTCCCTCTGACGTCTACACTTCCTTCTGATCATTACATTAATCAAGTGAGCTTGGAAAGTCTTCGCATTCCTATGCTTTTTACATGTTTCTCAAATGTGGCCTTAAGCAGTGATTTGGTGAACAAATCTGCCACATTCTCCTTAGACCTTACTTGATTCACTTGAATCTTGAGGAGGGTCTGTTGTTGTTGATTGTAGAACAACTTTGGCGATATGTGTTTTGTGTTATTACCCTTAATATAACCTAGCTTCATCTGTTCGATGCAAGCTGCATTGTGTTCATAAATACAAGTAGGCTCTTCAGTGGTAGAACTCAAACCACTAATCCCTAAGTAGGCTCTTCAGTGGTAGAACTCAAACCACTAATCCCTCGAATATGTGCAATGATAGTTCTTAACCATATACACTCACGAACAGCCTCATGTACAAGAATGATCTCTGAGTGGTTCGAGGAGGTAGCCACAAGGGTTTGCTTGGTACGTTGATCTCTAAGATATCGCCGTGTTCCCATTGGTAAATACATAACCAGTTTGGGAACGATCTTTATGTGGGTCAGAGACGTACCCAGTATTAGCAAAACCGACCAAAACGTCATTTGACGTTTTAGTGTAGGGAGTGGCGCTTTCGCCATCAACATTTCCTTTAGGGATTGCAGTTCCATCTGTGGTCCCAGTTGTCTCTCTGTAGGGAAAGAACAGTCTCAAGTCAATGGTTCCTTTTAGGTACCGAAGATGTTCTTGATACCATTCCAGTGACACTGCGTTGGCGCTGAACTAAATCTAGCTAACAAGTTCACTGAGAATGCAATGTCTGGTCGAGTACATTGGGCTAAGTATAATAATGCGCATATTGCAGGTAGATAGGGAATTTCAGCTCCCAACACCTCTTCATCATCTTCCTTTGGACGAAATGGATCTTTCCTTACATCCAAACTTCGATCGATCATGGGAGTGCTAGCAGGATGCGCTTTGTCCATGTTAAATTGCCTGACTTTTGGACATATGCAGACTGGTGGATTAGTATTCCACAAACTCGGTGTTCTAGTTCAAGGCCTAGATAGAATCGAGTTTTCCCAAGATCCTTCATCTCAAATTTGGATTTCAAGTAGCTCGCGGTTTCTCTTATTTCATCAAGAGTATCTATTATATTCATATCATCTACATATACTGCTACAATTGCAAATCCGGAACTTGTTTTCTTTATGAATACGCAGGGGCATAATTCATCTTCCTTATATCCCTTCCTAATCAAGTAGTCACTTAGACGGGTATACCACATCCGCCCGGATTGTTTCAATCCGTAAAGTGAGTGTTTCAACCTAGTTGCAAACTCACTCCGTGGTTTAGAGTCACTCGACTTGGGTAATGTAAGGCCATCAGACACTTTCATATATATCTCTGAATCTAGATCCCCATGGAGATATGCAGTAACCACATCTATGAGCTGCATTTCCAGTCCTTTGGAAACTACTAAGCTAACTACATAGCGGAACGCTATAACGTCCATTTTGGGAGAGAATGTCTCCTCGTAGTCAATTCCAGGGCGTTGTGAGAAACCTTGCGCCACAAGGCGAGCCTTGTAGCTTAGGACTTCATTCTTCTCATTACGCTTTCTGACAAAGGTCCATTTATGTCCTACAGGCTTTACACTTGGTGGGGTTAGCACTACCTGACCAAATACCTGTCTCTTTGTCAGAGAATCTAATTCTACCTGGATTGCTTCTTTCCATTTAGGCCAATCTGCTCTTTGTTGACATTTTGCAATAGAGCGTGGTTCGATATCATCGTGCTCTATGATTCCTTGAGCAACAGTATATATCATCAATGTGTATGGAAGATCTTTCTATCAACTTATACGCCCTCTCATAATCCTCTGAGATTTCTTTGTTCTCTGGAATCATTTTTAACATCGGAGCGTCCTCTAGTATTGATTCATGGACATAACTATAATCAGAGACAATCTCATAAGAGAAGGATTCTATACATTGATGATTGGTTTGTGCCTTACTCACCCTCTTCTTCCTTGGGTGAGGGTGAGTGTCAATCGAACCAAGTGACCTCCCCCTCTTCCTTGGGGAGCCACGGCCTCAACCACACCTCCACTAAGTACGGTTGCAGTGCCTCTATCTGCTGCACCGTGCCCCTTGTTAGGGACTTCTAACCTTGCAGGCACATTTGCAGCTGGTATATGTGATCTCGTCACTTTTACGATATCAGTAAATGCATCAGGCATTGAATCTGCTACTTCCTGAAGATCGATTATTCTTTTCACTTCACTTTCACTTCGTGAAGTACGGGGATCAAAATGAGAAAGAGTGGGGACAAACCACGACAATTCCTGTTGTTCCCTTGGAAAATCTTTTTTCCTATCTCCCCCTAACAACGGGAAGACTGTCTCATCAAAGTGACAGTCCGCAAATTTAGCGGTAAAGAGATCGCCTGTCAAGGTTTCCAAATAGCGGATAATTGTTGGGGATTCGTATCCAACATAAATACTTAATCGTCTATGAGGACCCATTGTAGTGCGCTGTGGGGGCGCAATAGGCACATATACTGCGCAACCAAATATGCGTAAGTGTGAAATGTCAGGCTCATATCCAGTTACCAACTGGTACCCAGAAAATGGTTAGCTAGCAGTGGGTCTGAAATGAATGAGTAAAGTTGCGTCCAATATTGCATAACCCCATGCAGATATAGGCAGGTTGGTGTGCATAACCAATGCCCTAGCCACCGTCTGTAGCCTTTTGATGGTGGCTTCTGCGAGACCATTTTGTGTATGCACATGAGGTACAAGATGCTCTATATCTATCCAAATAGATATGCAATAATCATCAAATGCTTTTGATGTAAACTCTCCAGCATTATCAAGCCTTACAGACTTGATAGGGTGATCAGGGTGGTGAGCCCTTAAACGTATAATCTGTGCTAGGAGTATTGCAGCATTTCTTGTGGACAATAAAACGACATGTGACCAGATTGTCGAAACATCCACCATAACCATAAAGTACTTGAATGGTCGGCATTCTGGATGGATAGGTCTACAGACATTTCTTTGTATCCTTTGTAAGAATGGAATGTTTTGTGTTGTTGTTTGAACCTAAATTTGGCAAGGCCTACGTGACATTAAGCCAGGTCGCACATGAAGCAGGCCTGGGTCATAGTGAGCCGTGATATAATAAATATTTAGCCGAGGCCCGACTCACTTCAGCTGAGGTCCGGCTCACTTCACCTCAGCCGAGGTCCGGCTCCCTTCACCTTAGCCGAGGCCCGGTTCCCTTCACCTCAGCCGAGGTTTGGCTCACTTCACCTCAGCTGAGGCTCGGCTCACTTCAGGCTCACTTCACCTCAGCCGAGGCCCGGCTCACTTCAGCCGAGGTCCGACTCGCTTCACCTCAGCCGAGGTCTGGCTCACATGAGTCGATTTCTGGTTTACTTGTGGCTGAGAAAGTCCTATCCAAAACCCGTCAGGGACACTGATAGCATGACATTATGAGCAAATAAATGCCAACTTCTACGTTACAGCACTAAGTGTGGCTGTTACAAAATAATCATTGAAGAGTCATGATGGTTGATTGTCAGTTATGCACATCAAAGGAATTTTATTCTTAGAATTCAATTTGTAATCAATCCAGTCTCAACAATTAAGGCTGAGATTGTACGTATTAGTTTTGTTATCTTTATTCTGTACTATAAAAGGGGCCGTAGACATCTTTGTTAAGGGTCCTCGACCAAACGCTCTACGCGATTACACAAATTTTATCTCAATACATTTCAATATTTCTGCAACACTTATCAATCTTCACGTGTTTATCTTATTGCTTTCTTTACTGGTATTTATCTTTCCTGCACTTTACTTTGTTGCTCTTTACATTTAAGCAGTTTATCTTCCTGCACTTTATTTGCTGCACCTTTACATTCCTGCACTTTACTTTGTCTTTATCTGCACTTTTATTTTCTGTTGTTTACTTTATCTCAATACATTCCTGCACTTTCGTTTATGCTATTTATTTGTTGTTATTTACTTTACGTCATTTACTTTATTCAAAATCACAAAAAGAATTATCATCACTCCACTTTCACCTCAATCACCGAGTTACACAGCACGAAGACTGCGGCTAGTTAAGGCCGATCCGTGCTAAAGTCCTTGCATTCAAGGCAGAGAGAACCCCACGGCCGAGATCGATCCTTCCTCGGCCCACAATCAACTGATCATAAGTCAGATCGGCGCAAGACCTACAATCTATAACAAAACCTCGCTAGGCCCACCAGCCGCGAGTTGGCACGCCCGCGCACACGTCACCAAGCCAGAAGGACGCGTGTAAGCCAAGAAGACCTCGGCCGAGTGACACGTGGCCGAGACGATTTTTTGAGCGAACAGTTGTATCTTTAGCATAGGAAGGTCTCGATATTGTTTTTGCTAAAGAGCAGGCTTTGCAAAACGAGTGATGTGCCTTTGAAATAGTCAATGAGGCATAATAGGAGGGAGGTAGTGCTTCTGGTACTTCAGAAGGCAATGACTGCATTTGAGCAATACTAGAATCGACATCTTGTAGTGTGGTGGATTTTTCTCCCATTTTTCACTCGAAAGAAGGGATGTCCGTGTGAGTTCTTTAAAAATACGGATCATCATGTCATGACCTCGGTGCCATAGGCGGTCATGCAAAAGCCTGTATGAGTCAGTGTCCCACATTTCATTGTTGGTGACATTATAGGATTCAATGATCCGAATCGTAGTGAGGTACAGTCCACTAGATTGATTCATAGGTTTCTCTAAGATGTGTTTCCTTTCACAGTCATTAGATGTAATATCAAGGTATTCAGTTCCATTCTCACGGTGTGTTTTTACATGATAACCGTTGGCACAAATAGCTTTGAAACTTTAACAAGGTTCGATTAGCTCTTGGTGCATATAGAGCGTCTGTGACTTTAAATGTTGTGCCATTAGGCAGCAAAAATTTGGCAGTTCCTCTTCATTTTATTAGTTGTGATAATCCAATCATCGTAGTCACAGAGGAATTATAGGCTATTAGTTCAATGAATAATTGCCTATTTCTTAATATTGTGTGGGTAGTCCCACTATCATCTAAGCACTCAAGTTCTCCTCCATTCATTCCAACAAATAAATGGGAGGTATTTAGAAAATATAACTCATATTATTTAGAGTATTTCTATTTGCGTAGAATGGTATTCTTTTCATTCTAATTTTTTTTTTTTTGCTAGATGTATTGCTTTACATCTTTATAGTGCTATTTCGAACCATGTAAATATGTGTATAAGAAATAAATTTGAATAAATTCAGTGCTTCAGAATAAAATTCAAAATTTATTAATAAGCCAACGATAATCAAATCAAGGTCTTGTTCTAATTCATCAAACCATTATTGTAATAAACTTTAAGACCAAGCAAGCAATAGTCTAATTAAAAATGAGGCATTATGCCTTCACATCTGTCTTTGGAAAATAAATAAAGCAGATCAGTCAAGATTGAGAGCATCCATTGACTTAGCAAGTTCCTCTTTGCCATTGAAGTCTGCAATTGTAAGGTTGACGTCTAGGTCATGACTTCCTTCTTCCATATAGTGAGCCTCTTGTTCTTTAGACTCTCTATACCTCTTGTAATTGGCTGGTACTCTATTGTTTGCTTGGCAGTTCTTGTACCAATGCCCAATGAATCCACACTTATAGCATGGTTCATTGTCAACTCTTTCCTTTTGCATCTTGTTTCCATGATCCCCATGTCCCTTTCCACGTGGTGCATGGTTGCCATGTGGGTAGGGATCAGCACGTCTAAACCCCTTTGCATTGGAGTTCTTTTCACCATTCATTTTTCCATAATTAGCCTCTGGAATTTTCTTTGTCTTAGTGGGCCTGACATTGTTATTCAAGAGAATCTCATTTTGTCTCTCAGTCACTTGCAGTAGGCTTATTAACTTATTGAAAGTTGTGATTCTTTTGTTGTCATATTCTAACTTATACTGGTTCGCTAGTATAAATGCTGAAGTAGGAAAGGAAGTAAGAGTCTTGTAGATCATATCATCTTCTGTGATTTCCCTTCCACAGAAATTAAGACGTGCCTTTAAGCGCAACATGTCCTTGTTGAAGTCATTGACCCTTTTATAGTCAAGCAAGCAGATTCCATTCCACTGAACAGCCAGTCCTGGGAGTAAAGTATCGTGAATGTTCCCAAAACGTCCTTTAAGGGCATCCCACAGTTCTTTGGGTGTCTTCAACTGAAGGTACTCCCAGCGTAGACTAGGATCAATATGTCGCCTAAGAAATATTAAGGCATCTGCTTTCACCTTATTAGATAGTTCATCATCTTTGGGGTCAGTAATGGTGGCAGTGTAGTCTTTTGCCACAAAGGCAGTTTCTACATCGGAAACCCAACGGTGGTACTCAAGTCGATCTGAGTCCAAAATGTCAAACTCAGGTCGAGTTGGATCAGCCATCTACATAAACAAAAGAGAAGAAATAAATTACGCAGTCATAAAGACATCTACGTGAATTATTTTCCAAACGTATGAATTAGATTTCAAGACCAAGATTCGTAATGGTCACATTTTTTTTTCTAGGCTATGTGAAAGTACTTTATCACAGTAAGTGTGTGTATAATGCACATGAATTTTCATTATCATGGCAAAAAGCAATTTTTGTATATTGCATTCTAAAAATAGCCATAGCATATTTAATAATAAATCATAGCAAATAAAGGCATGCAAAGGAAAATTATATAAGCGTAAATAAAATAAAACATGCTAAAAATTGCATAAATCACAAAATATATATGGCATGCTAAAAAAAAATATAAGCAATAACATAATGAAAATGTATGTGTACGCATAATTATAAAGCGTAAATGAAATTCACATGCTTGAAATTTTACTAAACAGTAAAAATATATAAATCATGCTTAAAGATAATCATATAAAACATAAATGACAAAGCATGCTTAAAATGATTAATATAATCTAACTAAACATGCTCGAAAAATTTATAATAAAAGCATAAACAATAAAATATATAGCATGCTCAAGAAAATAAATAATGAGAATCTACCATAGTATGAAATTAAATAAATTAAAGAGAACATACTTGGTTTCGAAAAAATAAAACAATCCTAGCGCACGCGCGTGTTGATGCAGGCGTGCGTAGCGATGTTTTTGTGCTTATGACACTAGGCCGCTTCCTCTCCCTTTTCAGCAGTGGGCTTTGATTTTTTTTTTTTTTTTTCGGGGCCTGGTCTTTTCTTTGGGCCTTCCCTTTTTTCTTTTTTCTTTTTTTCTGTTTTTTTTTTCCGTTTCCGGGCCTGCAGGGCCTGCTTTTTTTTTTATTTTTTTTATTTTAGTCCGGTGTATACTTTGGCCCTTTTTTTTTTTTTATTGGTCCGGAATTCTTTTTCCTTTGGACCAGACCTTTTCTTTGGGCCGGCTTACTTGTTTTTTTTTTTTTTTTTTTCTCGCTTCTTCCTCCTTCTACTCTTCTTCTTTATGATTTTCTCTGTTTTTTTTTTCTTCTCTTGTTGTTGGGCTGGGTCACTATCGTGGGTCACACACCCTGGATACGGGTTGAGACTGTGATCAAGTGAGGTGATTTACCGGAGAAGGTGGCCAGACTTGACGCCGAAAATTGGGCAACAAAAAATCAACCGGTCTGATGGGCCAACGAACTGAAGACTCACGAAAGCAGCGATGCCGGGAACTGACGACGCACGAAGGCAACGACGCCGGGAACGGCGACGAATCCAATCTGGAAAGATGAAGGCTGACGTCGGTAACACCTTGAAGGCGAGTTGCTTCTGTGTGTGGGCAAGGGATGCTGGAGACGAGCGGATCCCGGCGTCCGAGAAAGGGAGGTCGACGAACAGGAACTCTGAGGCGCATCAGCCGACCTGGAGATTTGGGTTTTTTTTTTTCTACAGGTAGAAGAAAGAAATTAGAAAAATACAAAAATAAAATTATGGTTTTTTTTTTCTTCTTTTGGTTATTGCTCTGAGCGTGCTGATAACGTGTTAAAGTAAAATGAGAATTGAAATTGGTTTACTCATTTCATTCATAACCCCTTTATATAGGGATAGGATTACAACGGAAATATTAATTATATTGATGATACTAAATGCTGATTGAGCTGTGATTTGTAATTGCTTGATTCCCTCTTCGTCTGTTTCTTTGACGAAGGCACATAATGTGCTTTTCCTTTAACAAAAACTAGGTCTTTTTTGTTTTTTTTTTAACACAAATAAGCTAAACTTAACTAGTTAGAGCATCTTTAGCAATGCTAGCTATTTTTGAGTCAAATTTTAGCTAAAGTAGCAAAAAAATTATTTTAACTAGCTACTTTAGAATTACATCTGCATCAATGCTTTCTATTTTAGCTAGTTTTGAAATTATATTATTTTTTAAATGAAGATTAAATAGTATAAATGTATTTATAAATTACATAAAATAACTTAAAATGAATGTTTTAAATTATAGAGAGCCTCATCCTGCTCTCTATATTTAGGAGCGAGATAGCTAAAAGTTATAATAGAGAGCCACTTAGGAGTCTGGTGCAGCTGCTAAAATAGATAAAAAGCTAAACATACTCTCCAAAATAGCTAAGGAGTCAAAATAGAGTCTGCTAAAGATGCTCTTAGGGTATCTTTAGCAGACTCTCTATCTTGGATCCTTAACTATTTTAGAGAGCATGTGAGCATCTCAAATAGTAGAAGTTATTTTTTAGTTAAATTTAGCTAAAGTTAAGAAATATAGCTATTGATTTAACAATATTGCTCTAGCAGTAATAGCTATTTATAAGTAATATACTATATTTTATCAAATTGTAAAGTGACACGTGGACAAAAGATGAGAGAAAAATATAACTTTTGCTTTAGCTATTCTTGAAGTTATAGCCAAATATAGCTAAAGTTAAATTTCGATCAACAATAGCTAAAGCAAAATGAGGCTCTCTATTATTTTTGTAAGTTTAAAATATTCTTTTCAAGTTATTTTTTATAATTTCTATATAAATTTAAATTATTTTTTATTCATTTAATAAATAATATAAATTTAAAATTAGCTAAAATAGAGAGAACTGATACAAATATATTTCTAAATTGGCTAGCCAAAATGACTTTTTAGCTACTTTGGCTAAAATTTAACTAAAAAATGATTAGCATTACTAAAGATGCTCTTAATATATAGTTTACAAATTATCGGATTGAATTACACTGTCAGTAGTTTTTTGGGGGGAGGTTGCCAAATTGAATGACCGAACTGTTCTTCTACATGCCCCATTTTATTCTCTACCTTTCTTTCATCCAAAGGAGCACCCTGCTTTATTATCAAAATTGATGTATTCGTCATAAATCTCGAAGATACCAATGCTTCTCCTAGTGCTCCAAGCTCATCAAAATCGTCGTCGTCGTAATCCATTGATGTTTCTTTGAAGGATAATGTCATTCCATGGCCTTTTCCCACTATGCACAGAGCATACTCCCCTTCCATGCTCCTTAATATATTGTGAATTTCTTCCCAACTACTTACTTGCTCTTCAAATAGTCGTATAGCGGAATTGTTCATAGTCTTAAGCCTGAACTCATCAATGCATAAGTCATCAAATTGGTTCTGCCTTTGAGTGCTTGCCATTTCCTTCAAAAAATTATCTTTGTCATCTAGTCTCGTCGGGTCTACTGTCGACGTTTTAGGCAAGGTAAGCCGAATAACCGTCAAGTGAATCCCAGAATGGCCAGCCATCCTCCATGCATATGTTAATGCCTCTCGATCATCTGTCCCTCCAAGGAATAACATGACAATCTTATGTCTTCTAACTGCGATCGCAGAGCCATCAAAATCATTGTTATAGTTACTAAATATTCTACATGCAGCAAGCCCACGATCCACAAAGACACATACAGAGCACGGCGAGTTTTCGATCACTTTCTTATTGATGCCCAAGAAAGAAGGATTGGAATCCTCTAACGTCCCATCATGAATGTTAGATTTCTTGTGGAATGGGATGATTACAAGGTTAACATTCTTATCCTCAGCTAGGGTGCATATGTCCTCATGCATGGTGTTGTAGGCAGACACTACTGTGAGTGTTTGTACAGAGACATTTTCTCTCTGCAACGCATAGGTTTCAAACGGATTGGAGGCAGAGTTAGATTGTTCCTCCTCGTGGCGATGTTTGCTGGACTTGCAAGCGTCATGCACAATGAGCATGGCCGAGGCATGGCCTGTAAGTTCCACTAGTTGGACGCCAAATATATGGATTGGGGATTGTTCTAATGGATTAGAAGCCTCAATAAGCTCAATCATGCCAGATGTGTTGTTTAAAGTGTGAGTGCATGCAAGGATCCGAAAATCTTTGTTGGTTCCAACACTCTGTATGTTTTTGAGTTTGTATAGGCGGGAACGCTTGCTGGACTTGTAAGAGAAGGCTAGGAAGGGTCCAACGGGAACTGTGATCCCCCAAACCACTACTAGCATTATCGCAAACATTTGCTGATCCAAGACCTGCATACACATAAAGAATTTCAAAAAGCATTCATATATGGCTTGATTTCTATATATATAGTCTAAATATAAAGCCAAAACGTGAATTTTGGTAAACATTCAAAACTTAAACGTTGTTTTTTTTTTATTATTATTATTTTTTAACATGTATCACTCAAAAGATAAAATTTATATATAAAAGGCAAAATAGTAAATAACAAAATCAATAAATAATTAAAATTATGTACACCACTCCCGCAGTCCCACTTACCCACTTTTCTTATCAATCTTTCTTTTTCTTAGTTATTTCTTCTCTTATTTTTGTTGTTGGGAGTACACATAGGTTTGTCAATCACTTTGTAGAATATAGCAAGTCTATCTATGTGATTAAAAAATTTGTGCCAACATATTACCTTTTTGTTATCTTATAACATTAATTGTATATCTAAAAAGCAAGCCGATGAAAATCCAGTAATAGAAAAAATGTCACAATATATGTTTGCATCAATACGAATGACATTTACATGTATGAGCAACTCTTCTTCCAAAACAATATTTGCATCCGCATAATGCGGGCAGGAAAGTTAGTTAAATATATCATGAAAATGCTAATTAATTAGTTTATACTCAAGTTAATGGTACTCGGCTAGCTACAACTAAACAAGTTAATGGTACTTGGCTAACAAGCTAGCTAGCTAGTTTTCGTACATACCTTTAGATCTCGAGCAGAGCTAAGTATAATGAGTGCCAATAAGCCTTTGGTGTTCATGAGGACTCCAAGAACCATACTATCTCGAAGTGTAATTTTGTTGATTAAGGCTGCGATAGAAGTGCCAACAATTTTAGCTGTAAAAGCCAGAGCGACAGCCACCATGACATCGAACTCGGTAGTTCCATTTGGTTTTCCTTTCTCTGCATATAATATCCGATCAACATTGAACCTTAGCCCAACCACCAAGTAGAAGAGAGGCATCATTATGCTGGACACAAAGTTGCCAATCCTCTCTACAAGAAAGCTTTTGATCTCTAGTTCCCTAGGCAAATAGCTCCCAATACAAAAGCTCCCACTATAGAATGCACACCACATGCATCGGTTATGAATCCACATATCACAATCCAGGTTAGAATGAAGCAGACATGGAGCTCATTGTAGCTGTCCTTTTTTGTTGTGCACTGGAATATCCAGGAGAGAGCTGGGCGAACTAGAAATACAAAGATTGCTATGAAAGCCGAGGTCAACCCCACCGACCACCAATTAATACTAACAAAAGCCATTGCCAGCATAAAAAGAAACCCTGAGAACAAGTCGGAGATAACGGCTGCAGACAAGGCAAGTCGTCCAATATCAGAGTGGAGGAGCTTGAGGTTTGCAAGAATTCGAGCGAGATCGGCGAAATTGGTGGTGGCAAGGGTAATGCCCCAAAACAAAGGTCCTTGTATCCATAAACGTTCCTGCTCGTCCTCCTTCAAATCTTTACCTTTTTGATTCCGCAGTACATAGTAATGCAAGAACCAGCCGACGGGTACAGAAACAACAATGCCAGCAACAGCAATGCTAAGAGCCTTCTTCCCGGTGCGTATTACTGGTCTGAAATCAAGCTCTATGCCAAGCAGGAACATGTAGTAAACCAAGCCCAAGTTTGCTACAGTCTCTAAGGTCAACAAGTTGTTGAAAGAAAGTGCGAATTTTCTTATAATAGGATGACCCCCGATAGCAGTTGGACCCAGTAGAACGCCAGCCTACATACAAAAAATAACCAATGCACGCATGCATGCTCCATAAATCAATCACAAATTTATTTGTTATATATTCTCAATTGTTATGTAATTAAATATAAGTAGAAATTATGTAATTAACAGCACTCACAAGAATATCAGCTACAATACGTGGTTGGCGCAAGGGTCTCAGGAAGAACACGAGAACATGATTAATGAACAAGATGAGAACCAGCTGAATGACAAATACATGAAGAGAATCTAGCAAAGGGTTTTCAGCTTTCCACAACCCACCTGTATCGCTTCTATTTTTAAAGTAACATACAGTCACATTATCGTTTGTGTCCATCTGCAGAGTATATCCTTTCTTTTTCAATTCTGACATCGAAGAATTCTTTGAAGAATTCATTGAAGTCATATTGCTTCTTTCTTCGATAGCTTCTAGATGAATTTATTGTTAAGGCACCTTCGAATCGCGTCTTCTTTCTTCTCAATCTTCTTCTTTCCTCGCGGTTTGAATCCCATGAAGTACAAAATCCTCTTTCCAAGGTAATAAAGAGATTAAAAATAATGACCGTAAAAAAATTGAATCCAGCAAAGGAAAAAGAAATCAAGGATATGCAGGAAGCGAGAGGGATCTAAAAGGTAGGTTAGTTGTAATGCAGTGTGCATAAAGGGTTGTATGTGCTATCTTGAGTTGGCATTCCGTTCATTCAGTTTTAATCCAAACTGCCCATTTTTTTATTAGAAAAATTACCCAAATTCTCCATGAAAGTTATATATAGTACTGTTCATTAGTATCTTGACTTAAATGAAAAAACTAATCCAGCAAATAAATAAAATCATAAAAATAAAAAACTTCTGCTAACCATGTACCTAACTATTTTCTCTTCTTAATCAAGCAATTAAAAAAAGCTATCAAAATCTTCATATTGAAGGAGATTCTCAATATTATAGCATCAATGGGAGAATGCATGGAGGTTCTTCAGAGAATCAAATTCTTGATCAAGGTTATCATCAACTTATCAACAACGTGTACTCAAGTCAAGTTTCAACATACCCTTAGGCCTCTTTTGGTTCCTAGATTTGAGCAATACACATACTAACGTAATTTCTAAAAATATTTCTGTACTTCGTACTTTTAAATGAGACTTCTTGTTTAATTTTGATCTAATACTTTTAAATTCAAAAGTATTATATACATACTGTATATACATATTTTTTATATACTTTTTTTTTACCATATTTAAAGCATATTATTGAAGGGATACAAATTCATATTTTAAAATTTTAAAATTAATTAAAATGCTTTGTTTAATTTTTCAATAAACTATTGCATGAACTTGACTAAATAATAGACGTATGTATTTTTCTTGTATTGTATGTGCACGTTTCCATAGTTTACTAACTATACTTCAAAGTTAGAGACAAAAAAAAAAACACTGAAGGAATGTGCCTCCCTAACGTTTACTCTTTTTCTTGTCATTGGCGCTCTCTATCATGGTAGAGCTCCCACACAGATGGTAGGTTTCAATCTCATTGGTGTGTGGTAGCTGTGGCCTTTGATTGGACTGTGGAAGAAATCATCATTGCGAAGTCTACGATTAACAAAAGGTGGTGGTGGTATATTGGGCATTGGTTAGAAATTGAAATGGACTAGTCTTTGAGTAGATCGAAGATGGAATGGTGTCGGATTAGGTCAAAAATGAGATTAATGGTAGTAGGTAAACTGGTTTTTTTTGCAAAGGATGAGGGATCAGATCTTGATTTGGATGAGAAGAGCAAGTCCACCGGTTGCTTCTTAACTGGTCACCAGCTAAGAAAAGCTGAGGTGGTGACCATGGAGGAGAAAAACGCAGGTCCACTGGTAGGTTCTTGATCAGGCAAAATCCTGACTTTCTTGACCGAAGCCAAGAAAAAAGCCAAAGGCTTGACATTTTTCTTGCCCAGCCAACCCATCTGCCAGCTCGGCCCAGCCCTGAACGTGGGTGATGTCAACACCAGAAAGCTTCACAATTTCTCGTCTAGAGCTGCAATCGAGTAAGAAGCAAAGCCCAGAAAGCTGGAGAAGTCGCCGGCAGTAAGGAACCGTAACGGAGACAGAAAGAACCCAGAAACACATTCGTCAAAACTCGATCGAATTGAAAAACTAATTATACAGACATGTAGAGCATGACGAGGGGATGAATTTCCATACCACATGCAAGAAAATCGGTGACTGGAGTCGCCGGAAAACACCACAGAACCGCCTAAGCAGTTGTTGCTTCTTGCCGTCGATTCTCCGTTTCCGTTCAGTGCATGGATGATCCAAGGGCAAGGGGTTGCTGGCAATGGTGAGAGGAAGACAATGGTGTCCGCGCGCCGCCGTGGAGTGGCCGGAGGAGTGATTTCCGGTTGGGTTTTCAGCCGGGTCGCGCTGCGTCTTAGGTCAAAGAGCACCGAGCTCTCTCTCTCGAATTTTCTTGTCTCTTCCCATAGCTCACCACTTTAAATAGATGTGTCCCATTAATGAATGAGGGCTAGGATCAATCGGTGGGAAAAGGTGGATGGCTAGGATCGCGCCACATGTTTCTCTTTCTTAAATTAATTTCCCAAAATTCCAAAAGTTCGGACAACCACGAAAAATAGCCCAGTGATCCGAATGATTCTCCGAAAATTTTCACGAACTCGTCGTGACGTGTACTTTATTATCCAACTCTTACATTGAGGATCTCACTTTGTGAAAATTTCTGAAAATATTCTCGATTACTTTGACATTTGTCGAGATCGTTAAATAATTTCTCGTACGAACTCCAATAAGCTCAATACATTTTTCCGAGGCTCATATCAATGAACAATTAAAAATGATGAACAGTGGAAATGAACAGTACTAACTGGTCAAGAAATAGAACGGGTGGAAATCTATGTCTAGTGGCAGTGAACAGTTATTTGATTGGTCGACGCCTTGACTTTTCGACCTTGACATTTCTTGACTACGGGTGAACTTGCTCTAAGGGTGCAGCTTGGTTTGGCTGTGCCAGAATTGTGGCATAGGGATCATATTGTTGGGATAATGAGGAATCGTGTTGGCGGGGGTTATTTGGATATATGTGGAGTAACTGTAGTTTTGATTGAAAGAATTCACATATTGCATCTTTAATCTTAAATATGAAAGTAAAAGCTATTCAATTCGGCTAAAATTCAACTACAATTTAGTCCGGTGAATAAAACAAATATCTCCAACAAAATGTTGGTTAAGCTTTGAAGTTTGAATCCTTCCTTCTCCCTCAATTAAAAGATAAAGAAAAAAAATCCAACATATTTTTAGGCTCATAATAGACAATTATGTGAACAAGCACAACAACTCAAACTTGAAGTACACACTTATTTCTTTAATTAGAAAATTACCAATAGATACACAGTTTGAAAAACATGCCCCGTGCTAGCTCATGTTCTTGTGAGATCCATGCGGGGGTCATACAATCAAACTATGCAAGGAACCAGGGCCTATAGGGGTTATTTTCAGTTTTTTGGTCAAATTATTTTGGTAAAATAGTATTTTACAATGTACTCCTTTATCTATAGCCCAGTATTTTTGTCAGTTTCCTCTTGTTTCTTCTTCATTCGAGATATGGATACCCCATTGCCAGAGCTTTGCATCTTCTCCCCGGCGACCGTCTCACCGTCTCATCGGTGCTATGCCATTTACCACCGTCCCTTGAGACTGGAGAGCAAGAATTCTTGCCTCTGCCTTTGGATCCGAGCAAACGCCCCTCGCCAGCGTTGGCAACATCCAAGCTCGTATTCAGCACCTCTGCCTCTCCTGCAACTCGAAACCAAGTCGCCCAGTTTTGGGCACCCTAGTCGTGTCGTAGCCATGCGTAGAGGCAGACTCGCGTCACCTCTTTCCAGCCAGTATCAAACACGAAACGGATACGCACTTATTCCACCGCCTGCCCGTTGCCAGGAGCCATCACACGCTCTCTCCGTGGTCGCAGCTTTGAACAATGATTTTATGTTGTTTGAACTTGGTAGAAACAACAGATGATCATTTGTTTCTGTTGCTTCTATTTTCTTGATACAACATAAATTGTGAAACCTGCATATATCTGTTGCCTTTCAACCATTTCAACATCATTCATTTACAGTCATCAAAACATAAAATTGGACTAAAATCAGCATTCAAAATGATGCCTACATTTCATTGCATCAACATCATCCAAAATACAATCCATAGTTCCAACTCTAAACCTAGTCAACAGTTACATAATGATTGAGAGAACCAAAAAACCATCTTATCTCGATCATTTACCTAATATTGCACTAAGTCAAAAACCTATAAGGTAAAGAAAGAGTAGCTAGGCAGAGCAACTGCATGCATAATTTAGGTTCATCAACACTTTCCATCAGTTATATATAAATGCACAAAAGCAGTTCCTAGTGCTACTCATCTACCTTAAACAGAACCAAAGTTAGAACTTCATAACATGATTTGCCCATTCAGCTCGAACCACATCAATATCCTTCTGTGTGTAAGCAAGATTTGATTTCCTTTTCCACTGAAACAAGCAAATGCAGCAAGTTATTATGACGCAATCAGATTTCATATTATAGGCGTATTTCAGATTTGGACATAATAAAGTTCATTAAATTGGAGAAGCAAATGCAGCAAGTCCATTATATGGAAGTACTTATGATGAAATACCTCAAAAGCAGCAAGTTATGCAGTTGATCATTCTTACCTTGGTAGCAAACTCCAAGTTCTTGTCCTCCACAATTTCTTTCATATAACGCATGACGAAATAACCACAAGTCTTAGAATCAGTTTGCTCCAGAATACCCTGAAAATAATAAATTAAGATTAACCATCGGGAAATATACCATACCATATGAGGAAGTATGACTTAATGGAAACTACAAAAATTCCAACCAACTTACAGCAAGATTCTTCCATTGGATTATTTTCCTTCCTTTCCTACCCTTTTGGGCATTGAAGATTTTAATGGAGCTTGAAAATGATGATCACAAAAATTATAATTAGTAAGTAGCAAGTTCAATACATGAAGAAACAATATCAACTTATCAATATAGTAAAAAAAAAAATTGGGAAGCAGACTTACTTGTCGACAATAGTTTTCCATTCACTAGCACAAAGTCGCCTTTTTAGCGGATCCATGAAATGCACTACTTCTTCATTTGGGTTCACCATCGACAACATCCAATGAGCACTATAGGAAAAAATGTAAAGTTTTTTTTTTTGATTAAGTCCATTAAATCTATACATAGAAGCTATCAACAAGAAATATAACATGCCCAACATTGTAGTAGTTAATACTGATTACATACCCTGAGTTATATGGAACCAAAAATATCTGCCCCGGTTTCCCTATCATGTACCGATTTGACATAGATCGTGCCCGTTCAGTGGGATTTCCACACCCAATTATACCGGTGTGTGCAGGGTCGATAAAGCCAATGAGCACTATAGCTAAAATTGTTGAATTTAAGCCACAATATTATGTTGCATAGGTAGATCAACAAAACTTGAGTTCTCATGACAATGAGAATGAACCATTTAAAAGTTGCAAAATTTCTTTTACGGGTAATGACAAGTTGAAGTTCCAAAGGTGTCACTAGTACTTGGTAGCAATAGAACAAATGCATATTTAAAAAAGGCTTTGCATGCAGAAAGTGACAATGCATGTCATAAAGTATTATTGCAGATGGAAGAAGATCTATACCTTCCACAATTGATTTACTTTAACACTATAACTAGAAGCTACATTTTCTTGTTTACAGCATCTGTCCCCTAAAATCCTAAGCATTAGCTGTTACAAAATCATGGAAACACAGATTGTGAGGGAAAAAGAAAAACACTTGAAGCCATAATTACCCTCTATTTTTGGAAGATTGCTAGGGTCTGAGAAAATCTTGATATCATATCGAAATGAATAAAAAGACCCACTCTGCGATAATGGAAGCAACTATGGTCAGCAACATGCAAGCCAGCCCAGTTTTTAGATCTCTTTAATTCATGTAGAGACTGCAAGGAATTCACCAAGGACCATAAGGACTAAAGGAGAATTCAAAATGCATATCCAAAGTCCTAGAAGGTAACAGGAGAACTCCCCATTAAATACAAGAAGATTGAGGAAATAAGTCTAACCAGCTCTGTTGTCATGTAGGTCACCAACCAGCAACGATGATACCATGCATGGTAATTCATTTTTGACCTCTGTAAAGATAGAATCTGAGTTATAACAAAGACAACCGCAACATAGAAATTTATAATTTGCCCCCCAAAATACCTAAGGAAATCAAGATATATGCATAGCGTGCCATATGGAATCTTTAAATACAATAATCCTAAAAGGTACAAATTTTAGGTATTAGATTTAACATATATTTCTATGTAAAGGATGTCACTGATACTTTTAACTGAAAACATCAAAATCACAAAAATTGAGCAATATGTTGGACAAAGGAGGAGTGAACCAAAGCTATTATAAACTATTTTGCTACAGTAATTGGTGTGAAATTTGTTGTTTTCTCTAGGTGAGCAACACAGAAAACAACAAAAATACAACATATGTGATAAATGAAATTTGACTTCAAAGTTTAAATAAACCTTTGCAAATTAAAAGTACGCAATTCCTGAACTAAATATAAACCACGGCTATTTTTTCCACCAGCTCAGACTCTTTGGTGACGATCTCTTGCAGAGTTGAACACTTTCCAGCAATTAACTTGATGACCCATCGCCTGCCAATGATTAATATGCTCATAAATTTGACCTTAGCAAATCCGCAAGGAAGAAAAAAATGCATAACCATAATAAGGGACTTGCTTAACACCAAATCTGAACACTCTTAAATATGAAACTATAAGTATCATACTAGTAAACATGTGTGTTGATGTGTATGTGTGAAGTAATGCAGCTAGTTGAGGAGAAAAGATCTGCCCTACATGTCTTCTTTAAGTCAATAATGTGACTGTACTAGTGGTAGCCATAATGCATAACTAGCCATACTGGTGAATATTTTGAATGCATATAAAATAGACGTTGTCAAACATGTTACCTGTGGCTCCAAGCATGCTCAGATTTAGGTGCATATGAAAGAACAAGTGTGAGAATATAAGTTCATCCAATAAAATTGAGAGCGCTTGCTTCTTTAACAACACCACCTTCCTGTGTCACATATACAACGTCACTCTCTTGCAAACAGTGCTAACATAATCCGTAGGGAAATATAACAGAGAAAAAAGACTTAAGACCAAAGATATAAATGAACATACCTGGAATGCCAAGCAGTGCCAAAATCAGAACTCACTAACAAAATAGCCCTGCTATGCTTCATGACTTCACTTTCAATATCGTTATCCAAAGATAACGAGGCACATACAGAGCTCTCAACCCCAGTTACGCAATTAAGTGCCTTATATTGTTGATTTGCTGCCATCAGTGCCGCTTAGCTTCCTTATATAATGGAATAAGAACATCCGTCGAAATTCCCAACTTATGATCCCTATTCCAAAACACTGCACTCCCATCTGCCGAGCACACCACATTACTAATACCATCAGATGATGAGGATGCCTCTTCATTCAAGTTGACAAACAGGGATGGATGAACAAATCCAATCTCATCACTGAGTTTAAGTGCAAAACACAAACCATAAGCCACTTGCATATAACCACATTCTCCAAAAGCATTAATCAAAAACCCTAAACCCTCCAAAATAGACTCTACGCAGAATCATAATGCCTCCACAATGAGGCACAATTGGTATAGACCCATTGTAGCAGAATATTGCAAATGGCCTAACAATCAATGTTAAATGTACGTAGTATATATTATTAGGCAATAGTAGTACATATTCAAAATTTATAAAGAACAATGCAGATAAGGGAGCTAAAGCACATTTGATAGCATAGTCTGCCCTCTAGACTTGTGCAATTTCATAATTAAAATATCATAGCCATAACAAGGCAGGCCACATCAACCAAAGTAAAAATAATTAAATGGCATTCACATGCAGCGTCCTATTCCTCTAAGTGGTCCTCCAATTCCACAACGTACATCCAAAACCTAGCACCAAAAGATACCAAAAACCAAGTCAACATATTGAACAAATACTAAAGTATCTCTCCAGCTTAATAATCTGTGTTACATTAAGTACTTGAGAAGGTAAACCTTCTGTCTAGGTTTCAGTTCTAGTTGTAAGGAAAGGAAGTGCTCATGCCTCTTGCGTTAAGCAAACAAGTTCTTTTACCCAAATCAAGACACATAACAGAGAAAAGTCTTAGCTATAGCTCAAAGTGATGAGAAATTGATTCCTTAATGATCTGTTTTCACTTGTCACCAATGAATAAATGAGAAGAAACCAAGTTTTACAAATAACTAAATTATTCTTTCTGCCAACCAAAATTAAAAACACAAAACCAAATCCAAATGAAGTCTGTTCATGCATGTTATTCCAGTTTCCATGATTTACACAAACAGAACTACCACGACTTATATAGATGATTGAGTCTCGACAATTAAATTTCTCGGCAACAAAATAAGAATCCAAGGCTAAGCACTTGAGAAAAGCAAAAGAAAGAGAATATGAGCCTACATTAATCCAAGAAATTAAGAAAGACGTAGTGTTCCATTCATGAAAATCAACTGCAAGTAATAAAGTCCAGCTAACAAAGTTAATAGAATGAAAAATTGATGTGGGGACAAGCATAACCTCAAATTGCAATTGAGAAGCAAGGAGTCTAAGTAATTGTCCCACCAGCTATGACTAAACATACAGCTAAACAAAATGAGATTCATATAAACCAAACTCGCAGGTATAATCCCAGATAATCAAACTGAATAAACAAGCTCACAGACTTGCATGTATAATCCAAACAATCAGCAATTGTTTAAATAAACGTCAAACAACCATCACTCCATTAACAAAGCATCAATTCCAAACAATAAGCAATTGAGCAAGCCAGCAACCATCCAATCAATAAACCCAAACATAGATTTCATATACCCAATGTCCCAATCAATAAGAAGAGAAAATTTCAGAAAACCTAATAGAAAAAACGAGGAACTGAATCTCAGGGATAAGATATATAGAGTCATAGAGGCTGAAGATTGGGAGGGAGGAGCACTACTGGAGAAGAGTCAGAGCCTTAGATTCTGAATAACCATAAACCATCCCAAATCGAAATGAACCATAAACCATCCCCAAATCCATAAACCAGAATAAAACCGAATTCTATTTCAATCACCCCATCTCTAAATCGTTACCAATTCGATATCCCAAAGAAACCCTAAAACCCCAAATCAATATCCCAAGGAAGCACTAAAACCCAACACAAATCAAGGTTGAAACCCTAAGACGAAGAATAAGACTTACTGTGAAATCGAAGAAATCCACCAACAGTGTCTTCTTGACCTAGATTGGGGAGAGGTTGATGAGACTGTTCTGTGTAGAAAACCTAGATCATGGAGAGAATAACCATAACTGGGAAAGGGAAAGAATGTCTCTGATTAGGGGAGAAGAACCAAAATGGGGAGCTGAAGTGGGAGAGGGAAAGAAGGTTTCTGTCTCGGGGTGTAGGCATCTAGTCACATAAGTTTTAGTTCAACCAAAATTTTTTTTTGTCCAGATAAGGGTAAATAATTTTTCCATTTACTCAAACAACAGAATCTGTTGTCTGAATTTTCTAAATTATAACAAACTTGAAAAAGTTGAATTGGTGTTGATTTTGATACCATTTAGACGACATAAATAGTTAAATCTGTTGTCTGAAGATTTCAAAAAAATCAGACAACAGAAAAAAAAAGTCTTCTGTCGTCTGAGGGGTATGGTATGAAGCATTTTTTGACATAGTGAGACCCTAGCTTTCATTTAGAGAGTCCATATAATCCTAGCTAATGGTCATTATAGACTTAATTGTATGGCTGAGAAAAGAGAATGTTTTTAACAAAGTTCATACATGACTGCAAAACCTGTTAATAAAATTCATCAAAAACTTACATGTACACTACAAGAAAACTGGTTATTGATAGCACTTCATAATAGCGTTTTTTCACTGAATGCTATAATAGGCCATTTTAGTGCGAGAAAAAAAAAAAAAAACAAACAAAGCGCTATCTATTCAAGCTGAAACGTGGACGGCCATAGAAAATGAGGGCGCCTGTTGTAAACAAGGGCGCGAGGTTTAATTTTCATTTCGCGGCTCCACAAGAATGACTTTTCTTGTGCTCACCGAAATAAAAAGTGAAAGCACTCTCTCTGCGTCGCACAATAAAAAGATAAAGAACGCCATAACACCGCTCCTTCTCCGCTCCTTCTCCAGTTCCCTTGTATGCTCTTGCAGGTAAGCTCAACTTCTATTACCTCTCTCAATATCTTGCTGGTCTTTCTTTGCTGCTATGCTTTTATGTGGATGGGTAATCAGATTTGGTTGAGTAAAGATCATTATGAGTTGGATAGCTGTTAAAATATTGAGGCTTTAGAGACGATTGGGGATTTTTTTGTTTGGTTGTCCACTTTTCAATTGTTGCCCCCTGGAATCAGTTTATGTAAAATTTCGATTCTTGTTTTTGTTCGATTTGAGTTGTTTCCCAATTAAAACAACAAACCCTTAAAACTGCTAAATAATTTGTTGTTTTCTGTACTCTTTTCAAATTTCAGAAAACCCTGGCTTGATTTTAGATTCTATCATATTATTTGGTAAATGGCCAAATGGAAAATCCTTATGAGTTTGTTTGTTTGTTTTTTTCCCCCATTCTTTGTTACAGGGTAGCAGTGCATGCGCGTCCATGCGGTCTGGGGTTGAACCCATTCATACCTACGAATTTCTCTGGAGCTTCCAGTCTTCTAAAGGTACTAAGGTTATGCAGGAGGTCCTAGTTTCGGGCTGGGTCTGCCAAGCGGGTTTGGGGCATTTATGGTATCATGATAAGGGAAAACACTTTTAACATAATCTCTCTCTACTCCACAAAGAAAAACAATCTCTCACTCTCCCCACCCCCCTCTGTTGGTTGCTCTTATCGTTTGTCTTCATTGTTATGCTTGTCCCTGAATTCATATTTTTAAATCTTCATTATCATATGCATGGAAGATATGCCAAAAAGAAAAGATATGTCGCATGTGAAATAAGGAGGCCCTTAATTGTCTGCATATTGATTCTTTCCTGGTTGTGTTTAACTTGCTATGCATGGATCATATGCATCTAGATGGATTATGTACTAAAGAACTATGCATATTAATATAGGCTTCATGTTCATGTACATGGTTTACATTTATGTTTGTGCGTAACTTTTGGGCTCTCGGTGTCAGGTTTGGGACAAATACAACTAAAGATGGGAGATCTTAAAAGTTCATATTCAAAAAGGTCTTAACGATTTACCCTGATAATTGGGAGACACTGAAAGTGAGCTGGAGTCAAAGTATGCGGGTCTCAGTGATCTTTTTTTCTTCTCATTTCACAGCTAATAGATTCTTTTCTATAGGCTTTTGGTCACATATATGTTCAGGTTGGGCTACAAAAATTGACCCAAATGGTGCCCAGGTAATCAACCCATTTATAACAGGAGATGTCCAGTATGGTGGTCCACAACCCATTTATTGTTTTGTAGTTCAAACAACTTGGACTGGTTATTGTTTTGTATCTTATTAGATCTCTTGTTTGTTTTTCTTTACTATTGAATTTCATAGTTATTGATTGTAGGAATAGGGTGGAGATGTTATACAGAGAAGTCTGGCATTAGTATCATCCCTGAAACCATCGATAACTGGACTTTGCCTTATTATTTTTATTTACATAAGAAGACCAAGATCTTCAAAAAAAAAGAAGAAGAAGAAGAAGAAGACCAAGATTCACATTAGTGCCTTGTTATCACTGAACGTTGTATACAAATCTTAGTGAGTTTAATTGTTCTGTTTCTTTCTGTTTATTTGGTCAATTGCAGATTAAGAGTGGAAGTTGGTTTGTTCTGTTTGGTTCAACTCCGAAAAGAAAATAATCATGTATACATTCTCTCTTTTTGTTGTTGTTGTTCTTTCTTTATTTTTCTTTGCCTATTTTCATTTCTTCTTAGGTTCTGTTAAATCTCATTGTGCGCATTTTGCATAACTTTTGGGTATAGTTAATTTGTGGGTTGCTCGGTATTAGAGTTTTAATATCAACATTTGGTTCATGCTCTTTAGTTTGAAGAATATATCCATATGGTTCAATATCTTAAATGGTCACAATAGGTCAAATACATCTTAGTATTATAATTTGCATTCTTAAATTGAAATTGATGGCTGGTATGCTAACACAACTAGTGAATGATAAAATTCTAGCTTTGATACACTCTTGATGACTGACATAAGTTTTATCATTATTGATTGTTATGTTGTACATTATTGCAAGATGGAATGAATAAATACTTCAAAAAGCTCTAAATTTGTGTACTCTTTCTCTTCGCTCAAAGAATTCTGTTTAGTAATATAATAAATTTGGTTGTTTTTTTCTTTTGCCTCACAATCTGTTAAGGAAATGTTTGTTTGTTTTTCCTTCTTATCATGATCTTGAGTTTGGTTTTAATTTGTTTTTCCTGGTTTTTTTTTTTTTTTGGCGTTTCCAGTTTATGTTTGGTTTTGTTCTTGAGTTCTTGTTATAATGCATTTAGTGCTCTCACTCTTTTTTATATGTGGATTGTTTAATGTGTTGCAATTGGGGCTTTGGTTTGCTTTGTTGCTATAGAATTCTAATATGGCAGAGGAATATATATTTAGTAATTTGTCTTGTTGAGAAATGATTAATGTAGTAACATTACATGCTGATAGAGGTTGTTTTTCTAATCAGCTAATAGGCCAAGACTTCTTCATATTTAACCATCACTCATAGGTAAGAGTATCGCACATTTAAGTTTGATCAAGCATATAATAAGTCTAAAGTTTCATGTATCTACTTGGTATGTTTTAGTTTATTATATATGTTTGTATGAACTTTCAGATTAACTTTATGTTTTGGCAGTTCAGTTCAATTATGAGATACACTGCGTCTAGGGACAAGCATGTGCTCCAGCTAGAAGAGCAACACACTGATATGCGAAGTAGAATCAAGCATTTGGAGAGCTTAGTCCATTAATTAATTGGACATCATGAGGTAAGACACATGTAGCTGTATCTTTAAAAGTAAAACTGTGGTACACTAACAAATAACTTTACTACAATTAATTTTTTTTTTGGGTATAAAGTAAAGCTGTATCTTTTATAACCTGATATCATTATGTTTGTCTTGTTGCTAGAGTGTGAACAAAAACTCCAAGAAAAAGTGCAACTTGTTAGATTTTAGTGGTTCGGGAAAAATAGTTGCAGAAGGACATTGGTCTTCAAGTGATCCAGGCGAGCTTGTTCATTTTGTTCCTTTAGGTCCTAATGCTACGAGAGTTTGGGTTGATATCCCAAGGGTCCCTACTGCATCTCTTTGGAGGCCAACATCTGAGCTACATTGTATTGAAGATGCTATTGGTACTACAATAGCTTGGCCATCTGACAAAGTTGTTATGCTTTGAAAATCTGGTCAGTTTTGGTCATGCCCTATCTAATTAATCATGCTGCTACTTGTGATCGATTAGCACACTTTTCAACTTCTCTAATCATGATTTTTGTCTTCTGTTTTGTAGCAGTCCAATATTGGTGAAGATGATGACCTCCCTCAATTCAATAGCAATGTAGTAAATTAGTTATTACGTTTTTGTAGTTTGTTAAATTTTAGTAAGTAGTCCATAATGGACCTAGACACAACTTGTTGGTTGGATTAGTTTTTGAATTTCTTGTATGCTACAAATTAATTATGTATCATTTTGAACTATTAAATGAATTATTTTGTTTATGGCTGTCAATTTTCAGTTGAACACAAACGTTTAGATGATATCATTGAAATGCTATAATAAGTGTACAGAGACAATTGACAAAACGCTATAAACGTTATGGAAAACTAATAGCATTTTAAAAACGCTATGGAAAATACTTTTATAGCAATTCGGAAATGCTATGAAAAACTAATCAATAGCATTTTTTAAATGCTATGCTTACAGACTTATAGATAGCGTTTATGGGAAATGCTATCTAAAGCAACAGACCTACCATAGCGGGGGCTGTCATAGCGTTTTCTATAACGCTATGACATGATACGATAGCGTTTTTTGGCCGCTATAGATGATTGTTTGTGGTGTAGTGGTATGTCATTAAATATGACAGTTAAAGCCATTTCTAATGTCATAATCATAACACCTATTTTTGAATATTGTCAAGCTACTCCTAAGTGCAAGAATTTATACTCCCAGTTTCAAGTTTCATGTGTTCCATCTCAAATTGAAGATGATAAAGAGAAAATGAATGAATGTTACCTTCTATTGACTAGATAACCAGAGTATATCAAAGTGAAGCACAAGCATGATTAATTAGTAGAACAATTCCAATGCTAGCCCTGGTTATAGGCCAAATAGGCCTGTGCCTATGGCCCCCATGATCATGGGCCTCAAAACTTTTTTATCATTTTTTATGTGTATGTAGAAAATTAAAGGAAAAAAAAAGGGTCCTTGACCAAAAACACCAAAATTGACAAAAATTATCCCACTTGCCCTAGCAATAAATTTTTATTCTCACTTACCATTTTTAATGCAAAATGATAGTTTTGCCCTCAGCTAAATTAAATAATTACATCTCTCTCTCTCTCTCTCTCTCTCTCTCTCTCTCTCCCCCCCCCCTCCCTCCCCTCCCCTCCCCTCTCTCTCCCCAACGAGGTCGGCATCTCTCCTCGAGGAGGTCCGACGCCGGTGACCCGTGGACGGAGGTTTGTGGTCGAGAACGAGGATAGCGACGGGGATTGGGCAGAGTTGGAGTCAACAAACACCGGCGACATCACCCCTCACGCCGGTGTTATCTTCCTCACTCCGTCGTCGTCAACATCGACCTCACCTCCAATTCTGAGCACCGTCAACACGTGAAGAACACCTCTGAAGCTCCTCCGCCACGCCAGGGTCGTCATCAGACCTCTGAAGCTCCAAGCGCCAGGATCGATTCTGGCTTTGTTCTCAGCCAAAGGTCATCATCGCTCTCCTGTTGATTAGATCAATTTCTGGCTTCGTCTTCAGCCAAAGACTGCCGTCGCTCCTCTTGCCCAGATCGGTTTCACAATTCGTCTTTGAACGACCTTTGTCACCTTCATCTCGCCCACAGACCGACCGGATTTTTCAGTTCGTCATAGCCCACAAAAAGGGAGTTCGGTTCGGGTCGGGCTCAGAAGCAGTCGTTCAAATTTTTTTTTTAAGTAATGGGACAGAAGGAAAGAAAAAAAATTTGGATGTCTATTGGGGGGAAATAGACATTTATTGAAGGGCAATAGACGTTTTTAAATTGATATAATCTCTTCCTTTTTTTCTTTAATGAAAGTTTTATTTGTCTAAATTTGGGGAGATTAGTTTATATTCTCGCAACCGAAAGTTCTATTGGGGGGCAATAAATGTTTATTTCCCTCTATTGGCGGGCAATAGACATCTATTGGAGGGCAATAGATCGAAAATTCTATTGGGAGACAATAAACGTCTATTGGGGGCCAATAAACGTCTATTGGGGGCCAATAGACCTCTATTGCCCATCTATTTGGGGACAATAGACATCTATTAGGGTGAAATAGATGTCTATTGGGGGTAATAGAGCTTTTCAAAAAAATCCGATGGGTGGCTGCTGGTAACCGGAATCCAGCAAAAGTTGACCGGATTCTGGCGACCGGTGAAGGGATTCCGGCTGTCGGTGACCGGAATCCAGTGACCTGGCTCCGGCGAAGTCCCCTATGGTTTCTCTCTCTCTCTCTCTAAGTAACAAAGGTGAGGGTAAAATGGTATTAAAAAAAAAAATCTTAATGGGGTATTAGGGAAGACATCCTTAGAGTATTTTGGGTAAGAGGGAATTAAAAAAACTTAGTGGGGTAAGTGGGAAAAAAATGAGTAAATGGACAAAAAAAAAAAAAAAACAAGAGCTCGCCTTTGCTTGCAAGTAATCTGACTTTCACAGATTGTTTTCAATTATGGAATTGGAAAGCATATGAAGATTGGAGGACTTACTTTCCATTTTTCATTCTCTTCAAAGCTTGTTGAAGAAATTAATTAATTTTTTGTCAGCACCAATACTTCGTTTGATCTGTTCATGATCTATTATTTATCTATTCTAAATTTATAGAAACTTTGGCAATTGGCAAGAATGAACCGTTGAATTCAATCAATTACTATCTAAGAGAAATAGATATTCATTGGGTAAATTTCAAGTTTTGGTTTCTCTTTGATGATGTAGATTAATATGGATTTTTTTTTTCGATTCACCTGATATTATGAATTGATGAACAACACCAAAGTTTTTCTCTGAGTGGTGTACAACGCAACACATATTTGGAATTTCATTCAAATGACATGCTAGTTATTTTTTGGGAATAGATTGTTTTATATATCACAAATTGATTATTTGATTATTGTTATGGTTAATATATAGTTCTTAGAAGATGAAGGTCTTTATCATTTTGTTGAATTCTAGCTCTACCTTTATCAAAATTTCAATTTTGATTTCACTACAATGTATCTTTTTCGGTTGCTATACTAACCGACTCTTATTATAGAGTATGATTATGGGGTAGAAGAGAAAAGAAGTAAAAGATAGATCACAACCTCATGAGCCCTATTTTTTTTAGGGTCCTTGACCCAAAGCACCAAAATAGATCAAAATCATCCCACTTACCCCACCAACAAATTTTTGTTCCCACTAACACAATGTAAGAGAAAAAGACACTTTGGTTTAACTTAATTATCAAATTACGCCCATGCCACACTCTCTCTCTCTTTCCATTCCGTCTCTGGCTGACGGAAACTCTCTCTATTTCTCTCTCTCTCTTCTTTCTCTGGTTGTAGATCTGAGGCGCCGGTGAAGAGCTCGATGATGCTGCCGGCGACGAGGTCAAAGAAATCGTCTCTCTCCTCCCAGCTTTCATCTGCGACCAATTCTCCGTCGTTGGCCAGGTTCAATGGCCTGAAGACGAAAGGTCTAGCCTTCTTCCCTGCACTCATCCCTCTGTCGGCCTTTTTCCCGTTCGTTTTCCAGCACCAATGTCGTTCGTCGTCATCTTTGGCGTCATGTTTTGCATTTGTACTTTCTCTCTCTCACTCTCTTTCAGTTGCTAATTCCTTTCGTTTTGAAATCTAAGGCTGTGTTTGAACGATTTTGTGGGTGTAGATCAATCAAAAGAAATTATGATGGAAAAAATTTCTGAAATTGGGGAAAACAATGAAGAAGAAAGGGATTCGATGGTCTGCAACCGGGAAAGAAGAGGGAAGAAGAAGACTGGGTGCCCAAATCAAAATTTTTTTTTAAGTAATTAATGGGACAGAAGGAAAGAAAAAAGAAAAGTTTTGAATGCCTACTGGGGGGCAATAGACGTATATTGGAGGGCAATAGACGTTTTGAATTGATGTAATCTTTTTTTTTTTTTTTTTCTGTAATCAAAGTTTTATTTGTCTAAATTTAAGGAGATTAATTCTCATTCTGGAGACTGAAAGTCCTATTAGGGGGCAATAGACGTTTATTAGGGGGCAATAAACCAAAAGTTCTATTAGGGGGCAATAGAGGTCTATTGGGGGGCAATACATGGTTGATAGACGTCTATTGGGGGGTAATACATGGTTGATAGACGTCTATTGGGGGGCAATCCCCCAATAGACCTCTATTGCCCCTTATTGGTGTGCAATAGATGTCTATTGGGGTAATAAACATTTTCGGTGAGGTTTTCTAAAAGGTCCGTTGGGTGGCGGCAGGTGATCGGAATCCGGCGAAGTCTCCTATGGTTTCTCTCTCTTCCATTTTCTCTCTCTCTCTCTCTCTCTCTCTCTCTCTAAGTAACAAAGGGATGAGGGGTAAAATGGTATTAAAAAAAATTAAAAACAAAAAAAAAAAATCTTAATGGGGTATTAGGGAAGACTCATTTAGAGTGTATTGAGAAAGAGAGAATTAAAAAAACTTAATGGGGTAAATAGGAAAAAAAAATCCCTAGAAATAGGGTAAATGGAAAAAAAAAAAGGGTTTTTTTTATTCGCCTAGAGCCACAAAAATCTCAGGGGCAACCTTGCACTTTCATGAAAACTCAGTTTTGCTTTGTGGGTTGGGCTGCGGGTGTGTTGCCCCTCTTTTGCCCTTTTGGGCTTTTAAGAGCAAGTCCACTGGTTTGTTTTTGACCGGTCACCAGCTAGATTTGGTGAGGTGGTGACCAGCCAAACACCAAAACTTGCTTCCACCGGGCATTCCTTGACAAGCCAATATCTGGCCTTTCTTGATCGAGTCGAAGAAAAAGGGCAAAAGCCCCGACTAAAATAATGAATATCAGTTCTGACCCAAAAAAAAAAACAAAAAAAAAACAAAAATCTTCGAATATTACATATTTGTCCTCCTATCTGGAGGATTTACACCTCCCAAGTCCAAAGCCTCTCCTTCCCCAGTCCAACCCAAAATGAAAACCACACTCAATTAACGCTAGTGCTTTCAGAAACCTGCTGTTTTGCCGTGCAGAAATTACGGAAGGAGTTTCATACCTCATCAAGGTTTGGTTTTGATCTTTTCAGCGCCAATAAAGTTGTCTGCTTTGCAATATATATCAGAACCCACTTTGATTTTGTGAGCAACTGTTTGCAGTAGCATTATTTGATTGATTTAGACCCAGATTTCATTTGGGTTTTTTTTTTTTTTTTTGGCTTTAGAGCAATACTTTAATTGCTGCTTGAATTTTGTACTGTATAGACATCAAGTGATTGAGTGATGTATGCTTTTGGTGCTTCAGCTTGTAGGTGTAGTTCATGAACTCCTAGGTTTGTAAAATTTATGATAGAGCTTGAGTTGTATGGGATAAATGAACTTTTCACAAGGATTGCAATAGTAGCCGGTCTTGTAATCAGATATTTTGGATAGAATGGTTGCATTTTAGATGACGTATATGACTTTTTCTTTTGCTATATTCTATAAATATTCCCACGATAGTCATGTTCATGAAGCTTGATGTCGTCTTATAGTTCATCTAACCCTGTTTATATATTTTGCTTTATTCACTTGATCTTTGGTTACTAGTGTCAATTGAAATGTAATCTTAGATGCCGGTATAACTTACCTTTTTTGAATGCAGAAAGAATTATGCATCCAAGAAGCTGTGTCCAAGCTGTGTTGCGCAAGCATCATTGAAGATGTAGAGTACACACAGTAATACACACACTCTCTCTTATTTATTTCGTTTAAAGAAATTCCTTTACCTTTGAATACTTTCATTTACTAGTCAAAATCTAGATTATGGTTCTCAAGTAAAACGTGTGATGATCGAAGCCACCTAAGTAATATGTAAAATGCATTCAGACTTTACTTTATATTTGCATCAACAAAAAGTTTTATACTGTCATCTACCATATTACATAAGACATAGAACAAACAGAAGGTAGGCATTCCTAAAACCTGCAAGATCTAGAATCCAAGCAAGGGCAGTGGCCCACTATGTCTTGGATCCTACCATATGGTGTGGCCACAACCAATCGTATCTTTCTCCAATGTAAGGAGCCCATCAGTAGATCTCAATCAGTTATTGATACGACGTGGTTTGCATCAATGTTGTTATCTCACATTGGAAAACAAAGCCTTCCTTAAGGGCTTATATGTTCTTGAACCTCTGCATCCATAGTCAATTGGTTTTCGGTTGGATGTCAATTTTGGTGAGAGGGTGTGTTGGGAATACCATTCCACAGTGAAAATGTAAGACCTCGCTTAAGAGCTTATAAGCAAAAGCTGGGAACTGTCGAGTTTCTGCATTGGTGTTGGATGAAAAAGCCAAGGCTTTAAGTTCTTATAGAAGGCTTTATTTTTCTGATGTGGGATAATACTCGCCCTCACATGTGGCGAGACTGCAGCCAAACATGTGTACAAAACTTAACCTCGGTGATGTGGAGGATGTGTTGCCATTTGGCCTACCACATCGGTAGCATGCTCAGGTACCATGATAATATTTTGGCATCTGTCCCAAAACAAATTGGCCAAATCCAATGGCCATTCGGTATTTTAAAGAACCCAATACCTTGTAAACTTTTATAGGCTTTGTTTTTCCAATGATGGCTGTTTTTCTATCAAATTATCAAATATATATCTCCATTCTCATTCTCATTAAATTGTTCTTGATGTTGGGTTTGGTTGTCAATTTACTTTTTTTTTTTTTTTTTGGCTTATTTAATTATTTTGATTTCGATGTTGTGGGCATGTAGAAACAAGTAATATTCATTCAAGTGGCTCAATCATGATGGAGGGGTGCTGCATTGAGCCACAATGGCCGGCTGATGAATTGTTGATGAAGTATCAGTACATTTCAGATTTCTTTATTGCACTTGCTTATTTTTCCATCCCTCTGGAGTTAATCTACTTTGTCAAGAAATCTGCCGTGTTTCCATACAAATGGGTTCTTGTTCAGTTTGGTGCTTTTATTGTATTGTGTGGAGCGACACATCTTATTAACTTATGGACTTTTAGCGTGCATTCAAGAACTGTGGCCATAGTAATGGCTACTGCCAAGGTTTTCACTGCTGCGGTGTCATGTGCTACTGCCCTCATGCTTGTTCATATTATTCCTGATTTACTGAGTGTTAAAACTAGAGAGTTATTCCTGAAGAACAAGGCTGCAGAGCTCGACAGAGAAATGGGTTTGATTCGTACACAGGAAGAAACAGGTAGACATGTCAGGATGCTGACGCATGAGATCAGAAGCACTCTTGATCGACATACTATACTGAAAACCACACTTGTTGAATTAGGTAGAATTTTGACATTGGAAGAGTGTGCCTTGTGGATGCCAACACGCACTGGGTTGGAGCTTCAACTATCCTATACTCTTCATCAGCAGAATCCAGTAGGATACACTGTGCCCATCCATCTTCCTGTGATCAATCAAGTATTTAACAACAACGGTACAGTAAAAATATCACCGAATTCTCCAGTGGCCAGACTAAGGCCTATTGCTGGAAAACACATTCCTGGGGAGGTTGTTGCAGTTCGTGTCCCACTCCTACATCTCTCTAACTTCCAAATTAATGACTGGCCAGAGCTCTCAACAAAACGCTACGCTTTGATGGTGTTGATGCTTCCCTCTGATAGTGCTAGGCAATGGCATGTCCATGAGTTAGAGCTGGTGGAGGTAGTTGCTGATCAGGTAAAAACCACAGTGGTTTATCTGGTTCAAATATGATTTTTCTTCAGTTATCCTTATCTCTTTCTTAGGATGCTTAGTTTATGTACTTACTATATACTTACGATTATATTCAATAAGAGTAATTTTTTTTTTTGGGGGGGGGGGGGGGGGGGGTGTGTGTGGTTTATGCATCTATGTACATATAACCATGTCCTATAGCATATTCACAAGGTGCTTTCTTTTTGTGTGACATGTCGGCTAGTTGATTTGCAAATATGGTGGATTTCTGTTATACAATTCTTATTTTCATTTCTTCATCAAGAATACATGGTAATCTCCAGAATATGTATGTTTTATGGTCCAGATACTCTGTTTTCCCAACTACAATGTCATACAGGCAACAAGAAATACTTTTAACTGATATTTTATTTTGAGCACTGAGCAATAAGAATGATAAAGTTTAGACAAATATGTTTTTATCACTTGGAAAATACCATTTCAGTATGGCCAATTTCATTTTGTCCTGGTAGCAATCTTCCTCTGCCATAGACAAATTAGTTGCTTTTAGTTTCAGTTTTTACATTCTAGCTGACTCACGGAAAACTTTGAAATTTTCTGTTCCTTCTTTATATGGGCCATTGATAGTTTTACTTGATTTCTGTCCATGTATCATTCGGGGTATTGTTGTTCTGTATTGGAACATGTTTGTGAAACTTTAGGACCCATAAAGGATTCTTAGAGGTCTGATGCCTAAGGAACCCTAAGTTTTGATGCCTTTGGAGCTCTAATTTGATTACTCTTGAGTCCTAAACCCCTTCAAAGTAGGGAACTTGCCCAGAACCACCCAAATCAATTATTTCCCCATAAAAGCCCAAACAAAACCATATATCTTACCCATTTCAAAGCCATAAAATCGCTAGATTCTACAACCCCTATGTCTTTCAATTTCATCGGACATCCCTTGCTGTCCTAGGTCAGTATGGTTATCCATAGGTGCTCAGGATAAGATCTTATTGATTCAATTGTTTCATTGCCAGTGTGGTGTTTTAGTCTGATTGGTTTTCACTTATGTCCAAGATCTGACCATTTTTAAGGAGCATTTTGATTTATTTAACAATGCAACTTCATGAGCACTTTGATATTATAGAACACAAGGTGTAGCATGCCTAACTAGATGTTAAATATCGACACAATATGGAATGTTGATGTAACTATCTATAAGATATTGATGCTGAGAGAAATAGAGTATAAGTTATGGATATTTTGAATCAAATGGATAAAAAAAAAAAGGTCGAAATCTTAACCATATTGTTAGGTATTTTGAAATTAGTTTAGAGTTGATGCTTGATGTGTGGCCAAAACTAAGGTGTTTGGACAGTAGTAATATTGGTTTAGCAGAAGCTTCTGGTTTTTGCAAAAACTTTTGAGTAGGCTGCGATGTTTACCTTAATAACTCGTGATTGGACCATCTTTCATCTTATTCTTATCCTGATTATGTTTAACCAACTTTCAGGAAACTCAATTTATTGGTTGTTTGGTTAAATGCTGAACCTTGGATCTGAATTGCATTCTTGAGAAATGTCTTGTACTACTTGGTGTAAATAAATTTAATAAAAATAGAAAACCATCTCATAAACAATAAAATAAGAAGATTTTCTATCCTATTGTTGATGCAGGTGGCAGTTGCTCTTTCACATGCTGCAATATTAGAAGAGTCAAGGAAGGCCAGGGATCTTCTTATGGAGCAGAATATTGCACTTGATTTGGCCAGGAGGGATGCTGAAATTGCAATTTGTGCTCGCAATGATTTCTTGGCTGTTATGAACCATGAGATGAGAACTCCCATGCATGCAATTATTGCCCTTTCTTCCTTGCTGCAAGAAACTGAACTGACACCTGAGCAGCGCCAGATGGTTGAAACAATACTAAAGAGCAGTAACCTTTTGGCTACCCTCATTAATGATGTATTAGATCTTTCAAGGCTTGAAGATGGCAGCCTTCAACTCGATATAGCAACTTTTAACCTCCATTCTTTATTCAGAGAGGTTCGATTAAGCATCCCTGCCACATGACTTAATTTTGGACGAGCATGGCCATTGAATTCTTTAGCAGCTTTGCTTGAGATCTGTGTTTCTAATTGCAGGTGCACAGTTTAGTTAAGCCTGTTGCCTCTGTCAAAAAGTTGTCGGTTACATTAAATTTAGCAGCAGATTTGCCAGTATATGTGGTAGGTGATGAAAAGCGCCTTATGCAAACTATTCTAAATGTTGTCGGGAATGCTGTGAAGTTCACAAAAGAAGGGACCATCTCGATCGCAGTTTTTGTTGCCAAATCAGAATCCTTAAGAGATTTCCGGGCTCCTGATTTTTTTCCAGTGCAGAGTGATAATCACTTTTATCTGCGGGTACAGGTGTGTTTCCTGAAATGATTGAAACCCTTCTGTTTCTGGAAGATTCTCTCTGTCTCTCTCTCTTATTGTCTTTTCTTGTGCAGGTAAAAGATTCAGGATCTGGAATTAATCCCCAGGATATTCCAAAGCTTTTCACCAAATTCGCACAAACTCAGTCATTAGCTACTAGAAATTCTGGTGGTAGTGGACTTGGCCTTGCAATTTGTAAGAGGTACTTAACCATATTCAGCTTGATTGTAGTTTGGAATTTTTAATACACAATCCAATTGTTGAGAGAGGAGGGGGGGGGGGGGTTTGGTGGTTGGGAAGAAAAAAGGAAAAAAAAGAAAAAGGAAAACAGTGCAATGAGCTTTTATCTACTTCCACGGCTAGCAAACACTTGTTGGGGGTAAGCAGGTAAGACAGGAGAGGATGAAAAGGCAAAAACGGTCAGATTACCGTTCATAAGCACAGTAACCTTCTTCATTTTGCTTTAGTATAGATATAATTTCACATAGCATTTAGCGTTTAAATGCTTTTGAAAAATGGATTAGTATGTTGAGAAATTTATCCAGACTTTCCTGTTGCATGAAGCGATCAGATTTGTAAATCTTATGGAGGGGCACATTTGGATTGAAAGTGATGGTCTGGGCAAAGGATGTACTGCCACTGTCATTGTGAAACTTGGATATTCAGAACAGTCGAATGAATCTAAACTGCCTTTTGCTCCTAAAACGCAAGCAAATCATGTACATTCAGACTTTCCTGGGTTAAAGGTTCTTGTCATGGATGATAACGGGTCAGTAACATAGCCACCTTTCCTACTGTTGATTTTCAGATGCTTTACTCTCCGGTATTTTTTTTTTGAATAGGTATAAGCTTATATGCCAGTTGAATTGGACGTGCATGATTTATTCTGTTTCTCAGTTTAGGAGTTGATAACAGGATGTGCTTTGTGTGGACATCTTGTTCTCTGTGTTTGTATTTTGTCTTTTGTTTGATAAAATTTTTTCTCGTCAAGAAGATAACAGGATGAGCTTGAAATGTGAGACCTGGAATTACTGGGAGCAACATGTGCTATTTATTTTTAAGTTGGATCATTTATAGGAAAGGAGGAGTTTACATACCTATAGATGTGACACTAGTAAGTCAACAGGACTTGCATCTTTTATATTCAGGAAAGAAGAAGAAGAAAGGCTTACATCTTGGGTGTGGATGTAGTTGTAGAGGCCTAGTTGTGATCGATCGTTATGGAAGTCGAGTTGTAATGCCTGGTTTTTCTTCTTTATTGTAACTTGACTAACTTCCTTATAAATTATCATAGGGCTTACATCGTAGGCGTGTTTGCAATTGTACAGGCGTATGCGGGAGTCACAAGCTCTATTTTTTGGCCAGATATTTAGGATTCAACTTCATATCAGTTTTAATATGATTTCAGATACCCACTTTGATGCTTGGTGTTTTATTCTTTTTGCCCGGGTTAATATGTGTCCTATCTGATCTATTTTCAACCATTTCAATGACATGTCTGTTAAGTTCTGTTTAAATTAATACCCTCTTTCTTTAACATGAGTTCGAGTGAGACTGATCTATATATATCTTTTATTATGGTTTCTGTACTGAAATTTTTTGAAGTGAGATAATATTATAATAGTATTAGCATGGTGTGAAAACTTGCTAATTTTAGTTTGTAATATGTATTGGCTCATGATGAACACACCTTTAATATCATATATATATATATATATATATATATTCAAGATAGTGACTGCTGCAATATCTTTTCCCTGTTTCAGGGTCAGCAGGTCAGCGACAGAGGGACTCCTTGTGCACCTGGGATGTGATGTAACATCTGTAAGCTCAAGTGAGGAGTTCTTGCGTGTTATATCTCAGGAGCACAAGGTTGTGTTCATGGATGTATGCATGCCTAGCATAGATGGTTTTGAATTAGCTGTCCAGATTCATGAAAAATTTACTAAACGTCATGAACGGCCAGTGTTAGTCGCACTCACTGGAAACATGGACAGGATGACAAAGGAGAGCTGCATGAGGGTTGGTATGGATGGAGTTATACTAAAACCTGTTTCTGTAGATAAGATGAGGAGCGTTTTGTCAGAACTATTAGAGCATCGAGTTCTATTTGAAGCCATGTAAGATACAAATGAAGGGTTGGAAGAAGTTTGAAATGAAGGCTTCCACAAGCAACTTGTACCATGTTCAGAGGATGCGGCATTTATTGGTATACAATAAAAAGTTGGAGCAATGTTACAAGATGAAATTGGTATGTTGAGGAGCAGTCTCCTGTTTCCATGTATTATTATTGTTCAATTGTTATAAAATAGAAGCAAATGAATAATATTGGTCATCATCAAGTGCAAAGCTGTTTTTCCTTTATTTGGATGATTCTATCTCACCCGAGTTGTGTCTTACAGAGCAAGTGTATATTTCAGTTCCCTGAATAGTGCACTCATCCTGTTGATGCACAACCATTTCTTCAGCTATGTTCAATCTTTCTCATTGCTGATTGCTTTATCTTCTCCTTTTCATTGTCATCTATACCCTCTTCCATGTTCCAATTATCACCACACCTCCCCCCTGTTGCTTTCGTATTATCTGAAACGATCATGACCTGACATCCACAAATAATGAATAGAAATTGGCTACTTTTCAAGTCATCCTTGAAGGATTACTCACCCCTTGAATTGTACCATCACCATTTATTCCACTTATGTCTGAAAATTTGTATTTGTCTGCTTAGATAAACAAACGTTTCTGGCATAAATGCTTGAAGATTAACCTAAATGATGAATGGTTTCGATAATTAAACTACACTGTGGTTGCTGAGTAGCCGAATAGAACTCAACTATATATGATAAATCTTTGTTTTTGCCAAGCATCTTTTCCTCTCTCAATTCAATTTTGGAGCCTGATACAGGTACAGATCTTATTTAATACTACATAATGGGAGTAGCTTTCATGGGGTCACTAATTTGATCACGAGATCTAGTATGAAAGTTTAGGGATTTTGACGAGTTGTTAATATAGTCTTGGTTTGGAACATTACCATATGGAACCAACTCACAATGTCACATCTGATTTTCCAAACATGTGTCGGCACTGTCTTTTGAACTAAAAGCTGCCCTGACTGAATTAAGTTGCGACCCAAAACTTGAAGGTATAACCATATACACTTTTGCTATCGAGTAATATCGCATCAATGTTGGTCCTTGTCCACAATAAATATTTATTTGACTTCTCATTGACTAATTCTCTTCAAGAATAAGTTCATGATTAAGATTATATTCGAATTTTCTTTCCGCAAAAAAATCTCATCCTCATTCTGGGAAAAAGGATAACAGATTGCAATTCTTTCTGAGGTGTAGGAGGTAGGGATTGAGGTATATGACAAAGTCGTCGGGTCTTGTGAAAGCGAAATGAGAGCCTTCTTATTTTGTAGAATGATTACATGTTTCTAGAAATGAAAGCACAATGTGATTTTGGATTGATTATATTGAAGATATCTAAGCAATTTATAGACCTTCTACGTGTCTGAACATTAATTTATTTCAAAAGCATAATTATACATTCTTTTGTTTTTTTGCTGCACAATTTTGCTTTGGGTGGTTCTAGTTGGACCTCTAAATTTACTATTTGGACCTTTCATACGTAGTACACCTCTAATTTACTTTTTAAAATACTTGAAAAGTTAAGTAGACCTCCTTATTTTTACCAAAACACCCTTGAATATGAGATACAATAATTTATTACTCTACTTTTTATCTCTATCTTCAACCATGAGAAGAATAATGAATTAAAATCACATGATATTGCTCTCTTATGAGTAAATCAAAATCACATGACATTGCTCTCTTATGAGTAGGTCTCTCCTCTACCAAAATTAATCAAAAGTTCTCGATCTTGATATGTTGCTGAAATCCTTTTGAATTTGCTAAAAGAAAGATTTCAAGAGTTTTGGGTTGGAAGATCGAGTAATAATTATATCATAATATTCAATGAATTTAGTTTAAGGAAATTCCAAATCAGATTATTTTGAATTTTTTTTTTGTATTAAATGATGGGCCATGTATAGAAATTATTATTTTTATTTAATTATTTTAGGTAAATTAAAAAACTATATGACAATATTAGGAAATTCCGGAAGAAATAAAAAAATAATTTAATTGAATGTTATATTTAGGGAGGTAAGAAGTATTTTTATTATTTTTTATCTCTTTGTCCTTATTTATCTTTTCATATGACTTGACAAAGTCTATTAATAATTGAAAAAAGTTGGAGGTCAAAATATTAAATTTGGAGGTCCAACTAGAACCACCCTTTTGCTTTAGAAGGAACATATAATGGGTTCATAATATTAAACCCTTCAATTTGTTTTTTTTTTTTTTTAAAAAAGGTTGAATTCATTAGATCAATAGCAAAAAGACTGTAGTATACCAAAATTAGAGGTCGTTAAAAACATCAAGTCCATAAAAAACCCTAAAACTCTTCTCTCAAAAATCAAGAGCCGCATCTGGTCGTATGGCACAATTGTATGCCTGGTCCGATGGCACGCCCTCGCGGCGGCGGCGGCAGATAGGCAAGAAGGGACCTTGTGTCTGATGGTAATAGGCCCAGTCAGAGTGTAGGGTGTAGGATGAGGGTGTTGCTGTCCCTGGCTCTTGGAGGACATGACGACGAAGGACTGCGACGAGTTCATGACTAGAAGGCGGGGCTAGAGTCGCTTTGCCTTAGGGAGGAGCGTCGTCATCCTGGTGGATGCTTCAAGGTGTAGTCGCGTGTTTGGAGATAGCCTTTTGAAGGTGGCCGGATGATTGCATCTTTGAGAACCACTGGGTTCAGGTCGGATCGATTAGACTCGATTTGGTTTGGGCGGTATGTCTCCGATCTGAGGAGGGGTGGCGAGGCTAGATGGTTTGCGGAAGGTCGTGGTGGTGGGACACCATGGGAGGCACTGGCCAGATGGATGCGCTCTGATTTCTGCACTCGACTTCATTATTTGGGCATGATGGACTTTGGGTATGGGCTTTGAACCTTGACCCGTTTATCCTTTCTATTTGTTTTTATTTTTATCTATATTTACTTAAAATTAGCGCTATGCTAGTAATAAGTCCCTACCAATTTTTGGTAGGGTGAAGTGGGCTTTGTACCGGTATGCACACTCAGTGTGTCTTGTCTGGACTAGTGAGGCAGCGGACTATTTGCTTGGTCAAATGGACGCAACCCCTAGTGGCAAGATGAAATTGAGTGTCGCTGGATTTATTTCCGTGCGGCAACATAGTGGGAAAGCTATGCTATTTGTAATGATGCTTTTTCGTTATAGAATTATCTTTCCTGTATGTCACCGCTATGTCAAAGCAAATGGAGTACCCGTTCGTGCACTCTTTGCTAATTGGTGCTTGTTAGAATACATAAATTTTGAGGAGAATCCCAGTATTATTTCAGGATACTCTCTTTATGCTTATTGTAATCAGGGGTTCAAGCTTTATGTCCCCCCCTTGTATTCTGCAATTTCATTAATCAAGGCTTGAGGGCAGCTGCACCAGCCCCTTTAAACAAAAAAAAAAAAAACTCTTACATAAGAAATCAGGCAAAAGCCGGAGCAACCTACCTAACCTAAAACAACCTAAGCTAAAGCAAACCATTAGAGATCACTGGAATGCTCACATTTAAGTGAGCATATACAAGAATAAAAAAATTTCGCCTGATACTAAAAAGAAATCATTCAACTAGGCCCTACTTGCCAATCACGCAATTGTGATATAAGCAAGACACTAGAAACGTCATAGAAGACTCATAGAAGTTAATCCAACCTCATACAGGCTCATACCTTAATACATTAGGGCCTAGATTGCCTTGACCTGAGCCCAAGCCCAAATCAATACTTGCCTAGCAGGAAGAGTCCCCTACCCCATCAACCCAAGGTTGAGCCCAGGCCCAAACCCAAACCAACAGAGGAGAAGCAACATTGCTCGTTGCTCCTTTGTCGCCATCATTGTCTTGTCCTCTGGTAGTACACCGTCCGAATAGCTCCGTTGGCTGGCTTTTCCACCTTGCATCACCATCTCGAGCAAAGACTGCCGAAGACTCTGCCTGCTACTTTAGCGCGAGTCGGGTGCCGCTACTGCCCTTCCAAGCAGGCAACAAATCCTCCGGGCAGCACAACCTTTATTTGTATCACCTAGTCACAGATCAACTCTGCTCCCTACACCGATCATCAATTGAACTGGCTGGAAAATATAGATAATGGAGATCGAAGAGCCTCCAAATCCCGCCGCCAACACCCCAGGAAAAAAACCCTCGGATCCAATCCAAGTTTTTGGCAACACCGGCCATGAACACCCAAAGATCAAATGGGTCAACTCTACCTGAGGAAGGGGGAGACTGCCGCAGCCAAGTCTGCCACCGTCGCTAGGTCTCGAGCGCTAGGGTTCGCTCGCTTATAAAACCCTTCTATTTGTTCATACCGCATGTACAATATTGTTATTATTATTATCATTATTACTATTTGCATTCTTACCCCACTGATTTTCATATGCCAATAAAATTATAACTCATGACCTCCACGATATTAGTTTTATAAATAATTACTGTATTTTGTTTAAATAATTACTGTACTTATTAGTCGTTTTAACATTTTCTTAGTTATTATTAGAGATTAATTTTTTTGGTTGGTTGTGGGATACAATCCTTAGGTTTTGTGGTGGAGATAAGAGGCTTTTTGCTTGTTGGAGATTGTGATCGGTGTGGTTTTGTGTGTGTCACTAGAGGAGAGGCAGGTCGCTACTCTTGCTTCTCAACCCGTGCATGAGATTTGGGACTCCTAGATCTCACTGGGATTTGTTCCCTAGATTCTCATCTATGATCTAGATCTGGATCGGATCTAGTATAGTTCTAGGTTTGAGTCTAAATCTAGTTTGTTGGTCCGTTTCATAAATGGATATTTGTCACAAGTCTTGCTTGATTTTGAATCTAGGACTCCGGTTTATATTTATTTCTTGAGTGAAATTTGCTAATATGACCATGTTTTGACAATCTTGGTTGGCCTTGATCTCCATTAGGTAGGACTGTAGGAGGAGTTTTCAGTTTCAACTAAGATTTGATTCCATTAGTCAATTGTTGAATTATAATTGTGTAACATTCAATAGCCCACTAGTTAAATTTTCCACTCCACAAATATGCATGTATTTTATGATGCAATCTTGTATTATATCAAGTTCTCAAGTTTAGTTTCAGATGCAATTTGTTTATTATAATAATTATATTCACAAATTCCTCTTCATTTAATACACACTCCTTGTTTCCTTTCAAAAAATACACACTCCTTGTTTTTGAACATTTTTTAAAATATTTTTATAGCGTCACAAGCCACAACAATAATGACAAGAATTTTAACGAAAACAAATTGTAGAGACAAGACGAAAAGGAAATTGAGAAGTCAAACATTAGTCTTCTTCAACATCAATCTCATCAATTCATTATTAACAAGTTAATTCTTCTTGCTGAAGTACATATTGCTATGAAACCAATAGTTAGGCACTTTGTCTCCAAGATGTTGCTTCTAACCCATTTGCCAACATGAGATTGAGAAATCCAAGAATTTAATGCTATATATGTTAATTGAAGAAGATTTACCGATGAATAAATAGACTTTGCAAATAGAAATTTAAGAAATTTTGCAAAACACAGCAAGAAGTCCAAAAATGGTTACTTGCATTAGTACGTATGAAAGATCAACATATGGAAATGAGTGTCCTAGCCTAAAGAATTTGAACTCACTTGGGAAACCAGGTAGGGTTCTCAGGGTTATAATGACATAGCCATAATATAAATTTGAAAAAAAAAAAAAAAAGTTCTGGAGAGAATTTGATGAACTGCAAGGTATGGTTGGGACGAAGTCCTAGGCCTTGATGGGAGAATTGAAGTTTGTTGTTTATTTTTATATTATTGATTTTATAAAAGATAAAGGGTATAAAAGGAAGTTTAAGAAAAATGTTAGACAAAAAAAAATTTGGGTGTGTGTATGCATTAAGTAAATAGACATGTGTTAATAAAATTTCTTTTAATTGACTGTTGTTTTCCTCTATATAAATTGCATATTGTTTTCTTGTTTGCTACATAATTCAATTTTTGCATACAACATTGTTGTAGAATGAATTATTACTTTTGTTTGATAATATTATCCCTTTGGGTCCACCACATAATATGAGCGGCATAGAGTATGTGATACGGTTGCTATTATGAGTCCAAACAACCATTTTTCATATTACAAAGCTAAGCGCGTCACCTCAGAATAACACTTATATATATTGCATTATTGCCTACATTTTAGACAATTTTTTAAAAGTTGTACATGTTCAAGAGTATTATAGGGTAGCAACAATTGTTGTCCCTAAAACCGTTTTCATTGACTATTGCAATTATGAACATCATTTTCTTCATATTATCCTTCCATGAGAATAGGTATCTAAAAAGCCCTAATGCCATGACTTATGTATAGTTATTAAGTCATCATGTGATTATGTTGTTGTTAGGAGCTCAAAGCCACAAACATACTCACATGATGATTCGATAATTATACACAAGCCATGATGCTAGGGTTTCTGGCTACATGTTCTAATGGAACAATAATGCGGAGAAAATGAAGTTCAAGGTTTGGTGAGGTCAAATTCTATTACAATAAGGAGGTTATTTTTTTACCAAAGGTGTAGTTAAAAAAATGCCTAAATTTACTTGACAAAAGTGGTTTGGATGGTATGTACCACATTAATAGTATAAAATACCAAAATTTTCTTTCCAAGAAGCAATAAACATGCAAGTATAAGGTTTTGATTCAAACAACAATGTATCCATATTGATGAGTGATCACTTACCTACAAGCTCAAAGACGTGGCTACAAACACGAAGAATAAATCATTACCCTGAGACAAGTTTTGAGAAATGTTTTATTTCATGTTAAGTTTAATTGTGAAATTATATATTGTTGGTCTTATTGACAATTATTACTTTTTTTTACAAAAGGCAACCTAAAAAAATTATAATTTAATTGGCCTAAGTTGGAAACTATATATAATAGGTTACTTCTATATCACGATATATGTAGGTTTGACTGTAATTAGCAACAAGCTCAAAAAACCTTTGGATCCTAAAAAAAACTCAGTAACGACTTACATGCGATCAATTGAGAATTAAATTCATCAAAACAAGACCAAGGTAGCATGACCAATAGTATTCAATTTAATCAATGCATTGGCCCCACCATCTTGTCTATCATTCAACGTTGATCATAGTTCATTAGAAACCAAGGTTAACCACAATGGAAATTATTAGTAGTGCAAAACCAACTCCATGTCCCTCCTAGTTAGCATAATAATGGACGCAACATATTCAAGCCGTCATATGCCTCCGAACGATATCAACAAATGATCAAGATGTCTTTCCATGCATTAAGAAGCGAAACCCCACACCAAACAAGGAGAACAAGGGTTTCGCCGTTCGATCACATAGTCAAAAACATCTTGCCACCATCTAGGAAACAAAAAGAAATCACCTCTTGGACTATGGAATCGGTTGAAATTTTGATGAGCTAAACCTTGTCAAATCCTACTGAGAAATCTACCCAACCACAATAGCTGCTAAATCTCGCTTTGAAATTTGAAAGTATACCTCCCAAGCCCTAACAGACTAGGTGTCAAGCAATCTTTGTTGTTCAAACTAGTCATCCTAGTCTTCGACATGATCACCAATAATCCAAATTGACCAATTATTTTTGTGTGTAGGAATCATACCAACAACCACAAAAGGAAAGAGCAACGCGAGATGTCACTCAAATTTTCCAAAGACAAACAAAATATATTATGGTGTTTGATGATAAAGCACCAAAACTAGTCACCATACTCTTATCAAGCCCTAACATATATGGTGTATTGTGTTAACATAGACAAAGTAAGAAAGGGAGGTTTCCCTATTTGACAATTTTTTTTGACTTAATTGGTAAGGTGATAATGCCTATAAAGACTCTAACAAGCTTTTCTATATGGTTTTAAACGCTCAATTGCGAGTTAAGTTGGTTATTAAATTGTGCTAGGATGGTTAATTGCTTGTTGAGATTTTTTCTTAGTGGTCATGAGATGTATTGTTTTAATTACCTTTTTTTATCTTGTCAAAATGGATACTTATTGATGGAATTTTAGTTTCATAATAATGTATCATACCTTTTCACACATACTCGGATCTAAATATGGAAGTGGAGGTGTGTAGAGCTGGTATTCTTCTTTGTATTCACTATGATTGGTCTGAAATTGATATTGAACGTGATCTTACCCAATTGATTGCGGCGCTCCAAAATGGGGAGAAGAATTTCTCAGTGGTTACTCAGGTTTTAGATCATTGTAGAGATTATTTAAAGGGGCCGTGACTACTTACCCAATTTTAGCCCAAAAATTTCCCACTTACTCCACCAAGAGTTTTTTTAACCCCATTTACCCAATTTAACAGTGTTTGACAGTATTGCCCTCATTTTAATTAACAAATTACACTCATATCTCTTTCTCCTCCCCCTTATCTATTTCTCTCTCTCTCTCTCTCTCTCTCTCTCTCTCTAAACCACCACGCCCACCACTCCACCGTCGATGTCGGCCTCCACCGCCACCACTCTGTCCCATCTTCGGACCACCAGAGGATGACGCCATCCAACTCCACGATCCCAACCCCTTTGGGCTTCGCCGGTTTTGTTCGTCAGATATCCGGGAAACTCTCCACGCCTGAATCGGGTCTGGACTTCGCCAGTTTTGTTTGTCAGATGTCCGGGAAGCTCCTAAGCTCCAAGCCGGAATTGAGTCTGGGCTTCGCTTGCAGGTCTCGGATGACGTCAAAACTGTGGTCTATTGGGGGGCAATAGACAGATTATTGCCCCCCAGTAGTTTCTTAACTGTGGTTAATTAATCACTGAAATTAGAGTTTTGATAAGTTTTATGTTGTTTTGAGTTTATTAAAGTACAATAATTTGTCAATGATAGAAATTGGTGATTTTTGGGGTGGTCTATTGGGAGGCAATAGACAGATTATTGCCCCGCAATAATGTCTTAACTGTGGTTCATTTATTACAGGTCATTTCAACAAAATGCTGCTAGATTCATTAACCAACATAATTAGGTTTATTGGGGGGGGGGGGTCATAAAAAGTTTATTTCCCCCCAATAATTTTTTTATAGATGGTCAGAAGTAACTCAGTTTGGTTTTGAATTAGTTTACAAAAGTACAGGTATTCAAATTCAATACTTGGTGAATTTAAATCCACAACGAATTGGCTTTTTTTCACACTCTCCAATTCACTTGAACCGCTTCACCCTAGGCCTCCCGGGTGGCCTCTTAACAAGAATAAATGCACCTAACAACAAAAGGATCACCCATATTCATGCAAAAAATAACAAAACAAATATATTATTGCCCCGCAATAAAAAGATTATTGCCGCCCAATAATATATTAGAAATACCAAAACACATTAGAAGCAGTCTTTAACACAAAAGAAAATATCACTGAACACAGTTCTAGAGACTTTATAACAATTAAGACACATTATTGCCCCCCAATAGGAAGATTATTGCCCCCCAATAATCTCGACTCTGGTTGACGATTTCACCCACAATTCCAGCTGTTTGCAACAATTCCGGTTGACCGTTTGCCTTCACACCGATTTAACATCGATTGCAACGACTCCGGTTGCAGCCCGGGACCGGAGATACAATCAAGTTGCGATTTCCGTGGTGATCAGTTGCCAGTGAGAGAGACAGAAGCAAATCGAAGACGTACCCGATTCTACTGGCGATCGTCGATTCCTTCAGAAGGTCCAAGCCAGCCTCGCCGAGCTTCTCAGCAATGAGGACCGTCGGCTTGGCGTTGAGCCTGGCCTCGGAGAGCACGACGATGAGTTTCGGAGCGGGGATGGCTAGAGCCGGCGTCTTGGGCGACCTGCTGGAGGGGTGGATGGAGGGAGAGAGAGATCCGACGTCATCTGGAGAGAGAGAGAGAGAGAGAGAGAGAGTGACTTCTCTCTCTAAGTGAGAAAGAAGGAGATGGCAAAAAGTCCAAAAAAATAAAAAAGAATTAATTGGGTATTAGAGAAATAATCCCTTAGAGTGTTTTGGGTAAATGGGGTTAAAAAAATGTTAGTGGAGCAAGTGGGCAATTTGGTGCCTAAAATTGGGTAAATGATCATTTCCCCTTATTTAAATGCTTTCCAATTAGTTAGAATTCGACATCTACCGTGAAGCAAATGGTGTTGCAAATAGACTTGCACACCTTGCTAGTTTGTTAATGACGTTTAATTAGATGAGACTTCTACTATTATTTAGGATGCTATTTATGAGGATTATTGTCATTGTTGTTTTGTAGCTTGTGGTTCAATTCTTATGTCCCCCCCCTCCCCTGATGCAAAATTTTAATATACTAAATGGAATCGATGTGGAGCTGAGTCTCCCAATTAGGCTGGGTTCAAAACCCTTTTCACAAAATAATAATAATTGCAAACCACACCCCATTTTATTTTTTTAATAATATTTCATCCCAAGTCTTTTTGCACTTCCCAAAATACCCTCAAAAGTCAAATTTTCTGATAACAAATTACATATAAGTTATTGACAAAAGATGATTTAACAAATACATCATTTAAAGATTAAATTAAACATATAAGGACTAAATCTTACAAATAAGGACAATGTGCTATCCATTTGCCACATGTCATGAGTTAATTTACTTTTTTACCCATAACTACTTCTTTTAACTTCTAATCATTTTATAATGATTAAATCTTACAAATAAGGACAATCTGCTCTTCACTTGTCAAATGTAATGAGTTAATTTACTTTTTTACCCTTAATTACTTCTTTTGACTTCTAATTCTTTTATATTTTTTTTTTCTGAGAATAATCCCTTTATGTTACTTTTTTTTTTCCTTGAGAATTATATGTTTATATTACTTTTTTTTTTCCTTGAGAATAATTTCTTTATGTTACATCACAAGACCTCACTCTCCTACTACTCTCATCTCATCGCCTAATCCTACTATTGCACTCATCCATTCCTGCTACTACACTCGCTGCACTCATACTCGTCAAGTTCTGCTACTGCACTTGTACTCATGTCCAGTTCTGCTACTCATGTTCCGCTACTGCACTTATGATTGTCTAATCCTGCTACTGCACTCGCTACACTCATACTCCGTCTAGTTCTGCTACTGCACTTGTCAACGTCCAATCTTGCTACTGCACTTGTAGCACATAACAATAATAAACTGCATACAGTAGCACATAACAATAATAAACTGCACAAATAAACTTCAATTTAACACAGTATCACATAACAATAATAAACTGCACAAATAAACATCAAATAAACTGCAGAAAGAAACTTCAAATAAACTGCACACAGTAGGACATAACAACAATAAACTGCACAAATAAACTTCAATTGAACACAGTAGCACATAACAATAATAAACTGCAGAAAGAAACTTCAAATAAACTGAACACAATAGCACATAACAATAATAAACTGCAGAAAGAAACTTCAAGTAAACTGAACACAGTAGCACATAACAATAATAAACTGCACACAGTAGCACATAACAATAATAAACTGCAGAAAGAAACTTCAATTGAACACAGTAGCACATAACAATAATAAACTGCACACAGTAGCACATAACAATAATAAACTGCAGAAAGAAACTTCAAATAAACTGCACACAGTAGCACATAACAATAATATGTACTTCACACATAGCAAGATAAGAACATTGATATAACAAAACCAGAAGCCAGAACAACAATTTTAAATGGGATAAGTTCCAAAACTGCAATAGAAGATGTCCAGATAATCAATATACATGGAAACATGGTTAAGCATTCCCATCACATCACCAAATATCTGCGGGTTTCCAGTACCTAGTGCATGTATAAGTTAAGACAGTCTCTTTTGCTTTATTATGATAAATTGAACTTCACTTTCAGTAACCCAAAGCATTCTATAAGTAACTATTGCAATCAAAACCTGTATCCATAGATAACTAATACAGAAAATCCATAAATTAAACAAAATAAATGCTTCATGCATCAATATAAGAATTAAACAAATAAGGAACACAATTCATCAGAACGAGCATCGACCCAACTGAAATAAAGGCGCAAATTTTCGGATACCTTTTCTGGAAACGGCGTAGTACTGTTCTCTTCTTCTTGGCCAGCAACCTTGTTAGCACTCAAGCCACCACTATCGTCAGCCATCACAGCTTTGTTCTCTTCTTCTTGTTCCTCCCTTTCAACCTCCGAATCAGAGTCTTCCTTCTCCGAAATCACAATCACGCGGTCCTTCTCCTTCTTCTTCGGCTCCGGCAGCACCTCCTCCTCCTTCAGCTTTTTCACAGCGAATCTCGTCCTCGGCCTCACCACAACGACTCAATCATTATATTTATAGCTGCGAAGCTTTGAGAGTCATGGACATGGCTGATATTTCAAACTGAGTGCTGCTACGTACTACAAAGATTTTGCAAAGTGTTTTGGATATGTCGCTGGGGTTTTTAGGTTTTTTGATTTGCGTTTTGCATTTGGGGATTTCAGATTTTGGTTGGTGAGGGTTATGACAGTGGCATGAGCGTAAATTATAATAAAAACTGAGTATTTTAGTCATTTTCTATCAAAATTTGAAGCCAGGCCTGCTTCATTTGGTTTTTGGCCTAGGCTTGTGTCCTTATTTGTATAAAACAAATTGAAGGTGAGTTTTCTGTGTTTATATATTTGGTCATGTGCTACTATGTAATTTTCTAATTTTCTTATTGGGTCTGTGTTTCCCTCTCTCTCTCTCTCTCTTCTCCAAAATGTCGGGCTTTCAGAGAGTACAAAGTTCCAATTATCCAACTGCAAAATTGAAAACAAGACCCAATTATCCAATTGCAAAATCAGAAACAAAATCCAAGTACAAAGTCGGGACTCGGGAGGAGATTACAATCCAAAATCCCAAATCGAATAGCAGATTGCTCATTGCTATATAAGAACTTTTCTTCCAATTTCAATAACTTTGAGTAAGAAACTCAAACCGTAAGAACAAAGAAGAAAAAATCGACCTTCAAAAGCAGAGCATTAACTCGACCCGCCGGACCCAAAACTCGACTGGCGGCTTCTTGGGCATGACCCAAGCTCGGACGCCCTCCCACGACTCCAAAACGCTCATGTACGACAAGCTCATCCTCTACAAAATGAGCATCCACCTAATCATATATTGTACAACAATTCAACACCAACTGAACATTTTTTGCAGCAAATTTGAGCAGCAACTAGAACAATAAGCAATTAAGCATAAAAAAAAAAAAGTAATCGTTGCAAATATCCAACCAAATACCTTGCAACTAGCTACCAAATCCATTTTTTAGCACCAATTACTATTGCCCAGACAGTACAGATTCTTCTCTGGGACTAATTTAACCAAACAAACCAGCACATAGCCTCCACAGGGATCGATCTAACCAAAAAAAAAAACCCAAAACAAAAAAAAATCAGAAAAAATTAAAAATAAAATTCCATTCCAACTGAGAATCCAAGTCATCGATTGAAAAGCCACAATCCATCCATGCATCAAAACCAAAACCCTAGAATCGGATTCAAATCTCATTTACGTGAACTAATTGGGAACGACGGAGATGCATAACCAAAAAACCAAAAAATAATAATTAAGGGGAGTAATTTGGTCTTCTGCGCCGACTAGCTGTGAGCTCTGGCTTTATGGGCTAGGGTGGTGAACTGGATGCAACGGAAGCCGCGGGATTTCCAGTTATTGTGGTCGCTGGCAATTTTGATGGTGAAGATGGAGTCAGGTTCGAGAGTGGACTCGAGGATGGTGAGGAGGTCGTTGGTCTGAGAGTGGATTGAGAGGTAAGAGGCAGAGAAGAGGTCGATCGATTTGGGTGTGAGGTTGTTGTAGGACTGAATAGGGCTTACCAATCGGCGTCGTGCGTCGGAGATCTAGTTCGTCCGTCGGAGATTCAATTCCAGTTCCATTCGCCGACGTGATGGTGGAAAGAGGGAGTATTCGCCGGAGAGAGAGAGAGAGAGAGAGAGAGAGAGAGAGATAGAGAGATTAATCTCAGAGGATTTCGTTGGAGAGAGAGAGGATAGAGAAAGGGAAGAACAGAGTCAACAGACCCAAAAAGAAGGGCATTTTGGGAAGTGCAGAAAGACTTGGGATGAAATATTATTAAAAAAATAAAATGGGGTGTGGTTTGCAATTTTGGGGGTGCAAATTTCACCCCCTAATAATAATAATGTTGTTGAATGAATATCAGGATTATGTGTGCCTGACCAAACTAGAATTACTTTCTGTTGTTGTAATAGGAGAAGATTGTTCTAGATTCCTAGTTCTAATCAGAATAGGATTCCTTGTACTCAAATATTATGTACTTGTACTCCTTGTATATAGGGGCTCCTATTATCAATGAAAGAAACAACTATTCTCCCAATTGTCTTTTCTTTAAACATGTACGCTATTAGCACGAGCCCTAACACTAGCTTTAAAAAGCCAAAATCCCCATTCGTTGCACACCTACCTCCGCCGAGCACAGCGCCCCTGCGCCATCTGCATTTGCCTACCAGCGCAGCACATGCACGCCTATGTACAAGCCCACCTGCACACAGCTAGGATTGAAGCTCGACTATAATCCTGCTCTAGGATCGAAAGTGCACCAGCAATCCTTTATGTCTACAATTCTCTTTTCCTTATAGTTTTTGGTTTAAAAAAAGAAGAAGAAGAAGCAAAAATGATAGTTTCGGTTATGGGATCATATTTTTCATGTTATTTTATTTACCAAGTAGCAATATAATAAGTAACTTTTATGTATTGTTATATAGAGAACTATAAAAACTAGAGAGTTTGATAGGGAAGAAAGTCTTGGAAACGAGTAGGGGCATACGTGTGACGAGTCATAGTTTAGACCATAAAAATTCATATCAACACTTCCTCGCAAAAAATAATAAGACTTTTATCTTTTAAATTTATATGATATGATGAGAGAAGCTCTAATGCGAACATATAAAATGAGGAATACTTAATCAACAATTGTGAAAAATAATTTTCGATTATATTTAAGGAAATCTAGATAAGCATGCGTAGATCATTTTTGAAAATTTTCTTCCAAATTACTAATTTTTAAGGTACCAACTTAGATCAAGTTAATAGACTAACCAAATCAGTCAAACCTGAATGTTTCATTTTCATATATAATAAATCACGATTGTGAATGTCTTAATTATTTTTATTTGATTGAAAATTTATAAAAATGATATACTCACGAATATTTAAACATGTAAGGTTGATTTGCTGAATTATAATAAAAATGTAGATCTCACAACTATTAATTAAAAGGTCCTCATTTTAATGATTATGGTTGTAACTGTATTTAAGATATATATTAATCATAATTGGGCGGTTAGACAAATATGTTGATCGCGCACTTGTCTCGAGTGCTCGTAGTGGTTTCCTATCCCAATCACGTTGCGTCGGTTTAATTGAGAAGTTTGCTTTTTTGCTGTGTTTGATAGCAACCCCATCCTTCCACAACCGTACTGCATTTGTTTCTTCCACTAAACTTTTGTCTCGATTTCAAAATCACCAGAAATTAAGAGTAAAATCAAAGCAGGAATTATATTAAGACTGAAGACTCCAGCCATCTTCCACTAAGCATCTTTCCCTTTCTTGAGGCTTGACCACATAGTACGCATCATGTTTCGTCACCCACCCCATCATCATATAACAATAATTTCTCAGTTTTCGAGGTGCCCCACTATAGTCCGAGTCCTTACTCATAAGCATTTTTTTGTCTCTGCCTCCCAGGTCCCAGCTTCTAAACATAGACACAGTAATAAAGAATCTCTCATTCTCTCTGCTCCTTCTCTCTCTCATTTTTATTACCTCTCTTTCCCTTCTTTTTTCTCATTTTGGGTTTTCTTTCTTTCTTTGCCAGTCTGAAACTCTTGGTGTTTTAGCTGGGCACCTCAAAAAACATGTGTCTTTGGGGAGAGAGAGTGTCAGGGACTGTTGAATAGCCTAAACAAGTACAGTTGGTGTTGGGAAATCCATTTATTGTGTGTTTTTCAATGGAAAGTTTTTAATTACTTACCGACATTCCCCATTTCTTCCCCCTGAATCTTCTCTGTTCAGACTCCAAAGACTTTAATATTCTTGAAAGTTCACACCAGTCAGCCCAATTCCAAGCTCTTCTTCTTCTTTAGATATCAGTTCACTTCTGCTCAAATTTGAAAGTAAAAGGTTGATTTTGGGCTCTTCATGGTTTGATGCAACATCTCTCTGTTCTCAGGTACTCCATTACTTATCAAGCTCTACTATTTCTGTTGATTTTCTTCATTCTCAACTCTGTTCTTTGGTTCTTCACTTGCTTCATGCTTGATATTATAACAATTGGAATGAAAGAAAAACTAGAAATCTCATATCATGGTTGGAATTTGATACTTTATATTTGGCATACCAGATTAAGTTACTCTGTTTTTATTTTTATTTTTTATTATTTTATATATATATATATAAATTCTGTTTTCTTAGTCAGATATGGTCTTTCTGGTCATGATCTGGTGCTAAAGTTGTTACTAATTGCAACTTCATCAGTATTATTAACTGTAAAATTGAAACTTTCGTTCTGGTCATTTGTCATTTGATTAGTTGCGCTTCCAGAGTTTTCTCTGCTTAGATTGCAATATAAAATATAAGCCCCAAATGCAAAACATCATAATGACTCAATGAGTGACTTCAAAGAATAATTTTCTTCTCTTACAATACGTCAACCTTAATAAAAAAATTAACAGGGATTACAATTGTTAATAAGCCACAGATACAGACAAAATTGACGTTTTAACGTCATCTTAGTATTGCTTCTTCTCTGTGTCTCCATCTCTCTCAGTCTCTCACCCACATATTAACTAGTATTATCAATTATTCCAACTGAAAACCTTATACTAGTTTATTCATATGACATTATTATAAAATCTTATTGTACATATTATAGTATTTGTGCTATGAATGTAAAGATATATAGAGAGTCATGGACAATGATTTATGGGCGTTTTCTTCTGAGCTGTTTCCAGGATGGAATGGTCTTCAAGTCCAAATGAGCAATAATGGGGTGGTTGTTATTGATCTGCTAAGCTAGATATCCTCAAAGATTCTCTGTTTCTTCCATTGACCTTTTTGCCCTGTGCTTTTCCGACAATGGCCAAAATACCAGTTCCCTCCTTGCACTTGCTACCGGTCTTTACCACATTGTTCATTTCTTTGCTTTTCCCGCCATGTATGCCTCTAACGGACGAAAGTGAAGCCCTCCTTGAGTTCAAAAGGCAGCTCAAGGACCCTTTGAGTTTTCTTGATTCGTGGAAAGAGTCGGAGTCTTCTTCCCCCTGTGAGTTCTCCGGGATTACTTGCGATTCGGGGAAAGTCACTGAAATATCTCTTCACAACAAGTCACTCTCAGGTGAGATTTCGCCCTCCATTGGCGTCCTTGAGAGCCTCACCACGCTTGTACTGTCTGCCAACCTCATTACAGGAGAGGTTCCTGCCCAACTGACTCATTGTGCCAATCTTAAAACATTGAATCTGTCTGAGAACCAATTGGTTGGAAAAATCCCGGACCTTTCCACCCTTAGAAACTTGGAGAGACTTGATCTTTCTGCCAACAGGTTATCTTCAGAGTTCCCGTCTTGGGTGGGAAATCTCACAGGTTTACAATATCTGGGCCTTGGGCAGAATCTGTTTGATGCAAGCGAAGTTCCTGGGAGTCTTGGAAACTTGAAGAACTTGACATGGCTGTATCTGACAAATTGCAGCTTGATGGGAGAGATTCCGGAATCTATTTACGAAATGAAGGCATTGGGAACATTTGATATGTCAAGAAACAAGCTTTCTGGGAAACTCTCTAAGTCGATTTCCAAGCTACAAAACCTATTTAAGATTGAGCTGTTTGCAAACGGTTTGGGTGGAGAAATCCCACCCGAGGTTGCTAATCTCACCCTTCTGAGGGAATTTGATATTTCAACAAACAGATTTTATGGGAAGTTGCCTTCAGAGTTTGGAAATCTCAAGAATTTAGTGGTTTTTCAGTTGTATGAAAACAATTTTTCGGGGGAATTCCCTGCTGGGTTTGGAGATATGCAGCATCTTACTGCTTTGTCAATATATGGAAACAGATTTACTGGGGAGTTTCCTTCAAATCTAGGGAAATTCTCACTTTTGGAGAGCATTGACATATCTGAGAATCAGTTTTCTGGTGCTTTCCCAAGGTTTCTTTGTGAAAAGAGGAAGCTGCAATTCTTGCTCGCTTTGGATAACAATTTTTATGGGGAGTTTCCAGGTTCTTATGCCGACTGTAAATCTCTAGAGAGGTTTAGAGTAAATAAGAACCATTTGTATGGGGAGATTCCAGCTGAGTTTTGGTCACTTCCTAAAGCGATAATCATTGATTTTAGTGACAATAACTTTCGTGGAGTGATTTCCCCCAGCATTGGGTTTTCTATCAGCTTGAATCTGTTGATGTTGCAGAACAACAATTTCTCAGGTTATCTTCCACCAGAAATTGGGAAGCTAACAAAGTTGGACAGGCTCTATTTGAATCATAATAACTTCTCAGGTGAAATACCTTCCGAAATTGGTGCCTTGAAGCAGTTATCATCTTTCCATGTTGAAGAAAATTCTTTGTCAGGCTCAATACCTTCAGAACTGGGAAACTGTGTTAGGTTGGCGGACATGAGTCTTGCTGGGAATTCCTTAACTGGAAGTATCCCACCTACGCTTTCACTCATGAGCTCTTTGAACTCTCTAAATCTCTCTTGGAATAAACTCTCAGGTGAGGTTCCAGAAAATTTAGAGAAATTGAAGCTAAGTTTCATAGATTTGTCTGAAAATCTATTATCTGGAAGAGTACCATCTGATCTTCTGACCACTGGTGGAGACAAAGCCTTTCGTGGAAACAAAGAACTCTGCATCGATCAATATTCAAAAACACATTCAAATTCTGGTATGAATACATGTTCTGAAAAGCATAGTCAGAAAAGGGTGCTTCAGAATAAATTGGTTTTGTTCTCTATCATAGCATCTGCCTTGGTTGTTGTTTTAGCTGGATTGATGCTTGTCAGTTATAAGAACTTCAAGCTTTCTGAGGTTGACAGAGAAAACAGTTTGGAAGAGGGGAAGGAAATAGATCCGAAATGGAAACTTGCATCTTTTCACCAACTGGAAATAGATGAAGATGAAATCTGTGATTTAGAAGAAGAAAATTTGGTTGGTAGTGGCAGCACCGGGAAAGTTTACCGCCTTGATCTGAAGAAGAATGGTGGTACAGTAGCTGTAAAACAACTATGGAAAGGCGATGGCTTGAAGCTTTTGACTGCAGAGATGGATATTTTGGGAAAGATCAGGCATAGAAATATATTGAAGCTTTATGCTTGTTTAGTGAAGGGAGGATCTAATCTTCTGGTGTTTGAGTACATGGAAAATGGAAATCTGTTTCAAGCGCTTCACAAACAGCTTAAAGGTGGGCAGCCGGAATTGGATTGGTACCAGAGGTATAGGATTGCTTTGGGAGCAGCTAGGGGGATTTCTTATCTACACCATGATTGTTCCCCACCTATACTTCATAGAGATATAAAATCAACCAACATTCTGCTTGATGATGATTACGAGGCCAAAGTTGCTGATTTTGGGGTTGCAAAAATTGTACAAAACACTCCCAAGGGTTCAGAGTGCAGCTCCTTTGCTGGGACACATGGGTATATTGCTCCTGGTGAGTTTCAAAACTATAAAGCGTATTCATTTTATTATTGTCACTACTATATATTACTTTTTGCTTGAAACTATCTAGCAGACCACTGTCAGCAATTTGTGATGTCAGTTAACACTGTTTCTTATTTCAACCATATATGTTCAAAGCAATTGCTTTTGACATTCTTTTACATCTCTAGATTTTTGATCCGCTAACAATATCAGTATATATCATTTTAACATACCATTCTCTTGAGGTTATGTCACTTTTGTGCTTTGAAGTAAAACTTATGAACCAATTCACTTTCAGCCTCTTTGCTGGATAAGTATATTCCATGTCTTGCACAATTTAGTATTGCCCGAAGAATTCTTTTATCAAGTGAAGCTTTATCACACAGTAATATGAACTTGTGTACTTTTCTGTAGAGTTCAAATTTGGATTAACTAGGTCCATATGGTTTAAATTAGTATCGGATTAACTTTATCATATATATTGTTAGCTCAACATTAATTGGGCTCGCTGCCAGAAACAGTAGGACAGCTATGCAATTTCATGATCTTCTTAGTGGGTTTGTGACGGTCTTTAATCAGGCGTGAGCCTTCAATTTGTGTCATTGCTGTTTAGAGCTAGGCTGGCTTTATTCTAATGTAATGTTCCGCAGAGTCTTCATGTGTTTGAAAATCTACTTGTACTCTATAGCCTGGACTTGAAACATCAGTTTCAGACATGTGTTCAATAATTCTTAATGGGTGGGCTATTTTCCTTTGCAGAGCTAGCATATACTGCTAAAGTCACTGAAAAGTGCGATGTATATAGTTTCGGTGTGGTTCTACTTGAGCTAGTTACTGGTAGAAGACCAATTGAAGATGACTACGGGGAAGGAAAAGACATTGTGTACTGGGTTTCCGCCAATCTGAACGACCGTGAAAACGTTCTGAAGGTTCTTGATGATAAAGTGGCAGATGAAAATATCCAGGATGACATGATCAAGGTTTTGAAGGTAGCTATTCTTTGTACTACCAAGCTTCCATCCCTGCGGCCTACAATGCGAGAGGTGATCAAGATGCTTATTGATGCTGATCCTGGCACTTTCACGTCTCCAAGCAACAGTTCTGTCAAAGAAGGCAAGGATTCCTCCAGTCTGCTTCTCTCCCAGTAGTAGCTGATTTCAAGGATTATACAAATGCTATAATCTTTATGAATGTTTGATGAAGTAGATAATCGAAGGTCGTTATTAAGTGTTCCATCAACTGCAACTGTTTAAATATTTGGCACTTAAACTGCCACTCTTGCCCCTTATTTGCCAAATATTGTCTTATAGCAAAAATTTTAGGAGTTCGAAATCTATACAATTATTAAGAGAAGAGGCATTGTTAGCCAAAATGCATATGAAATTACATATAGATTCTTACATCATATATTAATTTGAAATTATACTTAATAACTAAGGGATAAGGATGTAAATAACAAATTGAAAAAAATAAGAAAACAATAAGGGACAATGATAAAAGTGGTCATTTTAAAATACTTTATGATAATCTAGACACCACAAATGTCCTCCTGATAATTAAGGTCACTTATTAACAACCTACCACTAGAGTTAAACTTAATTACAAAAACTGTCACCGTTGGCTCTTGCTCTCCCTCCCTTTCGTTAATATGTTATCCGTTCAGATTCAACCCTTTACCAAAATCTCTCTCTCTCTCTCTCTCTCTCTCTCTCCACAAACCCTTACCATCCCAACCTCCTTGACCGCGATTCCTTGAGACCTTCCTCGACTTCTCCGACTCGCCGCCCTTCACCATCGATCTCTCCTTCGAGTGGATCCTAGACTCCCGTGACTCCGACGCCAATCAGATCAAGCTCATTGATTGTGCCTTGCAGTCGGGATCGGTGCTCCTCGAGGCCTGTAAGAGCTCGGCGAGACGACGAGCCTCCAAGCACAACTCCATCTCTTGGGCTCTCTCTCTCGACCTCATCATCAAGGTAAGCCCAGGTTTTATTGTTGAAGTAAAATTTGAACTGTAATTGTTGCCGGAAACTGGTTTGATCGTGTTAGTTTTTGGGCATTCCGATTCTTTCGTTTTGAAGTTGCACTTTGCCGTTTTCAGTAGCAAACTTGCACAACTAATTTTCATGCTAATAGAGATTATCGTATGGATCATTTCGAGGTTTCGAAAGAGTTAGTTTTTTCGTTTTGAAAGGATGAAGTTGCCTTTTTCTTTTTATTTACTTCGGTGTTAGTTTGTCAGGATTCTTTTACAATTTAGTTGTGATGCACAAATCGATTTTCGGTCTGTGTGAATTTTTAATCACTAATTTTCGTCTTAATGGAAATGATAAGATGGATACACTACTAGAATAGTGTCATTAGACATCACCACTATTAAATCGGTCAGGATTGCACCTGATGTTAAAAATCATGTTAACATCAGTTTGTGAAGAAACCGATTTCTATTGTTATTATAGACATCAGTCACCAAAGAAACCGATGAGAAAAGTTTCGTACGAAAAATTTACAAAAACGCGGAGGGACTAAGTTGAAAAATTTGAGAAACGCGGGACTAAAAATTTCATTCTCCCGCACTTAGGTTTTTTTCCCACACCACTTGAATTGACTTTGAGTCATTCTCTAACCCTAACTCATTTTCACCCGACCTCCTCGTCTTCCTCCTCCACCTCTGAGTAGCACCTCACCCTTATCCAGGGTTCTAAAACGCTCCGTCGCTCTCTCTTCTGGGTTCCGTTGCTCCGTCGCTCTCTCTCTCTTTTCTGCACGCTCCGTCGGCCGTCGGCCAGTCGCTCTCTCTCTATCCGACAGGCTCTCTCTCGATCAGTCAATTGACTCGATTCTCAGTCTCTCTCCGGCCAGCTCGCTAGCTCTCCAGCTCGTAGGTAAACTCTATTCTCAGTTTTTCTGGGTTTTACTCTCAGTCGAATTTCTGGGTTCACACTTTTCAGGGTTTTCTGGGTTTGATTTTGGGTTGGATTTCTGGGTTTGATTTTGGGTTGGATTTCTGGGTTCAAGGCTTCAAGCTTGGTGATTCTTCATTCTTCACGCTCGATTTCTGGGTTCAAGTGGTGATTCTTCAAGCTCGATTTCTGGGTTTTGGATTCGGTGTTTCTACAAGCTCGATGAGTCTTGTTATGATAGTTAAACATTAATTATTCGCAAGAGTTTTAATTTAGGGATGAATTATTTTTATGTAATGATGTAAATACTAGAAATATAAGTTATGCAAAGCTTGTAGCCTCATTAGTTATTAGTGATTTGGCTTCAACTAAGCAATTTGTGTAGCTCCCTTAATACTTTCTACTTTTTCTTCTCGTCATGTTAATGTAGTAACCAGTAAATTGCTTGAATGTACAAAACATGTTCTAGGTTCAGCAGACAGAACTGTGAAATTCTGGGATCTGGAAACTTTTGAACTGATTGGATCTACCAGGCCTGAGGTAATTTATGTTAATAATTGAATATCTTTACTGTTTTTTTATCTCATCTCTCTCTCTCTCTCTCTCTCTCTAAGATTGACGGAGCATCATATATTCCTGTTGCTATGTTTTTCTTGTAATGTGACTTTCATCCAGTTAGTCTGACAATTTTTTTTCTTGTTTCCAGCCTACAGGAGTACGCGCAATTACTTTCCACCCTGACGGGAGGACAATATTTTCTGGATTGGATGACAGTTTGAAGGTTTTCATTTGTTTTAGTACTCAAGGGGATTGTATTGAGTTAACATGTAAACTTAAGATCCCTATTTGCAGGTTTATTCATGGGAGCCTGTAATATCCCATGATTCTGTTGATATGGGATGGTCAAGACTTGCTGACGTATGCATTCATGACGGGAAGCTGTTGGCATGCTCTTACTATCGAAATTCTATTGGAGTCTGGGTTGCGGATGTGTCGGTATTCACCTTACCTTAAACATCATGTCTCTTGTACCTCTTCATAATTTTAGACGGTATTATCCTTGACACTTTTGACTGAGAGTTATTTGTCCTATTTTATCTCTTTCTATGGTAGTTTATTAAGCCGTATGCAGCTGGTTCAACACCTGAGCAAAATGACTGATTACTGATCTGTTTTGTTGTTTTATCTTTGATGCTCGGGTTGGACTTTGGACTGAAAGTGAGTAAGAGAGAAAGGTCATTCTCTTTATCATCGGATTGGTTTCAGGCATACGAATAATACGATTAAGGAAAAGATTAGAACACCAAATTGTCTGGCAATGGTAAGGTAAGCTTAATTGGTGGTCTAAGGTAATTGTATATTTGCTAGTTGGCTTAGCTCATTTTTCTCATATCAAACACGGAATGGTGTTATTTCTTTCTGTTTCCCTGTTTTGTCATTTTTATGACTATTGGAGGATTAGATTAAGTTTGTGGGTTATGTTAAATTGGTCTGTGATGGTCTGTTTAACTAAATGCAGGTAAAGTTGCTAAGTCGGTTGCGTTCTCCATATTTTCTTTCGTTGCTTGGGTATTGTTCAGATAACAGTCGTAAGCTGTTGGTGTATGAGTTTATGGCAAATGGTGGATTGCAGGAACATTTGTATCCTGTCAGTGGTGGTAAGTTTAACATTTTTCTAATAGATTGTTATCTTATATGATGTGCTGATTGGACAGTTTTCTTTTCATGATTACTAGGGATCATGCATAAAGAGAATGTTATGAAAACCCTTTTACTTTGCAATTGATGTCATATGGTACCCTTATATCTGTATATGTGAGTTAAAGCCTGTCTTTGATCTTTCTGCTTGCATGTTTTACCTTCTCTAACCCTCATCCCCATCTTCTTTCCTGTAATAATGAAAACTTGAAGACCTTACTGTTTTTGTTAATCTATTACAACTAGCGTCAATCCTGTATTTAATTGTTCTTTTCTTGGTCAATCCTGCATCTATTACAGCTGGTTGGCAATAGATATTTCTCTAGTTATGAGTTTTAGATGTTAGAAGACCAAACTCAAATTGTTGGATGCTTAGATTACATCTTCATATGTTATCTCAGATCGATGGAAGAGAGCGGCAGCATGATTAATTTTTTCTCACTTGAGGGCCAACTCGCGAAATTAGAAGTTATGGGATCAAAAGCATTTCAACTCCTCCAAAGGACATTGTGCCCTGTTACAAGGTGAGCTACAGATAGGTATGATTCTTTTAATCATGCATGAAGTTGAAGATCGCTTATTATATTTTCTGGCTACACAGAAGAAAGGATCATACTTGGGCATTGGAGAGACATTCAGCTGCTGAAGCTCCAGATGATTCCCAATCTAAGACTATACTTGAAAATGAGGAAGACATTCCTTCTCATGCAGTGTTGTCTCTTAGAGTCAAGGATCCTCGCATGTTCATAGAGAAACGAAAGACTGCATGTGCTTCAGACTTAGGTTCTGCTAGTATACTAGCTGATGAACAAGGAACTGAAGACAAAGAGCATGCTGTCAGTGGAATTATTTCAGACAAGAAGAAAGAGTTACTTTCCTCGATGGGTTCAGAACTCGAAGGTACTAGCATGCTCGCAGAAAAGAATTTGTGGGATGTTAACAGTGGTATAAGTCCTCCAGTGGAAGAGATGGTTCTTTGCCAGGAAAGATATGACCAGAATAAAAAATTCTTCTGCCTTGATGAATCAAGTTCAAGGGTACTAAATACTTCAACCAATTTGCAGTGCAGTTCTTGTCCTGTTCTGCTTTTGAAAAATGACAACGGAAGGGGCTTGCATATTGGGTAAACCTCTCTTTCCCTTGTTTATGGTTCTGTTGTTGCATTACTTGGTTTTAATAATCCATGCATCACACTGAATCCTTATATTTATGGTTAGATCTTAAGTATGGCATATAATGGTCACTATATCTTCTGAGTTTCATGCTTATGATTTCAATTATGATGAGTTTAATATTTCTATTAAATCAATTTCTCTAGGACGTCATTGTTTTGCTTGTAATTTGATTATACAAACTAGCTCTATATTTCTTCTCTGAAACATGAAATTCATCACTTCAATGTTTACTAATCGCTCTTTGCGCACTAATTGGTAACTGTATTTTCTAAGTTTTTGCAATAATCGCATCAATGTTCACTACTCCCTCTAACATACTTATATAGAACATATATGTGTTTCAAACTTGCAGAGTTATTTATTTATATGTACCATTAAATCTCTTATTTCCTTACAGTTGGTCTGTAATTCTACCCTTGAGCTGGGTCAGGGCATTTTGGATTCCTCTCGTCTCCAAGGGGGCTCATGTGATAGGTAGAGAGAGGCACTGGATTTCATGTGACGTAAGCATTTGCACTTCAAATCTATAATCTTTAATATCAGGCTTCTAGAATGTTGCAAGTAAATCTTTCTTCTTTTGCAGGTAGGATTGCCATGTTTTCCTTCGGATTTCCCTGTTGCAGTGCATATTTATGCCTTAAGGAAACTGAAAGTGCCGCCTCCAATGTTATTTTGCCCATTTTGTATATAGGTGCATATATGAATTGAGGTTTTATTTTGCCCATTTTGTAAACTGTTAAGGATGATGAATGTCGGATATAATACCCCAATTTGCAATTTATAATCACAGTTCTATTTTGTGGACAGAATCCTCTTTATAGAATGTGATGTTTAGATATAAAGTTGAAATCAGTTTTAGCCATAAGAACTGATGTCCAGTAATACAGATACATCAGTTCCAAAATGAAAATCGATATTACTAATATATCCAGACATCGGTTCATTGTTAAAAACGATATACTACCGAGTGCCAGACATCAGTTCTGAAATGAAAACCGATGTTACTAAAATATCCAGACATCGATTCATTGTCAGAAACGATATACTACCGAGTGCCAGACATCAGTTCCGAAATGAAAATCGATGTTACTAAAATATCCAGACATCGGTTCATTATCAGAAACGATATACTACCGAGTGCCAGACATCAGTTCCGAAATGAAAACCGATGTTACAAAAACATCCAGACATCGGTTCATTATCAGAAACGATATACTACCGATTGCCAGACATCAGTTCCGAAATGAAAACCGATGTTACTAAACTATGCAGACATCGGTTCATTGTCAGAAACGATATACTACCGAGTGCCAGACATCAGTTCGGAAATGAACACTGATGTTACTAACATATCCACACATCGGTTCATTGTCAGAAACGATGTCTACAACGGTATTACTCATCGGTTCTTAAATCAATAACGATGTTAAAACTCAAACTTGTGTTATATAATCTATATTTCTTTAAGCTTTAAATACAATAAAATGTGGGTTTAACAATAGTAAAGCATGCAAGTTTGTTATCATTTAAACTTCTTTACATCGGTTTATTATAAGGAACCGATGTCTACCCGAATATTAGACATCGGCTAAAAACCGATGTCTGCATTTTCCGGATCTTTCTCATCACCCACAAAGACATCGGTTGGATTTTTGTTTCTCATCGGTTTTTGACCGATGTCTGGGGCTATAATTCTAGTAGTGATACTTGGATAGTTTCGAGGTTCTGTTAATTTGTTATTCATTGTGGTGATTATAAGAATCTTTAGCATCATTTGTGCATGTGGAACTACTTAGTTTATCAATGATCAGATAGGAAGTGCATTATCTGAGTAATGTGGTGATATGCAGGTCTTTTCCATGCCCCATACTCAAAGCATATGCTATCCTACAACTACTTATTCAATGTTTAATAAATGTGCCATGGATCTTCTTGCCATGCGAACTTGACAACAGTTGTCCTAAAAGTTAACAATGGAGTAGTTTCCACAATGATACACGGACAGGGAAAGCTCTTGAGTAAGTGTTTATTTGCAACCAAGAAGTTTTTGGAACTTCATACTCTATAATATTTTTGTGCATGTGAAAGCTGTGGTGAACATTTTTGGTTTACATTTGATCTTTTAGCTTCCTCATTTCACTGTATTTACAAATTGTTTTTCAATTTTGGAGTTGCAGTGCATTATGTCTCATTTGTAGTAATGCTACTTTGAGGATATGATACTCTCATTTTGATTGTATCTTTGATTTTCTATATCTGATTTGATTTTGATTATAGGTTGTGGCTCAAAAACTGAAGGAGGCAGAAATTACCGAGCAAGACTTGCTTATGGTTCCACTTTCCTCTTCTAGTTGACCTCTCCTCCTCGTCCTGCAACGATGACCTCAAGAACTGGGATGCTGACTTCGTCAAGGTTGACCAGGCCACCCTTTTTGATCTCATCCTAGTCTGTATTACTACTTTAATCCTATTACTGCTAGTTTCTCGTTTATCGCTGCCATTGATACTCTTTAATTCGCTTAGGGTCTCATGTAATTTTATAAGAATTTTGTTGTTTGATCATGAAAAATTGATTAGGATTGATTTTCTTAGATTTTAGGACATTCGGTTCTCGATGAATTGTTGAATAAATTTCTTGATAATAGTTCATATGCATATCATGATTAGTGATTTCAATATATATATATATACACACCGTCGCAAATTTTATAGGAATCTAAGACAATTTAGTTGTATGTAATTGATGAGCACTAGTCCTTTGATTTGTAGAGATATGCAGTGTGAAAATGCTGTTATTATGATCAATTAGGTTTGTTATTATGATATCACTTTATTTCTTTGAAGCTTGAATTTTCTTTTCATGGGCATCAGTTGGAAACTTTGTTGAATACTGTAACATAAGTGAAGGAAGAAATATGAGTCTGTACTGTAACTCTAGCATGATTTACAATTAGTCAATCAATGTCATTTTTTTTACCTGTCATTACTTGGCAGTACACTAATGCTGGTTGCAAAAAGAATTCAAATTGAAGACCTCGGAAGTCGGAAGTTGTACTTCTTGACCTCAAGGTTATTAAGAAGTTATGTGCATCAGTTTCAAGAGGATGCATTCATTGAAATAGGAGAAAAATGTTGTGCATTAGTGGAAGAAGTCAATGGCTTTAATAAATTATCTTGTATTACCAACATCTATATATACATATACAATTATGCATCCAGTGGACTGTATTGATTTAACAAGGATTCTCACAATGACAATTTACGAGCGTCTACATAAGGAATTTGAAGCTGCACGAGCTTTTCAAACTTCAGGTAGCTCTGAATAGATTTTATGCTGAATGCTTCATTTTAATGGTACAGTTGCATCTAGCTTTCGGTCATCATGGTAAGTTTTTCTTTATTTGCTTCAGTGGTTTCTAAATGCATTTGGAAGTAAATTCTTGGGTGTGGAAACTATAGACCTGCATCTTCTGTGAACTGCAGCGGTTTTAAGTTGAACTCAACCATGATTAGGTTTTGATATCTAAGTTGATAATGAGTCTCGTGGGTTACTGTGTGATTATCTAATAGAACCCTCTCTAAAATTTGTTGTTCTTGTTATGTGGCACGTGCTAATTGTAGAACTAAGTGTCAAATTTATTGTCACTGGCCAAGTCACTGGCTAGTTACTGATCATATCCAATGTTAATTACAAGTTAGTAACCAAGTCACTGTCAATCGCATGTCACCTGCCAAGTCACTGTTATATCTATGTCATTGGCTTTGTCACATTGCATATTACTGACCTTGTCACTGTGATACACAAGTCACTGGCCAAATCACATTGTATGTCACTGACATATTTTGAAATTTTCAAATCACTATTATATCCAGGTCACTGGCCAGGTAACTATTACAAGAAGAAATCTCACTAGCTATGTCACTGATCATATAACTGTCAAAGTCACTAATGATCTACAAGAAGTGTACATACATGTACATTTGCAAGCATAATTAGCTATAATGGGCCACGCTCATTGTACCGCCAAAGGTACTGATTCCAACCAAAGGAATGACATGCGAACACACTGCCAGGTGGGCTACAACTTCGGCGTCGGACCGCCTCCAGATCGCCACCGACGCGCCGCGTCAAGATAGCATCAGAAGCCTCTGAAGCTGGGAACTGAAGCATATCAGTCCCACATCGAAAACAAAGACAAGATCAGTCTCTCCCTCACCTATAAAAGGTTCTCTCCTCTCTCCTCATTAATCACGCATTCAATACTTACCTACTGTTACTTTGTCAACATAAATACATTGACTAACTTAGGCATCGGAGAGTTGAAGACCGCCCAGCGCGGTCTCCCTCTGACGCCCGTTGTATTTTACTTGACAGGTAACGGGAGCTGCAACATTAACACAAGTATCGATCCGCCCATCGGATCAGCGTTAATTAAGGTCCGGCTACCGCCAGACTTTTAGACATTAACAAGAAGAAATCTCACTGGCTATGTCACTGATCATAAAACTGTCAAAGTCACTGATGATCTACAAGAAGAAATCTCGTAAGTATACGTACAACACTTTAAACTGTCACTTTATTGTTGTACTGTTTAAATTCACTGACTTGAATTTTTTTTATGGCTAACAGATTGGATTGTGAAATTTTATAGATGTTTTTTTTTAAAGGGGGGCGGATTCCAAAGAAACTCAGCAAGAAGGATATTTTGTAATATAGAGCTCATATAATCAAGACATTTGCGGAACATAAGCATAGTTGGATCTCTACTAATTCAAAGTTTTAGAAAATTTTTTAGGGCTTAGATTGGCCAATTGTAAACTCTAGCATACTAAATCAATTAGCTTTTTGTATCTTTTTATGATGTCACTGTTATGTACATATAGCTTTCCTTAATAAAACATTATATTTATAGATCTTTTACAGCACATTCAAATTTTAGGCATCTTTCGAATTCAGCAAATCAATATCACTGACCATGTCCAATATTGATCACAAGTCAGTAGATAAGTCACTGTTAACCTTAAATCACTGATCATGTTACTGTTATACACATTTCATTGACCATGGTACTGGCCAAATCACTGTTAACCTCAAATCACTGACCATGTCACTATTATACACATTTCATTGACCAAGTTACTGGCCAAGTCACATTGAATGTCACTGATCAAGTCACTAGCCAGCCCAGGCTTCTAGTTAGTGAGGTCACTGACCATTTCACTGATCATGTAATAGTCAATGTCACTGATAGACAAGTCACTATTAACCTCAAGATACTGGCCATGTCACTGTTAACCTCAAGTCACTGGCCATGTCACTGTTAACCTCAAGTAACTAGCCATGTTATAGTCTTGAGTTACTGGCCAAGTCATTGTTAACCTGAAGTCACTGGCCATGTCACAGTCACGAACATATCACTGTTAATCATTGGTCAAATCACTATTAACCTGAAGTCACTGGCCATGTCACTGGCCAGTGAAGTCATTGGTCGAGCCAAGTCCCTAGTTAATGAGGTCACTGGCCAAGTCATTGTTAATCTTAAGTCATTGGCCATGTCACTGACCATGTTACTGGCCAAGTTGCAGTCACTTACTATGTCGCTATCAATCTTTGGCCAAGTCACTAACCATGTCACTGCAAATACCTGACAAAGTCACTGTTAACCTTCGACAAAGTCACTGACCATGTTACTAGGCAAGTTGCATGTCACTTACCATGTCATTTTTATACATGTCACCGATCATGTCACTATCAATCCCTGACTAAGTCACTGTCAATTCTTGACCAAGTTACTGGCCATTCCATGAGCTATGTCACTGGCCAAGTTATTGCATGTTAACCTCAAGTCACCGATAAAGTCACTGACCATGCCACTAGCCAAGTTGTATGTTACTTACCATGTCATTGTTATACACGTCACTGATTATGTCACTATCTGTTTGGCTCCAAAACCAGTTGGTGTGCAAACTGTCTCTTTTGAGTGTGTGCGCGGGCGTGCCAGCACCGTGAGGTGCAGTCGTCGGGAGAGTCCCTTGACCTGACTTCTTCTTCAAGCGTTGTGGATGAGGAGAGCACCAACCTCGCCACAAGGTTCTTCTCTAGCTTTCCGAGAAAGGACTTCTTACCTTACGGATAAGGACTTTGGATGTGATCTTTTCGCGTCACCGAATCGATACTCAACGTTGTAGGCTGAGCAGAGCAATCACTGGGAAGTTTGGAAAAAGCACGGGTTTTGCTAAAGCGTGACTTTAGCTTCGCTGGGTTGCGAGGGCATTACCCTTGCTTCTCTGGTTGAGAGAATCTCAGTGGCAATGGTACTGGCAGTCGGCTCTTGGAGAGATTAGGACTGGAAGTACGGTCGCCGGGTTTCAACAATGTTGACGGTTTGCTCCAGGGAGGCTTTGTAATCGCTGGGATTGATTGATTTCAGAGAGGTCTTTTCTTTGTCCTTTAAACCTGGTATTATACCTAGGGTTTCGACTATTCCTTGCTATAGAAGGATTATTGATTGAAGTTTCCTATTCAATCTCTGCTACTTGACTCCAATAAGGTTTCGTTTTCCTTATGGATCACGGAATGGGCGAAGTTGTAACCCAAACCCAAGTAGGCTTATTTTTGGGCCGTAGGCATAGGCCTGCTATACTAAATCCACTAAAGGATCTTGCTAAAATTACTTTTGGGCTCAAACATTTCCCCCCAGGCCCCAAAATCAGGCCCGTGAAGATGTAACTGATTGAAGGGGACTAAAACGACACGCCGATTGCTTGAAATGATATCATTAATGAGGGTTGCGTCCTTTCGCTTGCGAAAACGCCTTTCTGTCGTATCATTTCCCTCACAAAATTTCTTATTTAAACCCGCAGCCACTTCAGACCTATCACATCAGAAACTCTTTTAGTCTCCTAAACCCAGAAACCCTCTTACTGCCAACATCTTCCTCATAGAAACCCAGAAATGGCTCCCCCAAAGAAGATAGTCATCGATCAAGAAGAAGAACTGAATGAACAGGTTGCCCACTCTTGGGGAACTAGCATCGATGCCTGCATTCGTCTCCACACCACTATCCATAGACCCCTACTCCTCCAGTTCCTAAACCACCATGTCGGACTGGGCCCAGCATTGCGAGACTTTATTTCGACCGACGCCATCGCCTTCTGTGGCCTGCACGTTCGTCGGCCCATCCCAGTCCTCCGAAGGACTCCTGGGGATTTCAACAGTTGGGGCGCCCAAAATCATCGAGCAAAAATAGGGCACTGGCCATCCTCTATCAGCGCGACGGAGCTTTCCTGGTATCGCGAAGCATGAACACGAGATCTGGCTCATTGGAACGCGGCAGGTATTTCTCACACTATCAATCTCTGTTTTCGTCTTCCGCGCAGTGGCAATCGTTCACCGCTCGCTGCTTTTCTCTATTTTTGGAACACCGCCGCAAACACCTTTGATTTTCGATTTGGCCAAATGAGTATCACTTTACTGGATATTCTCACCATCACTGGCCTACCCATTGATGGCGAGCCTTATCTGCATGGCCAATTTGACTCTGTCACTTTCACTTCAACCATGGCCCAAAACGGTCGCAACGCTCATAGCGGCTCCTATCCACGATGGCTGTCCTATTACCGCCGGGAGCACAATGCGACTGGCGGAATTGCTTTCTTAGAGTACTGGCTCTGTAAGTTCTTCTTCTGTACTTCCTCCTGTAAGCCCACTGGTGCTTGGACTCTTCTGGCAACTGCCCTTTACAATGGCCGCTGTGTCGGGCTTGGACAACTTGTGTTGGGTGCCCTCTATCGTACTCTGTACCAGGCCACTATGCATCCTTTCGAGACTAGCATCTCTGGCCTTTTTTGGATCCTTGACTTCTGGATTCAAACTTATTTTCCATATTTTCGTCGCGATGACATCCCGCTGCTTCCACCGGCTGACCAACTCTTGGGTCAATGGCTCAGCAGCGATGAAAGGTACTCATCTCCTCCTTACTCCGAGTGTTTCACATATCTGTACCTTCTGCATGAGATGCCCTACTGCGACTTAGTACTGGATAGAAGATTCCCAGCTCCGCTTGAAAACGGATTCCTCCCTGGCGCTCCTCGTTACAGTGATTGCGCGCGCGATCTCCTGTTCTGACATTAGGATTGCTGCCGAAGAACTTAGTTATGAGCTTTACGCTCCTAACCATTTTTCTCTCCAATTCGGCCTCGTCCAATTAGTGCCATTCCCGCTGTATAATGCTTGGAACTACAACACTTCTTGGTGTAGATTTGGGCCCCCTTCTGGGTCTTCGCTAGTACAAAGCATGCTTGCACTGGTTGATCTTCCTGATTAGGCTAAGAACATCGATGCCGTGGATAGCACTGAAGAAGGATATGAGGAATGGTGGGTAGAAGTTTCTGTCAATTGCTGGAGACAACGGTGTGACGAAGTCTTCGCAACCATCTTTGAGGAACTAAGATATCCTTATGCTGCTGACATTGAGGTACTTGCTCGCTTTCCTAAAGACGCTACACAATCTCCACCTCCTCTTGAGCCGGCTTTGCAACAGGCGCGATCCCCGCACCAGGCCCAGGCTGGTATCGTAATTCGCGAGCCCCCTCGAGAGGTAAGTGTCTTAGTTTATATTTTATTCCTTCTTTCACTCTTCCCTTTTAACTCAACCTTTGCTGCACCAGGGAAATGTGCCACCTTCTGGCAGTCGCGCAGTTAATGCTTCCCCAGCCACTGGCCAGTCCGGGAAGCAAAAAATAGTAATAACGGAGCCTGAAGTAAGATTCCTCTTCCGACAATGATAACCCGCAAATGGTAAGAACTTTCTTGTTCCCAAAAAAAAAAAAAACAATGTTTTCTTTCCAAGTCAAGTCTAATCCTTTGACCCTGGCAGATCGCCGCTATCTTGGCCATCAAGAGCAATCATTCTGACCCTCGAACTGATCCGTGGGTGGAAGATAAACCAATCGCTTATCGATTGGTAAGACACTAAAAGTACATATTGGAATCTTATTTTCATTCCGTGCGACCATATAACAATCCTCGTTTGCAAGTTCATCATAAGTCCTCAAGACAAACTGGGGAAGGCCCCTCAGCTGCTGGTGAAGGCACATCTATTTCACAGGCCTAAGCGCCCACTGGTTCCAATAATCCTCCACCTCCTGCCAGCATTGTGAACAATATGCAATTGGCCCCCATCCCAGTGCAGGTCATAGATGACAGCTCGCCTGAAGTTGAAGAGAGAATGCCTCTTTCAGATGCACCTAGTGAGGAACTAAAGGCCACACCTGTCATGGTACAGATAGCGCCTGACCCAATTCCTGGCTAGGCGGTTCAAGAACCAGTGCCGATAGCAACCCCTCGCAAGCCTCTGGCTGCAGAGGTACGTTTCTCTTTAACAAGCATGATGTCCTGATTCTTGTCTTATTCTTTGGGCATTCTAATGATTCCTCCTTAAAACCAGAATCTTGGTGCTGTCGGGGAAGTAGCTGTTGCTGTGGAAGTACTTGGCGCCAATCCCGCTGACCCAACTGGTAAAGATATAGTTAACCAAGAGCCTGCCCCCCATGCTCCTGAAGCAGGAGAAGGGGTGAACATCGAGCCGATGCTGGAAGCCATTCCTGTTGTGGAGCCTCTTGAAGCTCCTGCTGCTGCTGCCCCAAATCCACTGCCTGTGCCTCCTTCCAGACTGGAAAGGCTAGCTCGCGTACTTGAGGTGACTCATCCTGGAGTTATAGATGAAGCCAGGGACGGACTTCACCATCTTTTGAGTCCCGATATCCTGCTGCTTGGCGCATTCGTCAGGGCTCTGGAGTATTTGAGGGTTCTTCATTGCGAGCAAGCCATCACTGAGATAGACGAACTGTTACAGAATCTCCCCTATTTTGTATGAACAATATTATTATTAATAATTTAAATATTTAGCCCACTTTGCTTGGCCCAAATATATGCTCAAATTTTCAAGCAGTTCAGTGTTTAATTTGCCTTTATTGCTATTGAAACTGTTCGAAAAGATAATCTGTGGATGGAGCGGTTACCTCCTTGAAGACTGCCCCGCTTCCCACGCGTTTTCAATTACCTTCATTTATGAGATCCAAGCATTCAATTCCATTGATACTCTTATTGATGGCGTTGAAAATACTTCAACTGCCCATCGCACGGTTGAGGCTACTGAGATTGGCCTTATAAATACCTGTACTTTGGAAAAGTGATAAACACAAGCAAATATGGCTTTCCCAGAGATAGTTTCGCAAGCCTTACTTCTCTTCCTTCAGTTTCTGAAATCTTCTCCTCACGATCTCACCCTTAGCCTCAAATTCCTAGGCCTTATGGCTTAATCTTAAAACCTGGGTAGGTCTTATGGCCTAATCTTAGGTCCAGCCGCATGTCTTTGGTCTCTGGAAATCTGGATGGGATTCACCGGTTTTAGTTAAACTGAAGAACACGCGGCGCTCCTAACGCGGCGGAACCAGATTCTGAGGGATCCCTCTCCTCAGATTTTTCGCGTGGAGCAGGAGAGAGAAGGGCGGAAGGCCACTAGAGGCCTACCGTTCTTCTTCCGCAGCCTACCTCCGGGGTCTGGCTATCAGACTTTTGTTTTTCCCCTGGAGGTAGATGTGGCTGTGAGTCGCGCTATCTTTGAAGACCATCTCCATCCCGGAGGATAACCAACTGGAAGGGTTGCGATGGATTATTTCCTTCCCTCTTCCTCTGGTACAAATGATAGCAGCTGCGACTCAGACCAGAGAAGGGATGTGGGTGAAGAGAGGAAGAGCACGAGTAATCATAGCACAGCCCCCTTGTCGCCACAAGATCCAGAAACTCTTAGAAGATCTGCAATCCTTATGATTTTTTTTTAAGCCACTTTTGGCCTTATAATTGCGAATGTAACCATTTCGATTTGTACTGCTTTTGGCCGCAAAGCCACTTTATGAATGAATGTTTCTTCGAGCACAATGCGAAAAATTATTATAAAATAAGGCCTCATGTATATTCTTAACACACACTGTCAAGGAAGAATGAAAATAAAAGTTGAAATTGTTATAAAATAAGGCCTCAACTAAGGCTTGGATGTATAGAGTGTTTCCCCCTAGTGTTCGTAGGTGAAGCAAATACATGAGACTAAGGCCACAGGAAAAGGCCTGAATATAGATAGATGATGCGAGCCGATGAAGACTATGGTTGCCCCCCTGTCTTGGAAGAAGGTTGATCTAGTGGATCCTTGAACTCCCAAACACTAGGGTAATATTTCTTCAGGAACAGCCCGTTGATGGGATTACGATGGATGACGCCATCCAAATCTTTGAGGTGAAAAGCCCCGCGCTCCATAATATGGTGAACAACAATAGGTCTTTCCCATTGTGGAGTCCATTTACCGCGACCGGTCAATTTCTCACCAAAGGGCAAAACAGCTTTCCAAACAAGGTCCCCCTCTTTGTAAATACGGCCACGCGTCCTCTTATCATAGGCACGGACGATACGCTGTTTTTCCATCACTAAATTATCCAAAGCCGGTAAGTGCTGCTCACTCAGATCTTCGTGTTCTTGCCACATCGCCTGGACATAATCTTCACCGATCAAGTGATGCTAATCTTGTACGCGTAAGGAGTGAACGTTGAGTTCAAAGGGTAAAACTGCATCATGGCCAAACATTAGTGCATAGGGCGTTGTAGCAGTGGGATTCCTCTTAGAGGTGCGATAAGCCCATAATGTCTCATACAACGTGTCGTGCCACCGGCGAGGATTTTCAACAACCAGCATCTTCTTTAGCAGGGTAATAATAATCTTGTTACTGGCCTCAACTTGACCGTTGGACTGAGCATAATATGGAGTGTTGTGGATGAACTGGATGCCCAATTTGTCGACAAGGTTTTCTACCTCACCTCCCATGAATGCTGCTCCTCTGTCTGAAACAAGCACTTCAGGGATACCAAACCTGTAGATGATGTTATGAAAAATGAATTGGCGAATGGTGGCACCTGAAGCCTCTTTCAAAGGCTCAGCTTTGACCCACTTGGTGAAGAAATCAGTAGCCACGATGATGAACTTGTGTTGGAGAGATGAGTGGGGGTGAATCATTCCAATCAAGTCCAATGCCGAGCCTCGTGCAGGCCAAGGTTTAATAATAGGTTGCATGGGAATATTGGGGATATGCTGGACTGGACCATGTGCCTGATAGTCTTGGCATCCTTTGGCGAATGTGATACAGTCCTTGAAAATGCTGGGCCAATAATAACCATGTCTCCTGATGAGCTAACGCATCTTAGGTCCCGCTTGATGGGCTCCGCACACTCCTGTGTGTACTTTGAGCCTTAATCGCTTTGCTTCTCGGCCATAGACACACCAGAAGTCTATGCCATCTTCCCCACGTCGTCGCAGCTCGTCACCCCTGAGGAAGTAATTTAAGGCAAGAAAGCTAATCTTCCTATCTGCTGTAGGATCTAGTTGTTTGAGGTAATCGATCAACGAAATGCGCCAATTGACGTCAATAGGCTCTAGGACCGCGACGACCAGATCATCAGGCGGGTCAGGCCGTGCGAGCCATGAAGGCAGTGTGCTGTGCTCGACTTTCAGAATGCGCTCGCGAACCCCATACTTCAATGTAACGCCTGTAGCTAGTTGAGCGAGTTCATTGGCCGCGAAATTGCGCTCACGAGGGATGTATTCCAACTCCGCATCATCAAATTGATCCAGAAGCTCAATGGCGCGATTCAAATATGGTACGAGCAAACAGCTTACACACCTGTATTTCTCCTGAAGCTGATTTACCACGAGTAGAGAGTCGCCGCGTACTTGAACGTTTCATACTCCCAATTCCAGTAAGACTTCCAGGCCAATAATAAGGGCCTCATACTCTGCTTGGTTGTTTGTACACTTAAACTCCAATTGGAAAGAGTAAGACAAATGATCGCCTGCTGGGTTCTCCAGAACAATCCCTGCCCCTGCTAATGTTTCAGTTCTTGAGCCATCAAAAAATAATACCTAGGGTTGCAAGGAGACTATGGCTTGATACCATATGGCGTACTCTGGAATGCGCACCAAATCTGGTCGAGTTGTAGTTGCGGTCGCTATCTCTAACTCCTTCACTATGGGGATATCTAACATAGGGTGATGTGCCAGAAAGTCTACGATGACCTGTCCCTTTACTGCGCTCTGGGGAACGTATTGTAGCGAGAATTCGGACAAGGCCAGTACCCACTTGCCAATGCGGCCTCTCAGAATAGGTCGCGATAGCATGTACTTGGCTAGGTCGATTTGAGCGATGATGCAAGTAGTAAAGGATAACATGTAGTGTCGCAACTTGCATGCTGAGAAGTACAATGTAAGACACAGCTTTTCCATAGAAGTATACCTTGTTTCACAATCTGTAAGTGTCCTACTGAGGTAGAAAATGGCGTGCTCGACGCCTTCCTCATCATCCTGGGCGAGTAGGATGCCAATGGAAGCCTTAACTGCTGAAATATATAGCTTCAATGGAAATCCAACTCTCGGGGGAACAAGCACTAGCGGGCTCGCTAGGTAGGCCTTGATTCTGTCGAAAGTCTCTTGATGTTTAGGCTCCCATACAAACTCGTTCTGACCCTGCAACTCCAGCAATGGAGAGAAGGGCTGGATTTTACCTGCAGAGTTAGAGATGAAACATCTCAGAAAGTTTATCTAACCCAGCAAACGCTGCAATTCCTTTTTCGTTCGCGGAGGGGATGCATTGATGACTGCACTTGCCTTGTCTTCAGGGACCTCAATTCCTCTCTGATGGACAATGAATCCCAGAAAATCACCTGCTTGAACTCCAAAAATACATTTAGCGGGATTCATCTTGAGCTTGTGTTGCCGCATGCGCTCGAATACCTTTCTGAGTTCTATGATGTGGTCTCCTCTCTTCTGAGACTTCACAACTACGTCATCGAGGTAAACCTCTAAAATCTTCCCCAGGATGTCATGGAAGATCAGGTTCATGGCTCTCTGATACGTTGCTCCAGCATTCTTTTTTCCAAAAGGCATAACCACATATTCAAAAACACCCGTGAACCCAGGACACCGGAAAGCGGTTTTATGTCTGTCTTCTTCTGCAACCGGAATCTGGTGATACCCTGCGGTGTAGTCCATGAAGGACAACAATTCATGTCCTGCTACGGCGTCTACTAACATATCCGCGACTGGCATGGGTTAGACATGTTAGGTGTAGCGATATTAAGGTCTCTGTAGTCTATGCAGACCCTCATCTTGCCATTCTTATTGCGAACATGCACTATATTAGATAGCCACTTATTGTATTTGGCTACCTTGATAATGCCTAATTTATACATTTTTTTGACTTCCTCCTTGACGAGGACTTGGGTTTCTGAATTCATTCTTCGTGGCTCTTGTTTCACAGGCCTCTTGTCAGGGAGTGTTGGCAGTTGATGGCAAACCAAGTCCGGTGACAGGCCGGGCATGTCTTCATACTTTTCCGCGAAGTAGTCTTTGAATTCTAGTAATAAGTAAATGAGCCTATGTTTCTCGCTATGCTCTAAGGAAGCGCTGATAGCCACTTCCATAGGCTCATCTGCTGTTCCAAGATTGACCTTCTCGGTAGGGTCTCTGACCTTAGGAGGTGTATCGTCCAGCGCTGCTGGAGTGAGCTGAATATCTACATCATCTTCTTGTTCCTGATCCTCTAAGGTCGCGACTCGATCATAGGCCTCGTTTTCCACTAAGTACGATGATAGTCTTTCGTACAGCGAGTGGAAGGCCTCTATCCCTTCTTTTGGGAGGTCGTAATCCATTAATCGTTTAAGGGTTTGGGCACAGCGTGGCCAGGCCTTTCCAAGCCTTCTTTTGCGAGCGTAAGCACCCACTGTGCCAATTCAGAGGTCGTCACCCCTGTGGGGCGGCCTTTGTCATCGATACCACTGACCTGCAATGGAGTGATAGGCTCCAAATAGTACCTGGCATCTACATAATTCGCGGAAACTTTGAATGGACGAGGATCCGCTTTAATCACCTCAGCTTTATCTGTCTCCCTATTCCACATAATTAGTTCTTGATGGAGAGTTGACGGAACACAGTAACTCCGGTGGATCCAGTCTCTGCCCAGAATAGCACTATAGGCGACATAATAATCTGTCACAAAGAAAGCATAAACTCCCTCTACAGGGCCAACCTTGATGCGTAAGAAAAGTACTCCCAGAGTCTTTGTTACAGTCCCCGCGAAGTTCTTGAGCATGAGGGACGTAGACTGGATTTTCTCTTTCTTGATTCCAAGCAAGTGCATGGTTCTGGTAGTGATGAGATTAACGGCAGCTCCTGTATCAACCATGATCTTGCTAACTTTGGTGCCTCCAACTTCTGCTATGATATATAGAGGTCTAATGTGTTGGACCATAGCAGGTGTTGGCCTGGTGAAGTTCATGAAGAATTCTTTGCTATGAGCATCCTCCGTTTCAAGAAAAACAGCCTCTTCCACAGGTGTCGTGACTGCCAATGTGATCTGCAAGGGCTGTGCACTATCTTCCTCAGCTTCTACGCAGTCTTGAGCGGCGACCGGTAGTGCATACCTCACGGGGAGCACGTAAACCATGTTGCAAGACGTGTCAGTCATATCTGTCTCCTCCATGTCATCTTCCAGGTTAAGCTTGGGTTCGTTGATAGGGGTGTTAGTGTTGAATTGCTTAGCCAACCGGTCTACCAACGACTCCTCTGTGAGGCCTTTTACCTCACACTGCTTGTGTTCCTGTATCACGGGAGCCTGCTTAGGGGAGTCTGACTTCGGTTCCCTTACTATGCTTACCTCTAAGGGAGCGATTACTACACTCTGGACCTTTTTTGGTCTCCACTGTAAAATATCGGTAATCTTGTCCTTACCCCCCAGTCTCTCAAAAACTGAAGATTTAGCTTATGCTTCTTCGCGAAACAACCTGCGCCTGACATATGGTCGTCGAGTCGGCGAACTCTCCTTTCGAGCTAGCGGTGGTGTTCTCTCCTCAGTGATCCTACAAAAAACACTAGGCTTAGATGCCCCTGTTGCTGAGCTCACTTGTTTCTGAAGGCTGCGGGGAGACATTAATGGCTTAGCAGCTAGTGCCTCCATCTCCTTCTGATACTGCTCAAGTGATTTGACCAATTGCGAAGGCTTGATCAGGCCCTGGTCCAGAGCCTCTAGCGTGCCCTTGGCTTCCCCAAACCTGCGCTGCAGTTTCCTCTTCTTGGAAGGGCTTATTTCCACTGCCTTCTCCTTTTCCCTGGTGTACCACTTTCCTTCCTTGATGGTGGAAACTGGCGCAGGCGGGATATAGGCTTGGTCAGAATGTCTTTGCGCTTGTTCATAGCCTTCTCCTCTTGTTTCTGATCAACCGTGGCCACTCTCAGCTTCTTGAACAAATTGGAGTCCTTTGGGGATGGTGGTGATTCCATTTCCTCTTTCCCTCTTGGGCTAGAAGGCTGATAGTTTCGCTATGGCGCGGCCCACTTGATGGGTGGGAAAGAGCCAAAGCGAAATGTCTGCTCGACCTCTTCATGTGACACTTGGATGTCACACTCTTCTTTGCATCACGAGCATAGGACCACGGGTAAGGCTTGACCAACTGATTTAGCTTTCTTCTTTGCAGGGGTCTCATCCTCGGCAGACTTTTCTTCTCGCCCCTTTGTATTTAAATCCAAGGTTTGTTTCCTCTGGTTCACATCGACCATATTGATCCTAGTGTCAGGAAAAAGGGTTCAGGTCTACAAGCGTTGCCGCCGTTACTGGAGCTTCCACCTGCAAACTGCCATTATTAAGCTATACATGAATCTGGTCTTTGAGCTTCACACAGTCTGCGGTATTGTGATTCCACAAGTTATGGAATTTGTAGTACTTCTTCCTTTTCAGCTGGTCTGGTCGAGGAAAAGGTCCAAAGTCGGTCTTCACCATCTTCGCGTCGATCATCTCATCCAGAATCTCATGTGCCTTATTGGCATTATATGTATATGTAGCGAATTCAGGTTTGATGAAGGCCATCGATTTGAGCTTGACAGGTTCCTTGGAAATTTTCAGTTGCTTCAGGGCTGGATTCTTCCTCCCGGTTAGTTGATAGGCAGCGATATCATTCTCCTCTTCCTCATCGTCATCCTGAACCACTTCTTCACTGTGATGATGGTAGTAAGGGTCATAAGTAGCCGATTAGTAGCTCAGGGCTGCTACTGTGCGATGTTTTCCTGGTACATATGTCCCTTTGGACGCATTCTTCCTTACGTCAGTCTCTCTGAGGAGATGTTCAAAGCTGCCCACCTCTGCGATGAATTCCCCCATTGACTGGATCATGCTGCCATATTGCTTCTTTCATTGACGAGGTTCCAAACCCTTGACCGCCAGCTTGACTAACTCTTTCTTAGGCAGGATGACGTTCAGCTTGGCTTTCTGAATTTAGAAGCGTTGAAGATAGGCCACATCGGACTCTGTAGGCTGCTGGGCTATCTGAGTGAGACAAGTGAAGTCAACTTCAGGCTCAATGGCTCCAAAGGTTTCTCGGAAAAGTTTTTCCATTGTGGGCCAATCTGCCACTGTTCTTGGCCGAAGTTTGGAAAACCATCTAAAGGAAGCTCTTGAAAGAGAAGTACCAAAGATCCTGCATTTGAGGATATCATCATTTTGGTACTGGCGACATTGCACCCTAAACCTGGTCAAATGGGTTGCCGCATTCTCGGTGTCTTCCCCTGAAAAAGTAGAAAATATGATATTTTTATAACCCCTGGGAAAGGGCGCGAGCATTACGTGCGGGGGGAAAGGTCCCTCATAGACCCCATCCATTTGGGCCCTAGGATTAGCCAGCCTGATCATCTCCTCTACCTCTTCACGTCTTACATATTCTGGGCTCGGAGGAGGAGAAGGGGGTGTCGCCACAGTATGGCGAGCAACCTGCAAGGGTATTGCTTGGTTTACAGTCGCTATCCCTCCCCCTACATGTACAACGCGGGTTGTAGCTGGTTGCTGAAGAGTCACTGCTGGCATAGGCGTCTCTTTTGCCAAGGCTGTTATCTTAATCGGGTTACCAATCTGGTCAATCCCATAATAGCTTCCTAGCAGCTCTTGGTATATGTTTTCTGCCCCATCGCTGTCATATTGAACGAATATGGTAGAGTCGGACGAAGTTCCACCAACTTTTGATGCCTGATGCTTTTGTCTGGTGGTCTGTCCACATGACGAGGTTGCATTTTCTTTGTTGCCGCCGATAACTAGAGCTTGTCCTTTATTTTTTAGTGGTGTAGCAGCAACGGTTGCGGAAGGTGTAGCGGTATTGCAGCTAACCTTCTCTCGCTGATTCGGCGACACGTACTTGCCCGAACCAGACGGCTGGCCAAGGGAGCCAAGAATAGCGTTAGGATCCCCTAAATCTTTGTTCAACACTTCTCTTGCCTGGTTCAATTCGGCTCTTTGCATGGCCACCTCGGTTGCGAGGTTAGCGCCATCCTTGCGAAGACCTGCCATATCTGACGCAGTCTGCTTGGTTTGGTTCGTGATAGCCTCCATGATTTATTTCTGGCACTGATTCTGCTCACTAGCGATACCTGTGGCATGAGCCCTTACTGCATTCTCTGATTGCCCAATTTGTTGCTTGGTATCCTCTGCATGTCGGGTAATGCGCTGGTCTAGTTCTCGTATGAGCTGGTCTGTTTTCACAGTTTCCCTTTCAAAATCAGTGGCTATCTTCTTGCGATGATTTTCAATATTCTCCATGATGATCGCGAACCTTACCTTAGAGGTCGTTCCCTCTGGAATAGGCTTCGCAACAAAAGCCTCTCTTTCTCCACTTTCCACTATATTGGAGACAGCGGTAGTGATAACAGGCTCACTGGCCTGATTAGTAGTGACACTTTGACCCTCAGCAGCGGTCGGGTGATTCTCTTCCCGTTCAGTTGACATATCGGGTGATTGGGAATGACGAGAAAATCTTTGAGTCACTTGTTCTTCAGAAAGACCACGACAGTCCGCGCGAGAATGCGATCTGTAACTTGAGGTCTTATGCTTTGAGCAGTTAGCGTAAACCTTTTGGTAAGGGCTTTCGCTTGACTTCCCAATGGCTACGTTCACGAAGAGACACTATTGCTGTCCCACTGGGCGTGCCAAAATGTTTGGCTCCAAAACCAGTTGGTGTGCAAACTGTCTCTTTTGAGCGTGTGCGCGGGAGTGCCAGCACCGAGGGGTGCAGTCGTCGGGAGAGTCCCTTGACCTAACTTCTTCTTCAAGCGTTGTGGACGAGGAGAGCACCAACCTCGCCACAAGGTTCTTCTCTAGCCTTCCGAGAAAGGACTTCTTGCCTTATGGATAAGAACTTTGGATGTGATCTCTTCGCGTCACCGAATTGATACTCAACATTGTAGGCTGAGCAGAGCAATCACTGGGAAGTTTGGAGAAAGCACGGGTTTTGCTAAAGCGTGACTTTAGCTTTGCTAGGTTGCGAGGGCGTTACCCTTGCTTCGCTGGTTGAGAGAATCTCGGTGGCAATGGTACTGCCAGTTGGCTCTTGGAGAGACTAGGACTGGAAGTACGGTCGCCGGGTTTCAACGAGGTTGAAGGTTTGCTCTGGGGAGGCTTTGTAATCGCTGGGATTGATTGATTTCAGAGAGGTCTTTTCTTTGTCCTTTAAACCTGGTATTTATACCTAGGGTTTCGATTGTTCCTTGCTATAGAAGGATTATTGATTGAAGTTTCTTATTCAATCTCTGCTACTTGACTCCAATAAGGTTTCATTTTCCTTATGGATCACGGAATGGGCGAAGCTGTAACCCAAACCCAAGTAGGCTTATTTTTGGGCCGCAGGTATCGGCCCGCTATACTAAATCCCCTAAAGGATCTTGCCAAAATTACTTTTGGGCTTAAACACTATCAATCTCTGATCAAGTTACTGGTCATGTCACAAGCTATGTCACTGGAGAAGTTATTGTTACTCTCAAGTCATCGACAAAGTGGATCATGTCACTAGCCAAGTTGCATATCACTTACCATCTCATTGTTATACACGTCCTGACCATGATACTGTCAATTCCTGGCCAAGTTGCTGTCAATTTGAAATTGTAAGTCGATTATGATATAATTATTTCTGCATTTGATTATAAAACAAAACAATTCAATTCCAATTTTTAATTTGACTGAAGATTTAAAGCTTTTTTGAATGGAGATGATACATGACTGTCTTTAAAATTTAGTTTGATACTGTAACATGGCCAGTGACATAGCCTACTTATGTAACTGACCATGTAACTGACTATGTAACTGACTATGTAACTGATCATGTAACTGGCCATATAACTTATCATGTAACTGAACATATAACATGTAACTGACCATGTCACTAGCCAAGTTATATGTCACTTACCATGTCATTGTTATACACATCCATGACTATGTCACTGTCAATTTCTGACTAAGTCACTGGTCATGTCACAAGCTATGTCACTGGAGAAGTTATTGTTACTCTCAAGTCATTGACAAAGTGGATCATGTCACTAGCCAAGTTGCATGTCACTTACCATGTCATTGTTATACACGTCCTAACCACGATACTGCCAATTCCTGGCAAAGTCGCTATCAATTTGAAATTATAAGTCGAATATGATATAATTATTTTTTCATTTGATTATAAAACAAAACAATTCGATTCCAATTTTTAATTTGACTGAAGATTTAAAGCTTTTTTGAGTGGAGATGATACATGACTGTCTTTAAAATTTAGTTTGATACTGTAACATGGCTAGTGACATAGCCTACTTATGTAACTGATCATGTAACTGGCCGTGTAACTGATCATGTAACTAACCCTGTAACTGAACATATAACATGTAACTGACCATGTTACTGACAATCCTTTTTATGTAACTGACCATGTCACTAGCCAAGTTGTATGTCACTTACCATGTCATTGTTATACACGTCCATGACTATGTCACTGTCAATTCCTGGATAAGTCACTATCAATCTCTGACCAAGTTACTGGTCATATCATTACGGTTGGCAGTCCTCTTGGAAAAAGCTGTTAATCCCTTCATCATTACTGGAGTCATAAAGCCGCATAAGTCATGTACGTCTCACCTGTTCCAAATAAACCATAAATGATAAATATGCTTGCTTCCAACTTCATTCCAACTAGACTGCACCAATCTAAATCTCAGCACATAGAAATGCTCAAAACTGAGTGGGAAGTAAAGAATGATACAAAAATCCATAGAAGAAGGCCTGTACATTTCAATTTACAAGATCATTTCCAAGAGGCATCATTTTTAGTTCTGAATGTAAAAACATATGCAAGAGGGGAAACTGATTGAGCTTGTTGTCAATCAATTCAATTCTACATAGGCCTTTTTTTTTCAACCAAAACTGTGGTTTCTTCCAGCTTTGTCTTTTTTTTTTTGTAAACAAGCCTTCAACCAACTCATTTGACAATCATGATGGTGCAATAACTATTCAAAGAGCAAAAAATGAATACACTAAACAACTGGAAGCATGTTCAGCTCTGACAACCACCATCTAATTAACTCTATTGAATAACATAAGCCCAGAAAGTGATAGGTAGATATTCAGGAGGACTGCAGCAGTTAAAAGTTAAAAGACAAGTGATACTAGGCAATACATAAAACTGTATGTGGGTTAAAGTCAAAGATCATGTCTTTAACTCACCCAGAATCTAGTATAATAATTCTATCACGATCTGATAAATTTTAGAACAATTTGACCACAAAATTACAGACAGGGCCAAAACTGAGAGAGAATGGCATACCTTCATCCGTGAGCCTAGAGTTTTCGTTCTAGTAATCAAAATGGTTTACTCACATGTAAGTTTTCAAATTTGTCGATGAAATCATCATAATAGCTTGAGAATTCTTCCTGCACACAATAGGTAAAATTAGAAGAGGAAGAAGAATCAGCTCTAGCAGAATACAACCCCTAGAAGTGTTTTGTTCTAACATCAAACAAAAGCTTTACTCATAACAACTCAGATAATTTTGAAGAACACAATTCTAGAAAGTTCAAGAAGTTCAACTTGCTTTAAAATGGAAGGAAATATATGCAATGCCCACCTTATTCATCCCATCTTGTTTCTCTATACCTATCACAACAAAATAGATTAATTTGCCCGAGCAATATTGCTTTAACCTAAGCAATCAGGAATTCTATACTAAACAGCAAAATTGACAACTCAACTACACATGTTCTTCCACTTCAATTTACTTCGAGTGCTAAAATACCGTATCCGAGGTGCAATCATCTTTTAATTTTTAGTGAGTAGAATACACTAAACATCAATTTCTCAAACAATTTTATGAAATGCACAATTACGAAGAAGCACGATAAAAGAATTGATTCAAACAACAGAGGCCAACCTTCTTTACACCCAATGTAAGGTCCCGAACCTAAATTTACCAGTTTATGAGTCTTTCGTTGGGTAAACTACATTAACATTTACTTTTTGGCTCCGTTTCAATATTTAGGGGGCCCTAAAAGTTGGCTTTTTGTTCGGGTCAAAATTTGAGAAAATGTTCTTCATGAAAGTAAGTTGTAGAGGACGTTAAACCGAGCGCGTGCGTATATGGTACGTAAAAATTGGTGTTCGTAATCGAAAGTTATAAGCGAAAAGGTAAAGTAACTATTCATGGTAATTTCCTATATATATGGGAAGTTACTGTGGTAGATCAGATTGGTAATTCTCTCTCCCTTCTCCGTTTCTCTCTCCCCGACCCCGTCAGCTTCAGCCGACGGTTTCTCCCTCGTCCGGCAACTGATATGGACAAGGCCGGCGGCTATGGAACCCTCTCTTCCTCCTCTTGACGTCTGTGGTATTTTGGTTGTGCGATTTGGGTCGTAGGAGGTGTAGCAAGGTGGTGTTCGTGGTGGCCATTTCGGGTCTCCAGCTTGTTTTTGTTTTTAGGCCATTTTCGGCCACACCACCACCTATTTCTTGGAGTTCCCTTCATACTAGGATGAACCATGGCAGTGGGTATCAACAATTTGGCCGGATTAAGGCGGATCGACGATGAGAAACCCCGTACGGATTTGAGGTAATTTTGACACTTAAGACTTGAAATTGAACTTGGCCACAGTTATGAAAGATGCTTAGAATGTTGAGTTGATGATGTTGGTAAAATTTGGTAGCCAGATATGGTGGTTGATCGGCGGCGCATGGGGCCCAGGCGCAGCCGCCTGTGGAGGCGCGTGAGGGCGCGTCCGGCTGTTCCTGGTGAGTTGTTTTGGTCTATTGACTAGTATATATTGTTACGAATTTATTGATAGGTGTTTGGTGGAAATTGGAGGAGGTTTGGATATTAATCGGAATTTCCGAAGTTCAATAGTTTGGCTATTGATTTATGAGAATTCCGCTATCGGAATTCTCTCCGTTTTGCCCTATAAACCTTCAATTAAAGAATTGTTGCAAATGATGAAGTCTTGGTTTAATCAGAGAAGAAAAGGAAATGTTAATTTATGAGGATTTGATGTGGGAATCGTATTTAATTTCCGGATTGTTATTAACAAATTATAATTGTATACAGGGCGACGTGCCGAGCTACTGCTCGGCGTAGGAAACTGGTAGTGTGGTCGCCTAAATAGCACTGTGAGTGGACATTTATTAAATTAAATGTGCATGCAGTATATTATTATTTTCTAATTGAGGTTTAATTTATTATTTGGTGTTATGATTTTATGAGCTTGATTTCTTGAGATTTAGTATGCTCTGAGTTATGGGATTATTAGTGGATTTCCTTCCCAAGGGTTTTCAATAGATTTTCAAGCTATTTATTTATGAGTTTTTGAGTTGGGAAATGGTTTTCGGAAAGTGATTGATTAAGAAAATATTGTGAGAATTAATGATTTCGAATAGCGCTTTTTATGGTGATTTACTAGTATGAATGATTTAGCAAATATTTGAGCATGATCGAATTATCGAGATTTCTTGAGTTTTGAGCTCCGCACTTATCAGCTTAATTTGAAGTTTTATTGAGATTTCTTTTCAAAAGCATTTATTGATTTACCGAGGATTTATGCTTTCGAGGATTTATTGAGATATTGAGTTTTGAGTTACCGAGATATTCTTAAGTTATGCTTTCGGTGAATTATTGATGACTTATTGGATTAATAACAGATTTCCTCCCGAAATTAGTTATTTTAAGGAGGTTGATCTCTCAATTTTGAACCAATAGGTCCATTCTGTAAAAAAAACTCTATTAAAATGTCTATTATACCCTCAGTTCATCTTTTTTTTTTTCTTAATTTATTTTTTTATCTTTTTTTTTTCCTTTTTTGTTTATCTATTCTTCTTCCACCTCTCTTCTCCTTTAACATCAAAATTTCTAAAGCGACCAAATCAATCCAAACACAAAACCTCTCTTCATCTGCTTAATAAAAAAGAGGGAAAAAAAAACAAAACAAAAGAGGAAAAAATATTTCAAAAAAAAATTTAATTAATTAAAATATTTGAGGGTAGAAAAGATATTTTTTGTCGGAGAATAACAAATTGGACCTATTGGTCCAAAATTGAGAGATGAGGGAGTAAACGTGTGAAATTGAAAAGGCTGGGACTGAACTGTTTTTTCCCTAAAAGTTCAGGAAGTAAACAGTATTTTACCCTTTTTTTAAGTTCAAAATTGTTTTGTAATATGGGAGATGTTGTGTTTTAGGGAGCATGAAAGTTCTAAAAATCGCTAGGCGCTAGTCGGGCGGTGATCAGGGGACTAGCGCCCAGGGGTCTAGGCGGGTGCCCAGGCGGCACCTAGGCGGTTTTATTTTTTTAATTTTAATTTTAATTTTATAACATTTATTTATATAATTATATACGTATAAAGACTTTTTGTTTTTGTTTTGAGAAGATAAACGTATAAAGACTTGAAGAGTAAAACTATTGTGGTTGTTATTAGCAAAGATAACATCTTTTGGTCAACCCAAAATAAAAAATTAAAACTCTAGCTAATTATGGTTGGTAAAAAATATACATATATATATATATATAATTTTTTTATTTATGTTAAGCTTGTCAAAATGGAGCAGCACGTGGCTCCTTACTAACCAAAGATTCAATCTATCTTTTCGTAACCAACTGCTTCACACCTCTTCGTGTTGCATCACACCTCTTCGTGTCCCAGTATTTCCTCGTTCTTCCCTGCCATTCGCACAAGCCCTGACATCATTCTTAGCAACTCACTCCCCTCATCTTTTACTCCAAACCAAATATATCGAGAAAGCCTCTAATTATAGGAAAGATCAGTGCGACGATTCGTCAGATTAACAAAATTAGTGCAGAGAGAGAACTTACGGGGAGAGAGAGAAAGAGATTGATTATTCGAGGAGAGAGAGAGGTACTATCGAGGAGAGAGAAGGATTTTCAGAGTCAGATTGGCGGCCTATTGAAAGAGAGAGGCGGCGAGAGTTGAGAAGAGAGACATGGGTTAGCCCGCCCAGAATGCCTAGGCGCCCGTCAAGCTCTTCTAGGCGTCCGCTTAAATTCAAATACAATTTTTCGAGCGATTAGGCCTTAATCTGGGCGGTCGTCAACCTTCCAGCGCCTAGGCGGCCGCCTAGAGCGTTTTTTAGAACACTGAGGAGTATGGTGGCTCCAAAAGACTAATCCACCCTTATTTTAGAAGTGTAAGTGTCTTTCTACAGATTTTGGGTAGTCCACTTTTAGAGGAAGTTTCGTCAAATTTTTGGTAGAATTTCTTCTAAGGTGGGCCCCGCAGGGGCCACTTTGGTTTTCAAGGTGAAATCCGGGGCAGGTCCTGTCATCCAATCTCTTTAACTTGGGAACCTCTTAAAGCAATCAAGCCTTGGTCTGGCGAATCTTGGCATTCAAAGCAATTGCAGATGCCGTACTTTTCTCTTTTGAAGCAAGCCCTACTTTCTGCAGATCAAAATTACTCAAAATTCAGTCTCAATTTGAAAAATAGGACCAAATCATAACTAAAATTCTAGTCAATTTCAAAGAGATTCGAAATTCTGAACTCTTAAAGAGATTTCATCGCTCTGAAACACACAGTTTGAATTTAAAAGAAACTGAGAAAGAGACTGAACTTAAAGAGCAGCTTCAATGTCGGACTCGACGGCAGATTAGAGACGAGTGAAGGCATCGTCGCCTGAAATGTTTGAGTCCTACTTGTTGACGTCGTATTGGTCGTACTTGTTGCAGATCTCGGTGAAGGCATCGTCGCCGGAGAAGTTAGAGTCCTTCCATTCTCGCCGACGGCTACATATTTCGGCGGATCACGACAAAGAAACCGATCAAAATTGTTTTAGATCTCGAGAGTGAGAGAGAAAAAAACCCTGAATTTTTTTCTCGGAGGAATTTTATCTTCGACCTCTGGTTCAACCTGAGGAAAGTCAAAAGTGAAGTAGATAATGTAGTGAGATAAACAGAGAGGAAAGAGGGGAAGGCTGAGAAGGAATTAGATATGAAATTCTCTCTCCGAACATGTATTTGAGGGCAGAATCGAAATAAAAAAAAAATTAAAAACTGACCTTTTTTAACATCACTTCATTATTCAAAAGGATTAAATTAATATTACTAACAATTCATTATGGATCTTTTTATCAACTGGGAAAGTAGGTGATTTTTCTATCATTTCACACTCTAATATGACATTTTCCATCATTACCCTAAACAATAATTTACTTATCTGCAGGTAACTTCCCACTTACCCACTATGTGCATTTCATCTAAGACAAAACTTCCTGCTATCTGTATTAACTCCCCACTTATTTTGAAAAAAGATTTTACATAACTATTTAATCTATACAATTATTAAGAGAAGAAAACTTGCTCTTCATAACTGATTTTTTTTTTTACCAATTTACCTTTCATATATTAAAAAACTTTGAATCAGAAATAATCAATAAGGATAACAAAGTCAATTTATAAAATAAAAATAAAAATAAAAATAGTAGAAACTCCCCACTACTTTTAACTACCTCCTTACACACTCTTGAAAAAAAAAAAAAAAACGTCCCCGTGCTAGTTAATAATTATTCACACCCATATCGGGTGTTTTTTGTTCTAATATTAATTATGAAACCACTCAAGAAATTAGATAAAGTTTACCTCCTTTTCCATGTGGATATTATTTATTTTTAAGAAAATAATTATTCACCATTCTAAAAAAAAAAAAAAGGAATTATTTTAAAAAATGTAGCCGTTGCAATTAAGCATAGGAAGTGAAGGAAAACGCGGTTAGGCTAAGCGTGTGAATCCGCGGAGGATTAGGATAAATAATCCAAATTTCCTACAATTAGAAACTCTATTCCATCTCCTTCTACCCGTTGCAATTTGCAAACCCTAACCCCAAAATCAATTTGTCCCTATAGTTGTTGGCGAATACCCAATTCCGATTTTTGTTCAATCTCCGATACCCACTTGTAATCTTGACTAAAGATTCTATCTTTGGGGATCAATTTTTTCTCTGAGAAAAGAATTAGGGTTTAGGAGTTAGAGGAGGAGGAAGATGGTGATCACGATTGAAGATTTGAGGAAAAATGAGACCTGGCTTTGTGGGTCTTTCTTGAAAATGGTTGATGATGTGAAAGCCATGGCCACCGACCCATCTGAGCAACAAGTGCTTCTGACCCAGATGGTTTTGAAGGAGTTGATGATGAATAGGAACAAACCAGCAGCAGCATTCTCACTTGGTTTTCCCAAAAAGAAGAGATCTGGATCTAGAGGGATGCAAAAGAAGAATCAGAAGCCGAGGATCATCATCAAATTCAAACGCTGCGTCTCTCCCACTACAGGTACTGCTTCTTATTCTTGCTCTGTTTCCCATGATTCTGGTATTGTTGTAAACCCAGACCCACTTCATGATGATCAGAAACAGGATTTGAAATTGAAATTGAAATTGAAGAGCAAGAAGAGGTGCTACTCTGAAATCGAACAAGCAGGCGATGAAGGTTTTGAAGACATAAACTCGAAAAGGCTGAGAAAGGAAAGAATGATAAGAGGGTCTTGCCAAGTGTGCAATTGATGACTGTGGATTTTCCAAAGGAAGAATTGCATGATCTTATTTGTGGTATGGGTGGTTCAAATTGGAACAATGTTGATAGAATAATGGAATAATGTTGTGGTGAAGGATTTATTTCCAGCCTTAAGATTTAATGCATCTCTTGTCATTCAGGATCAGATCACCCAAAGCCAAGAGCAAGAGCAAGAGCAATAGCAGGGAAGAGGAATGAGATCAAGATCAGTATGACCAGCTTTGCTCTTGTTAATCTGCTTTCTGTGAGTATTCTTTGAGTTTTTGATTTACACTTGAATCAACTTGTGTAGTCTTTGATCAATATATATGTACATAGTTATCAAGTCTTAAAATTTCTTGTTCATTAACTCTCTACCCTACATTTTCTCAGTCTTGCAGTTTATGTTCACCAGTAATTCAATGAACAACTTTCATTTTTCCGGTATGGTTTTTGTAATTTTAGTACTTTCTCTATTTCCCCAAAGCTCAGATATCGCATATCTTCGTTCTCTTTCTCTCAGATCATTCAGTATGCTCCTTGACTTTGGGGGATGCATCCAATTTCTTCTTATGTTTACCTGGTATGTTAGCTTACATGTGCTCTTTTAGTTTTAGACTGGGCTTATAAATGCTTTTAATCATTTATCTTTGTTCATTCTCTTCTTAATGGTGACAACTCATATATAAGAATTAGCTTATCAGTAAAGATGCTTCTGATTTTTACCCAACTGGCATGGTGGTCTGCTTGTGTACTATAGGTTGAATTACTTGCACTAGGCTATGTTTAGGATGAAGGATGTCTAGTTTCGACATCCTTGTTTCTTTTGTCCGGAGGACTGAAGGAGTGTTGGTTTAATTCACCGTTGCAATTTGAGATATGGCTCATTAGTTTTGGTGCTGATTAATGGAATGTGCTTTAGTTTGAGCTGCATCTGTCCTTGTTTTTGAAAGGATTTGATGTCTTAGTATGCAATTTGAGCTTTGTTTTTCAAATCAGGTTGGTTTATGAATTATTTCCATTTATTTTCATGAAGATGAGTACTCTCACATTTGGATTCCAAATCTTCTTTACTGCATAAAACTTCCTAGAAGTAGGGATGCAAAATTCCTCACCGAACAGATGACGATATCAGCTATTCTCCTCCCTGTCGAATTGTGCGTATGGAAGTAGCTCTATAAATCATGTTGAAGTTTTTGGAAAATATGCATGAATGATAAAGTGGTAGTTTCATTTTGTATGCAGCACCTTGGCAAGATTCTGGTTTCTTAATAGAACCAATAGCTCATGTACACAGAAGATGATACAAAAGTCTAGTTTTCCAGTGTTAACTGTTCTGGAACTATCAAGATCAACATCATTATGAATAACTTTGCTTTCCCTTGTTAAGCTGGTATTGAGTCTTTGATTTACAATTAAGTCAAGTCTATTATGTCCGTCGTGTTAGCTAGCTTCAGCATTATCAATGATGATATGTACATAAGAGTTGTCTACTCCATTGTCTTCATCTTGTACGTTCTGTTATATAGTAATTCGATGAACCGACATTCACTTTTCCAATATGGTTTCGTTTAATATTGAATATTTTTGTATTTGCCAAAAATCATATATATGCAGTTTGTGCTGTATCCTACTCCAAATCTTCTCTACTATTTAAAACTTCCTAGATGTGGGTTAGGCGAGAGTCATCTGCTTACTTTCCAAAAATGAGCTGGAATTTGTTTTTCCGTTTCTAGGACATGCAAACGCATGCTTTCCACCAGTCTATCTTTCAATTATGTGTTAGATGTTCTAATGCACATACATATCATGTGCTATTAATGTTTTTGCTTCTTCTGCAAATTTCCAGGTCATGTTAACTGTATAAAAGTTTGACATTGGTTCCCTGGTGGTGAGTACTTAAAGATCTACCATATGGCAGGAGAGCAAAAGGCCTATATATATATACACACACTTGGTCCCTTACCTTTTGGTTATTGTTTTGGATCTTGCTGCAGGTTTCTGAACTTATGCTCGTGCTTTAGTGAGGCTTGGATGATCTGTTTGAGAAAGTGAAACTATCCTCTTTGTAACTTTCAACTCGAGTAATATCTGAATAAAGTACTTGTACTTCTCCAACAGTCCATCTTCTTCAGTTTTTTTATTGTATATGTTGTTTTATCCCGGCCATATATAAATGAGTAAACTTGACTATTTTTCGCTGGGGGTTTATACCTTGTACTAGTAAACATTTGTAAATCTAATTCCTGGCAATATTGTTGTTATATTAAATTGCTTGATAACCTACGATTTTTAGATCACCTGAAATCCTGAAATTGATCGGTTATATAATTTCTAGCTACTACAAAGCAATAGGTACATGTATGCAACAACGACATATGGAATAAAATTACATCATCACACACAGGCTAACGTCTCCATGTAACCGCAATTGTAGTCATCATCTAGTGAGCCATTTTGATCGGGTAACTCATAACATGTCTTAACGATCTTACTCCTAATTAACATTATAAGAGTTGACCTGGGTAGTGAGTTTTTGAGGACTTGGACTTGGTCTTGGTTATATATATATAGGTGCTTCTAGTGAGGGATTTTTTTGTTTTTTTTTTTTTTTGTCATTTTAAGGGATCACTTATTAGACTCACTTTTCGATCACATGTCCACATATTAATCGTTCAGTTTTTAGGTCTATATGAATAGATCACCTCTGCAAATTTTCAGCCAAATAACTGTGATTTACAATTATAAGTATGAATGGTTTAGGCTGGACAGATTCGGTTCGTCTATTGATTTAATATAGTTCAATACCTGAACAATCATCAATTTGGCTGAAAATTTGCAGAGGTGATCTATGCATTAGGACCTAAAAATTGAATAGTAGATATGCCAAAATGTGGGTCTAATAAGCAATCCCTTAAAATGGTCAAAAAAAGATCCTTTGTGGAAGGGCCCTATATATATATATATATATATATATATAGCTGATTCTTCTTTCTTTGATTTTTATCTTAGGGTTTGTCTACCATGAACTTATACTTATGCATGAAGTTAGTCTGGTCCCCCCCTCCACCACGACAGGAAAAAAAAAAAAAAAAAACCTAAACACAAGCTAGTAGATTAATTCAATATAGAAATAGACTAATTGGAGTTCAAATCAAACTAGTATACTAAAAAATGCGAACGGTATCCGACCTTTGGCCCATTAGTAACTTTAGTACCTGACAAAAAAAATATATCACTTTGGTACCTGAAGTTCGGACCCCGACCCAATATTAGTACCTAAAACACTGTTGCCCGTTACGGCGTCATCCACGTGGCAAATTTGCAAGGGTATTATGGTCCCTTCATCCATTCGCTCTAACCCTACCCGTAATCCCCAATTTTGAACCAGTTTCACTTTCACTTTCACACACACACACACACACACACACACACACACACACTCTCTCTCTCTCTCTCTCTCTCTCTCTCTCTCTCTCTCTCTCTCTCATAGCGAATCTGTAGTCTTCCCTCTTTCAACCTTTCACTATTTGAGTGAACACAACAGAGATTTGATTCCCTATACACTGAAACAACAGAGAAAAGGAGATTTGATTCTCCTGATTCTGTACTATGGAGAGGGAGAGCTGGAGGTATTTTCGAGTCAAAGGGGAGCCATCAGTTTATGCAGGTAAAATCAAATGGTCCCCAGTGTAAAGTTTCCACCTTTTACTCGATTCGGGTAGAATGGCTTTGTTTAACCCTATCGATCGTTTTGTCTACGGTTTGGTTTAGGGTTTAGGGCATTTTTGTCTCCATCTGCAATTGTTTATTTTGTTTGTTTGTTTGATGTCGGGCTTGAAGTGGTTGCTAAGGTTAAATGCTTTAGGCATAGGGTTTGTGGTTTGGTTGGTTGTGAATTTAATTTGAGAGCAGCTTAACAACAACTTTAGAGGTTTTGGACTTAAATGAAGAGGGTCGGGTTGTTGATGCTGGGTTGGTGAAGATCATAAATCTGAGTTCATTGTTTGTCCTTAATTGATGTGTGCTATTTATGGAATAAATTTGAGTAACAAACTTGTACAAGAAAATGTGATGTAATGAGTTGGTGGATTTAGGGTTTAAAATTGTGGAATTTGATTTGCACTCAATGGTTTAGATCATGATGTTTTGAAATTTCATTTGCAGGTACTGATGTGTTCACTGTGAAGATACACTATAGAGGAAGGTTTCACAGTGAGAGAAGTTTAAATAGGGTTTATAGAGAGGGAGAGGTAGTGTATGTTGATGGAGTAGACCTTGATAAGGTGTCTTTGACAGGGCTGAACTATTGGGCTTATGATCTGGGGTATCAAAACCCTCCATTACAGATGTGGTTTAGGATTCCTAGTAGTGAGGAAGGGAGTGGATTTCTGCCAATTAGTGATGACAAGGATGCAATCGACATGTGAACCTTTGTCTCCCCAAGAACAAGGACCATTGACATGTACATTGTTTGCTTAGGTGAGAGGAGAGTGTTTAGGGAGGATGAGTTGAATAAGTTTGATGATGATGATATTGACCACACACGTTTCATAGGTTGGTGGATTGATGACATTGAAGAAGGGCCCAATGTGACTTCAGAGAAAGAGGATGAGGATGAAGATTTGATTGATGAGTTTATTCCTGAAGTTATGGCAGTTGTAGAGGTGGATGATGATGATGGGCCAGAAGCTGGTGATGGGCCATTACCTGCAGAGAATGATAATGGGCCAATACATGGTAATGATGATGGTGGGCTTCCAAGTGCTTCTGGTGTGACCCAAACTGAAACGCAAAGAGGGAAGAAAAGAGCAGTTGACAAAGGCAAAGGAAAACAGAGAGTGGAAGAAGACATCCCAGCAGCAAAGAAAAAGAAGGGAAGACCAAGGAAGCAAGTCCAGAAGAGGTATGCCACTAGATTTGGAGGGGAATCTTCAAGACAAGCAAAAGAACAAGTTGAGGGTTCTGAGCACCCAGATGAAGTACACGGTTCCTCTGAAAGTTCAACAGATTCAGAGGACTCAAACTTTGAGGGAATTGTTGACTCTGATAATGATCTCCATCCAGCTTGAACAGAATGTGGATGATAACCGGGTCAATGAGTGGGATGAGATGGGGTATGAGGGAAACATATCAGAGGATGATGGATTTGGTTTAGAGGGAGAAGATGGAGAGCAGTATTCATTAGATGAGGATGGTCAAGACAGAGCCAGGTTTCCTGTTAAGTGTAGGAAAAGGTTCAGCCAGTGGAGGCAGTTTAATGCAAAGGATGATATGAAGAACCCTACATTTGAGTTGGGGATAGAGTTTGCCAACTCTAAGGTGTTCAAGAATGCTATTAGGAAGCATTCTGTTATAACAAAGAAGGAGCTTAAATTTAAACCAAATATAAGGCACAAGGTGAGCTTATATTATTAGTTGTCTTGTTTATCCATTTTGGTTAACTTGTGTTAGAATTATGTGTTTCTAACTTTATCATGTGTTTTGCTTAGGTGTGTGCTGTCTGCAGGACATCTCCTAACTGTCGATGGAGGATTTATGCATCAAATAATGATCTAGACAACCCCACCTTATTCATCAAAAGTTTGCAGCTTGAACACACTTGTAGTTCACTTGTTGGGAATGTCTACCATATGCATGCTCCCTTCATTGCAGAAGAATATCAAGAGTTTTTTATGAGTGATCCAAATTGGACAAGGGAAGGCATGCAGAATGCAATAAACAAAGACTTTAGCATGTCAGTTGGATATCAAATGTGTTATCGAGACAAGAAGCTAGCTCAAGGCAGCTATGAGGACCAGTACAATTTGTTGGAATCATATGCACATGAGCTCAAGAAGACGAATCCTGGAACTTCAGTTTGGATACAAATTGAACTTGATGGGGAGATAGTCAGATTCAAGAGGATTTACATTTGTATTGCTGCTTTGAAAAGGGGTTGGAGAGAGGGATGTAGACCATACATTGGGTTGGATGGCTGCCACTTAAAGACCGTGCACAAAGGTCAGCTCCTCTCTGCAGTTGGAATATATGGAAATAATGGAATATATCCAATAGCATGGGCAATTGTTGAGGCAGAAACCAGGGAGAGTTAGACATGGTTCTTGGAGTTCTTGAAGGCAGATCTTGACATCCATCACTCAGGGCATTATACCTTTATGAGTGACATGCAAAAAGGCCTTGAGCAGGCCATTAAAGAGTTGTTTACGGATGCTGCACATAGGCATTGTGTAAGGCATCTGCATAACAACTTCAAGAATGATGGACACATAGGTACATTGTTGATTTGCATTCTCCTCTTCTTATGTTTAGTTGCATGAACATTTGTTCGAACATAAGTTTTTTATGTGAATGCTATTGGTTGTAGGTTTGGAGTTGAAACAGAAATTATGGGCAGTGGCCAGAAGCTGTACCATGAATACATTTAACGAGGCAATGGAAGATTTGAAGAAAAGCTCACTTACTGGATGGTAATGGTGCTTGGATAGGCTAGCCAAACATTGGTCAAAGTCACACTTTGACCATAAATTCAACTGTGATTTTCTTTTAAATAACCACAGTGAAAGCTTTAACAAGAGTGTGCTGCCAGCAAGGAAGAAACCTATACTTGCATGTTTGGAAGAAATTAGATTAGCAACCATGGTCAGATTAGAAAACATAAGGAATTCTGGCCCTAATTGGAAGTGCAAAGTTGGACCAAGAGTGAAGAAGCAGCTGAAAAAGAATGCAGAGTCCAGCCATGAATATAGACCTATTCCTTCAAGTCTTTGGAGGTGTCAAAGTGGAGTAGTTGCACAACAGTCAGTTGCATTGGATCTTAGAAGTTGCACTTGTCAAAGATGGGATGTATCTGGCCTGCCTTGTAGGCACGGAATAGCTGCAATTAATCTATTCAAAAGGCATGACACCTGATGATTTTGTGGATCCATACTACAGCAAGGATATGTACATGAAGGCATATGAGCCTGTCATGCATCCAATAACTGGAGTGACTGAGTGGGAGAAGATTAATAGGCCAATTGCACCACCTCTGTATAGGAAGCAGCCAGGGAGGCCTAAAATAGCTAGGACAAAGGAACAGGGTAAGGTATTTTCAAAATGGGTTTATGTTTATGCAATTAGTTCAATTTTGGTTTCTAACTTGCACAAATCACTTGAATTTCTTGTAGGTGAAGTAGCCCCACCTCCTAGATTAACAAATCTGCCAAAGGTGTATTACAGCCAGGTTACCTGTGGGATTTGTAAGCAAAAAGGTCACAACAAGAGGACATGCAAGAAAATAAATGAGGTAACCAGATTTTTATGTGTAATTGTCATTGTTGGAAGTGTTGTGATTATGTTGTTCGATGTGTTGTCACCAATTTGTGTGTAAATTATATGTGTTGTGATTCACTTTTTTGTTATGCTTATGTGCAGGCCCAAGCTCAACAAAATGTGCAGCCCCAAGCTGCTGACCTTATGGAGCCCCAAGGTGCTGAGAATGTGCAGCCCCAAGCTCCTAACCCAATGCAGCACCAAGCAGAAAATGAAGAAGGCCCTGAAGATGATCATGTAGCTACCCAACAATCACAAGTTACTACAGCTACAGAAGGCTCATCTCAGCCCCAATTCAAAGCTAGAAGGTTCAAGCAAGGTTTTAAGTTTCTCCGAAACTGCCGAAATTTCCGTCGAAATTTCCGTAAATTTGAAGTACCGAAACGAAATTCATATGCTATATCATTTCCGTCAGGAGTTTTCCGAAATTTACCGAAATTTTCCGTACATTTCCGCGAAATTCTAAATTTCCGAAATATCTACACACACAAAATATATTTAAATATTCAAAACGAAATTTTGTCCGAAATTTCTCTGAAATTTCTGCTAAATTCGTATTTCACAGTTTTCAACTTTTCGCTGACAAAATATGAAATTTTGGTTTATTTTTTTTTTTCAATCCTCCTTCATAACACAGAAACTCTCTTTCTATCATGTGTATCATCCACCATATAATTATTAATTAAGAAGGTATGTTGAAGGCTTTACTGTTCTTTTTAGTTTTTACTAGTATTTTCTTAGTGCGTGGCTTTTTGACCACCATGACCATAATGATGTCTTTTAACTTTTTCGTAGGCTTGGAGTTCAGTTTTCTCACAACAAACTTTGAATTTTTCTAATTATTAGTGAAAAAGGCGTGATGGCCAAGCCTCCCACTGGGTTCCAGCCATAAAAAAAAAAAGTAAATCACATTCACATTATCAATATACAGAACATTTATAATTACATATAGAATTATAGATAGTGTTTAGCAACTTACTACAGTTTTAGTTAATTACTCGTCGTCTCGTCCATATTAAATATCACAATTCTATTATTTATGTATAATTTTAGAGAGTTTACATTGTAAATAGGTTTATTATAGGTTAGTTTAGTCTATGTAAAAGTTTCATTCAAAAATATCATTTTATACATGCAATTAATGTGATTTCTTTATTTTTAACCGAAATTTCCACCGAAATCGAAACTTTCTCCGAAATTTGAAACCTTGGGTTCAAGTCACTTGCTCGCAGAAAACCCAGGCCTCAATAGACTGTTTTGGATAACTTGTTGTTTTTTTAGAAGGAATGCTCCATGTCTAGTACATGATTAACATAGTTTGTGTGCCTTCTAAAATTAAATTTCTGAAGGTTTTTTTTATTATGAACATGACTTAAGCAAGTTGCCTTTTGTGAGAATTTGAATGCATTCTCAGTTTCATGTTATGTTTTCTAGGAATTTTGGTCAATATGTGATGGTTTTATTCTCTGAATTCTTCCCACAATTTTAGACCATACTAATCAATAGGCTAGGTACTTGTATTGTGTTGGGCTTCAAATATTAGGTACTAAAATGATATATACTTTGTTTTTTTAGCGGTAAATATGTCAGTTCGCGCCAAAAAATCCCTACACTTTTATTGAATTGGCAGGAATGGATGAAGGGACCATAATACCCTTGCAAATTTGCCACGTGGATGACGCCGTAACGGGCAACAGTGTTTTAGGTATTAATATTGGGTCGGGGTCCGAACTTCAAGTACCAAAGTGATATATTTTTTTTGTCAAGTACTAAAGTTACTAATGGGCCAAAGGTCGGGTACTGTTTGCATTTTTTTCACTAGAAATATGTTAACATATGACAATACATACAATTACCAATTTTTAGACTTAATTACTCAAATGAGAACCTACTGCAATTATCACTTTCAAGACTTAATTACTCAAATGAAAACCTACTTTACTCTAGCGAGGATCATATTTACCTTAATTAAGACTTATTTCAAGTTACTGTTGGGAATTTGACCTAAAATTCCTCTTGCAGAAGCAGACAAGTGCAAAACAATATAGATAAACGAGCAAGCACTACTAGAATTTTGGCCTTAGACATCACGTCATTTAAAGCGGTTCAGATTTCACGCGATGTAAAAAATTATTCTAACATCGGTTTCTGAAAATTCGATTTCTATTTATATAATTAACATTGTTTGTTACTATTGACCGATGTCTATATTTTGATTTCAAAATTTTCAAAAAAGCAGAAAGACTAAGTACAAAATTTTGTACACGCGGGAAACAAAATTTTCTCACTTTCACTTGCTTTATCTCCGACCTATACACATAAAATTTTCTCTCTCGCTCTTCCCCGAAACCCTATCCTCCTCCCCCCCCCCCCTTCTCTCTCTCTCTCTCTCTCTCTCTCTCTCCCCGTCCTAATCGAACCAAAACCACACAACCCTAGAAAATGAATTGGTAGAGATTTCTTTGTGGCTCATCTCGGAGGTGCAACATGGCATTGACTCGTCGAAGGAAGGCGAAGAAGATGGTGGCTACGGTGAGTCCACCCTGGTGGTTTGAGATCGATGACGGAGGAGAGAGATTCCTCCATATCCATTTTCTCTCTCCTCCCTCTCTCTCATCTGTGCTTCTCTCTTTTCTCTTATATGTACTCTGGTCTCAAGTAAACAAGATGATTGTCGGAGAATGCAGAGTGAAGATATGGATTGCCGATTGGTTTGCGCAGCTGAACAATAAGATGGGGGCGATTTGAAGAAGATTGAGACAGTGGGGAAGTATTTTATTGAGATATGGAGGTCTGTGGGGATGAATCTGGACAATGGAAAAGTTGAGTTTATGTGGTCTTCTAAGGAGATCAATGCCAGGTCACATGAGTACTGGCCTCTTGTAATGGATATTGCCAGGAAAAACAAGCTTCCGAGGATCATTAGGTATCTTAAAATTTTGGATTACTATTGTACTAGATCTGATGAATTTCGATATTTAATGTATTGTGCTTCTAATGTTCAGATGTAGTCAAATTATGGGTCGAACGGATCAAGAAGAGTTAACAGCTGCCCAGATCCTCCACCCGTGTATGCAATGTGCATATATTTTCTTCCTACGGGTGCTTTCTATTATACTTTTGGATTTGCATTGGGGAATATTTTTTGGCATTGCCTTGGGTTTGAGACTGAATATAGGTTTCGCTTCATCATTTTCTGAATGTTGTATGGATTAGGAAGAAGTCATGCTAGTTTTGGGGAGTAAAACATATGTTAGATCCACTTATTGGATGATATTTCAGTACACACACTTCAGTTCTTGCACTCATTTTTAAAAGCTTACATGAATATAGAAAGCTTAATCAATAAAAACCGCAAAGGGAAAGAAGCTCATAAAGCCATTTAGAGGAGGCCAACTTGGCTGTCTGACATGGTACTCAATTATCTATTAGCTAGTTATTTGTTTTTCTGATCTGACATCTGAACATAGCACTTATATAAAGAACACTGCTTGGTATTTGTTATACGGCTCAAATATAAACCATTATATGATTTTCGGAGCTTTAAAGGTAGGATTAACCTACTCTTAGGTTCACCCTTGGTAACATATCTTGAAAAACTAATCCAGCTGGTATTAGACTTCCAGTTTACTAACTTGGTTTTATAGGAGAACTGTTGTTAATAAAACTAAAAGGGAGATGCTTAGTTTAATGAGATATGTCGAGTTGTCCACTCATACACACCTTATACAGTGTTCAGATTCTCTTGTGTAATTTGTTCATTTCTTCGAGTAATGTTGTCCTACCATCTATTTAGTCCTCACTACTGTTTGGATTGCCACAACCACATACATTAGTGTGGAATTAGTATTAACATTGCAAGTTAGTGCTGCTTGCAGACTAAGTGTGATTCATTATATTCTATTATTTTATGATCTTCCCTTTATTTTAATGCTTTGATTTTCCAGTCTTAGCATATAACAGTGTTCATCAAATAACAGAGAGCTATTTTCTTTGACATAAAAAGAACAGGAACATATCTATATTCAAATTTAACGAACACGTGATGATATGTGAAATCTTTTTTCTTATATAGGCTGACATTTGTCAACTCAGTATGGATCAACGTAAAGTGAATGTGCTTGCACGAGAGTACTGTGATGGCATCAAGAAGAAAAACAAGCCCATTATCTTGTCACACCGTAACATCCTAATTCTGTTACAGCTATTGTAATGCTAATGTTTTATGCTGTTATATCAGAGTAGTAAGTAGTAACATGTTTTTTGTTATTTTGCTCATGATGATTTGCACTTCCAATGATCCACCACACACACACATTTCTTACCTGCAATTGTTTCGTATTTTGTGCTCATTTTTTGTGATTCATTTTGTTACAGTCCATATAGAGCCAGGCGAAATTTTCATGCTGCAAAGTGTTAATTAGGAGCTAGCTTTTTTATGTTGATTTAACATGTATCATTGTTAAGTAAGTTGGTTCTTATTGTAATGGTGAATATGTATAATTGATTTAGGTGGGAAATTCCTTAATGCTATTTTGTTTATTTTTGTTGTTAAGAGATTAAGCATATATCTGATATATCATGAATGATATTCGCTATCCAGGGGCTGATCTTTCCGATGCTGATCTAAGGGGTACAGACTTATCATTGGCCAATGTGACAAAGGTGAGCATTGATGGAACTCTTTTCCCTATTCAATTTATAAGAAATACTTCTGCAGTTCGTTCGCATTGTTAATGTTTATCAAGTATAAATATATTTCACTATCAAGTGAACTGCTTAATACAACCTATGCATCAAAGGTAGAGAGGCTATTACAATGTGTGTACTTGTGCAGTATGTGTGTGAATATATATCCCATTGTTGGGAGCCCGGACATATTGGATTCCAAGACTTTTATGGCCAATGAGCTTTTGTGCCAATTGGGGACATCGATAGTCCTATCTTCATAAGGTTCAGCTTAGGTTAGGTTTTGGTTTCCTTGTGAAAAGCATAATGTTGAGAATGACACAACCCTGAATATTAAGTGTACAGGCCTAAACCCTTGCCCTTGAAGCTAACAAGCTCAAAATTGTTTACTAGTTCTTTGTTCCTATCACAATCTTTGTTTTCATTATGGAGATTTGGAGATGCAGTGACAATGAAATTGTGAAATCCTGAAACAATTTTTTTCTTCTTTTATTTATATATGTTTATGTAAAGTTGTTTTTAGGATGAGTTCTTTTACAATGTTCTTTTACCTAAGGTTATTTATTTGTTATTGTTAAAGCTAGCAGTTAGTTTTTAAATTAGGTTTATTTTTGTTTATTAAGCATCAGTGGATGCTAGCTTCACGTATTTGACACCTAGAAGCCACCTAGCTCAAGGTCTTATCTCTTCCACCGTTTGGCTTTCACCTTTTCTTCTTTTTCTATTTTTCTTCCCTATCGAGATACTGATCTCGGATGGATACCTCTTTGTTTTTCCTTTCTTTTCTTTGAGACTGGGGATTGAAGAGAAAACAAGGAGAAGAATTAAGGTTGTTTCCAATTTGGGTTCAGGGTTATTAAGTTGAGGGTGAGGTTTTCGAGTTTCTACTTTGTGGTCTTCTGCATCTATTTTCATACTTTAATAGTCTCCTTATTGATTATTACTTTAGAGTATTGGGTTACAGTTTCTGGTGTTGAATATGTGTTCTGTTATTCGTCAATTCCATAGATACTTAGGTGGTAGGGTTATGGAACGAGTGTCCGAGTGTTAGGAGTTTTGTCTTTTGTAAACTTTCTCCTTTGTTTTGATGTTATGTGCCACAGGGTATTATCCCTTGCTGCAAGGGTTTTGATCATGTTCATATGCAGTTTACCTCTTGTATGTTTGTAAATTAATTCACTTGAATGGTATGTAAAGCCATGTTTTTATTTCACTTATGAAGTGCTTAATTAATTTCTTTTACTTTCTTTTACTGTTTCTTGAGTTGTAAATGATTGTCATATCCTTTATGATCTCTACATTTTTGGGATCGGGCGTGACAAAAATTATTAGATGTTTCCAGCCAAGTTAATAGGAATATTATGAGGAATGTACCCTTGAATTTTATTAGTTTACCGAACCTCAGAAGGTTTTTAGATTCTCTTTTAAAAGTTTTGCTTGTTTTCAGCCCGACTGTATTGAGTTATGTCTCCATTCCTTGGTGCACTCATGTGTTAGTGGCAAGGTTGAATTGGGCTTCCACTAGGCCCGAGGTTCAAATCTTGCCAAAGCAAAGACATATTGAAGGAAAGTTTCCATAATGCCTTCTAGTGTTCTTACTATGCATGTATTACTTTTTGCAGGTAAATTTGAGCAATGCTAACTTGCAAGGTGCATTTACTACAGGCAACACATCTTTCAAAGGATCAACTGCCACTTCCAAAGAGCAGCACTCCAAAGTTGCCAGAATACACACTATGATCAAAATTGCCACTTCCAAAGAGCAGCACTCCAAAGTTGCCAGAATACGATTTGATCATAGTGTGGTTGTATGTTGTACTGTTTTTATCAATAATATTAATGAAAATTTTCTTTTGCTTACCATTAGTATTCTCATTTTGATACTTTTCTAGTGAAGAAACTGATTTAGTAATCACTTATAAACTAGAAACTGAAGCAAAAAGAATGAAGACACAACAATTTGAAATAACAAACTGATGTTATAAATGACTCAGGACATCAGTTCTATCTATAGAACATATGTCTAATACTGATATATAAATCAATTTCTTATGTAAAACGATGTCATAGTAGGATACGAAATCAGTTTTTCATAAATCAAATGATGTCTATAGTCATTTTATACATCAGGACCTTACAAGAAACTGATGTCCAGAGTCATCTTTAACATCGGCTAAAAACCGATGTCTGGGATTTCCTGATCTTCAACATCACCCACTAAGACATCAGACGTTTTTTTTTTTTTTTACATCGGTTTCTAGCCGATGTAAAAGGCCAAAATTCTAGTAGTGGAGAAAACAAACACGAACTTGTTAACGAGGTTCAGCAAAGAACTTTGCCTACATCCCCGGGCTGCTTGGGTTTCACTATTATAGAAGAAGAATACACGAACAAGAATACAAGAATCTCTCACAAGAAGTTCTCACCAACTCTCAAGACCCCACTTGCTCTCTCTGTTTAATGCTTCAAAGACTTGATCTACTACTACAACCTATGCTCCTATTTATAGATATCTAACTAGACCCTATAAGACCCTATATGCATATGGAAGTAGCTCTATAAATCATATTGAAGTTTTTGGAAAATATGCATGAATGATAAAGTGGTAGTTTCATTTTGTATAAAGCACCTTGGCAAGATTCTGATTTCTTAATAGAACTAATAGCTCATGTACACAGAAGATGATACAAAAGTCTAGTTTTCCAGTGTTAACTGTTCTTGAACTATCAAGATCAAGATCATTATGAATAACTTTGCTTTCTCTTGTTAAGCTGGTATTAAGTCTTTGATTTACAAGTAAGTCAAGTCTATTATGTCCGTCTTGTTAGCTAGCTTCAGCATTATCACTGATGAAAGGTACATAAGAGTTGTCTACTCCATTGTCTTCATCTTTTATGTTTTGTTAGATAGTAATTCGATGAACCAACATTCACTTTTCCAATATGGTTTCGTTTAATATTGAATATTTTTGTATTTGTTTAAGTAAATCCTTATTTGTGTGTCTGGCCCAAACTCTAAGTTACTTGACCTAGTGGTATTAGGGTTATAATTAATTAGAGAGAATCTTGGAGAATATCTTAGAGATATCCATTCATTGTATGATTACCTTTCCTTGTACAATTCAGATTCTATGCATTGTGATACTCTATAGAAAGAGACCCCTATTATCAATGAGAACACACATCAATTCTCTCTCAAATATCGTTTCCCTAAAATACGTTATCAGCACGAAGCCCTAACCCTGAAATAAATAGCCATACCCTGATTCAAGAAGCTAAAAACCTTGAATCCGAATACAAAACATTGAAACCCTTTCGGCCCCCGACACACATCTTGAAGCCCTCCTTCCCAGGAATCCAGAACTGACGGCACCACTTCAAGAACCGGCCTGAAACCTACTGAACCGGCCACCGAAATCTCCAAACCACCCTTAGCAAATATCTCATCGGTTCATTACCTTCAAGACTTCCAATTGCTACCCAATTTTTATAGAAGTAGCGTCTCGATCTCAACATCCGGGAACCAGAAACAATTTTCCCGGAACCGCCACCTCGTCCCTGAACCAGGCAAAAGTTCTGGCTGCATCTTGAACTGGCAGAAAAGAAAGAAAAAGAAAAGAAGAAAAGAAGAAGAAAGGAAGAAGCCTAGAAGCCCACTGACCCAAGCCCAGAAGCCCTCTAACATCAGCCCTAGGACCCGCAGCCATGTCAGTACTACCACATCAGCAGCAGGACCCACTGGGTCACGTCAGCATCAGTGCCATGTCAGCCCTCTAGTCAACGTCGGTCAACTTCCGGTCAATGACTTTTCCGGCAACTTTCTGACCACTTTCCTGCTGTTAACGTTAGTGATCCGTGGGGATCTCTAGTTAGCTTTAGAGAGAGAGAGAGAGAGAGTGACACAAGCGAAGTATAGTGGTTCGCCTCCGCATGAGCGGGAGACTACGTCCACTTGAAAGCTATACTAGTGTGTCGAGCCTTGCGGCCTAACAAGATTACAAGAGATGTAATGAATGTGAATGCCTGTTTGAGTGGGAGGAGAGTTCCTTTTATAAGTCAAGGAAGCCATCTCCTCTACTTATTCTTCGATGTGGGACAAGTTTCCACATATTTCTAGTCTATTAAGCCTAGAAGCATGTAGAAAGCTATGTTGTGGTGGCATCTTGGCAAGGGCGGAAAGGTGGCTTCCCGATGTCGGATTTGCGACTTCCGGATACCGTGGCGTAGCTTGAACATAGGGCTACACGATGCATGTCTCGGTTGGGCCTTGCCATGTCTTGTGGATGTCCCAAAGTAGGTGTTACTTATGCTTGGTGATGTAGTAAATACTCCATATTATTGGAGGTATGTACAAGTCCCCGAAGTCCCCGAGTAAGAGTAGCTTCTTGGTTGGGGAGTTCAAATCACGAAGTCATCAAGCATAAGTAACCGGGCGGTACGGAGCCCCTACAAGTCCCCGAGCTCCGTAAGCAAGAAGGGACTCTTTTAACCTACACAATGAAAAAAAACGCGCATATGTAGAATGCTTGTTGTATTGGTTACCGCTCGTATTAATGGAATGCGAAAAGAATTCGATTTGTAGCGAATACCAAATGGTAGAAAAACTCAATATTCCATTAATGTGTATGAACATGTAAAAAATATTGGTAGTTTGTATATGTGGATCTTATGGCCATATAACACGCACAATAGATAGTGGCAAATGTAATGGGTGTCCATAGTAATTTTGTGGGAGTAGTCCCGGTGACATAGAATGAAGCGTTTGTGAACTTGGGGCTTAAGTAAAGCATGTTGGACATGATCGAGCAAGTTGGGTTGTTCGAGCAAGTTGGGTGTAGTTGAGTGTGTAGGCGTTGTGCGAGCATGCGAGGCGTGGCCCAAGCGCAAGTCGTGGCCATACTCGATACCCAAGCGAGTCGAAACCCGAACAAGTCGTTTAGCCGAGCATGTTTAATTAAGTCGTAAGTATCACAAGCTTCTAGATGCATGTCACAAGTAATTGAATTTAAGCATGTATGTGTGTAGCATGTACTTGTAGTAAAGTTGCTAATAACATTTTGTAGGCATGCTTAAGGGTCATGGAGACATGTACAGTCATGGCAAAGGCTCTATTTGCAAGAGCGTAAGAGATAAGATATAGTGACTTATCTTATGCCGATTTGGAGCGAGTTGGAGTTGGCATTGATATGAGTACTCAAATCATGTTGGGGTTGTGACGCTCCATTGCTCCGGTAAAGTTCCTTAGTAGAAGGATGATGATTTCGCTAATTAGAGGGGTGATCGGTGATTATGCTTCCCTAATACAAGATAAAGTGGATGATTAACATATAATCTTGTACACATGTTCGGATCACGTTGCATCACAAATATGGATGGTACTAATTGACATGAAACGCTCGAGTTTTATGAGCATGTGAGATGCAAGTTTGATTATTAAGTGAAATCATAATCAAGTGAACGTAGTGTGATTGATTTGATTATTTGGAAAGGGAAATAACCAAATATAAATAAGGGTACAATATAATTGTAAAATTATAGTAGCACATGGAATGGGTGTGGTAGCCGACATGTGCATGTGTACCAGTTATATATGCAGGATATAATAGTAAGTGGACACATGCCAGTGCTTCAAAGTTTCGGGTAAAGCAGAGTATATATGTGTGGTTATAAGGGTGCGTCAAGTTACTTGCTAACAAATATATGCATGCATGACAATAATTAAATATGTCAAGGCATATATAAGTGTGCTGCACGTGTGCACATAAGACAAGGATATGCAAGATATTGAATTGTAGCCATGTCTCTGGTGAGGTTTGCTTTCATCATGGGCAAGCGGTAGGCACGTGTCATGCATAACAAATAAAAGAAGACTTAGAACTCATCTTATCTTGTTGGCCTTTCTGCTGTAAGTGGCCTGGAATCGATGGAGAAACCAGGCGTTCAAAGCAAGAGCTGAAGGTGTTGGCCATCGGTGGAGGCTAGCAGGCGGAAGTGACCGGTTGATCACTTGGGCGGAGGATGCAAAAACTAGCCGTTGATGGTAGCTGGTGGTGAGACTTGGCTAGCGGAGCTCGCTTGGCGGTGTTTGACCGGCGGAGAAGCTGTCCAGAGGAGGTGGAGCTGGCGGAGGGAGAAGTCTGGCGGAGACCCGGTTCGATGGTTGGCCGCCGTGATTGGAGCTCGGAAGCCGCTTGATGGAAGGTCGGCGGTGATCTACCGCCGGAGAAGCTGAGGCGGGTCTGGAGATCGGCGGATGATCCAAGTGCGGCGGAGACCCGAGTAAAGCGGAGCACTTGGCCTGCGAGGGTGTTCGCCGGCGAAGGAGGTTGGGCGGTGATGTCTAGCGGTGGTCCTGGAACTCAGCGGAGGAGGAGTTCGGCGGAAGTGTGCCGCTGATGATCATGGACGGCAGAGCTCTTGGCTGGCGGAGCGGAGCTCGCTGGTGCTCAAGAGTCCGGCGGAGACTCGTACCGGCTAGCGGAGTCGTGCAGGCATCCAGGGCTGGCGGAGGACCTGGTGCTCAGCGGTGTGTCTGGCGGAGCTGAGTGGAGAAAACCAGTGGAGGATGCCGGCGGGGGTCCCCTGGCGGACGACTCTCCGGCGGAGGGCCTGGAGCTGCAACCTGGCGGAGGAGTAGGCCAGCGGAGGACCAGTTTGGCGGAGCACCGGTTTGGCGGAGGATGCCAGTTGGGCGGAGCGGAGGTCTGACGGAGACCATGAGCTCGGTCGAAGGTGGACGGAGCTACAGTTCGGCGGAGATGCCAGTTGGGCGGAGCGGAGGTCTGACGGAGACCACGAGCTCGGTCGAAGGTGGACGGAGCTACAGTTCGGCGGGGATGCCAGTTGGGCGGAGCGGAGGTCTGGCGGGAAAAAGCTAGCTAGAAGACTTTGAAAATGGTTCTGGGTGCCCAGAGAGATTTTCTGGGTGTCCTAAAATTTTTTTTTTTTTTTTTTTTTGGAGGTTCAGCGTTGACCAATATGGTCAGCGTTGACCAAGCCTTGATGTGCGTTGACCTGCTCCGCCGGGGGTTGACCGACTCCGCCGGGCGTTGACCGGACCCGCTGGGCGTTGACCGGACCCTAATTTGATGTTGAATGAGCGTTGACTTCGACGCTTATGGGTCAAAGTTCATGGTAGGTGACGAAGCCTTTGTGTGTCGGCTTCCCACAGACGGCGCCAATGTTAACGTTAGTGATCCGTGGGGATCTCTAGTTAGCTTTAGAGAGAGAGAGAGAGAGAGTGACACAAGCGAAGTATAGTGGTTCGCCTCCGCATGAGCGGGAGACTACGTCCACTTGAAAGCTATACTAGTGTGTCGAGCCTTGCGGCCTAACAAGATTACAAGAGATGTAATGAATGTGAATGCCTGTTTGAGTGGGAGGAGAGTTCCTTTTATAAGTCAAGGAAGCCATCTCCTCTACTTATTCTTCGATGTGGGACAAGTTTCCACATATTTCTAGTCTATTAAGCCTAGAAGCATGTAGAAAGCTATGTTGTGGTGGCATCTTGGCAAGGGCGGAAAGGTGGCTTCCCGATGTCGGATTTGCGACTTCCGGATACCGTGGCGTAGCTTGAACATAGGGCTACACGATGCATGTCTCGGTTGGGCCTTGCCATGTCTTGTGGATGTCCCAAAGTAGGTGTTACTTATGCTTGGTGATGTAGTAAATACTCCATATTATTGGAGGTATGTACACCTGCCATTTTCCAGCGACTTTTTCCGACCACTTTTTCGGGTCAAATTTCCCGGCGACCTATTTCGAGGTATTTTTTTACTAAACGTTCCAGTTTTTTTTTTAAGAGTTTTTTAATTCAATTTCTCTTCTTTTCTCGGGTACTTGCAAACTCCCTTCTTCTACCCCTCTTTCTTCATCATAGGGGAGACCTAATTAAGCCGAACTGTGTGGGTTCGTGCTCACTCCAAGCTTGGAGCTTGTTGAGATCTCCAAACTTAGAGTTTGTAGAGAATTTATGATTGACCACTTCGTCATTGTTTCGATCGAATCCAATACGTCTTGGAATTGAATTTCTTGGAAGCAATTACGCTGAGAAATTCCCAATTTCTTAGGAGCAACTACGCTGAGAAATTTTATATGTTTTCGTGGTAGCCTTTTACGCTCTGAAACTAACCCTAATTTCTTGTTCTCTTTCAGGATGAGTAACCTGAACAAATTGGACTTTGCTCCATTGGGAACAACTGGCTCTGGATATCATAGGTGGGCCAGCATCTCAAGGCCGATGGAATCTTAGATACGATTTTCGAGCCTAGCCAGGACGTTCTAATTTTTGAGCAAGCTTAAGCTTTGGAAGCCAATAGAACAGCATTAGAGGCAAATAAGGCGAAAGCCATCATCCTAATGAATCGTCATATGGATGATCCACTCCCGTACGAGTGTATGAATGAAGAAGACCCCAGAAGGCTGTCGGTCTCACTCGATGAAAGATTTGGCAACGTCCGTGACTCCCTGCTTCCTGACCTAGAAGTGAGATGGCATAGCCTCCACTTCTGTGATTTCAAGTAAGTTCTTGACTACAACTCGAAAGCACTTCGCATTAAATCCTTAATGGAATTTTGTGGTAAAGAGATCACAAATGCGATGTTGATTGAGAAGACTCTCTCTACCTTCCCCATCTTTGCATTGATGGTTGCTAAGAACTATCGAATTGATGTTACTGCAGGACGAATCACAAGGTTTCATGAGCTCCTTGGAGCTATGTATGTCGCTGAAAAGCATGACAACATCCTTGTGAAGAACTATAATTCGAGATCCATGGAAATTGAGCATATTCTGGGATCCAATTATAGTCGCGCCCCTAAGAGAGGGCGCCAAGAGAGAAACCTAATCTTAGGGATACATTTGGACATTCTGGTCCATATAATCGCTCTACTTGGGAAGGTAATCGCCAAAATAGGCGAACACGGAATCAAAGAGGTCAACGTGGAAAGAGAGAGGGAGGCAATGCCTTTAGCCATGTTGGTGGCCCCACCAACACTAAGAGCCATCTAAATGATGCTTTCAAAGCGCCTCAATCAATGGAGTTTGAGCAAAGAGATGTATGTTCTCAATGTGGAGTGTCTGATCATTGGGCACACATTTGTAGAGCTCGTGAAGAAATTGTCACCGCCTACAAAGCGTATTGTGAAGCAAGAGAAGCTCACTATGTTAAACAAAAGATCAAGAAGATGATCTTGAGTGAAGGGTTGAAGACTACAAATCTGCCTGGCATCAATAGATCGCCAATTTTGTTTAAGTCTTTTTATTTTCCAAGAGATGTAATATGCAATTGCCATATATTTTTGTAGTAGATTCCAATGGTTTAGTCTTTCTTCAAAATAGGCTCACCCCAAAGTAAGTGTGATGTCTACGAAGGTTCTGAGATTACTGAGACTTAAGCGAGCCTTGCTCCACCGACATCTCTTTACTCACCTAGTCACATTCATTTTGTAATTACCAAAAGAATTAGATGACTACCGTAGTTTTGCATTAGCTAGCATTTTGGATTAGATTTTCTTTAGTCAAAGAGACAATGATGTGATTCCGTTGGCTTATGAATAAAATTTCGAGTTTTTTCATTATGACTCAATTTTGATTCTGAGCATATTAGTTTGTGACTACGATGGCTGGGTCATCAGTATTAATTCAAGGACATGGAATAGCCCAAGTTCCACTTGCCAAATGGCAGCTTGATTACTGTCACAGAAACTCTCTACGCTTCTAGGGCGAATCGAACCTATGAATAGCCAACGTATTCCATGCGAAAATGCATGTAGAGAATGGAAATGAGTTCTTTTGCAATGCCTCTAACGATTACGAACAAAGGCGCATCTTAGGGAAGTTTATGTGTCTCTCTAGTAGACTCTATGTCACTATTCAAGCTATTAAATCCAATAAAGTTATGAGAGAAGATCTCTTGGATTTTGACACATATTGGCTTTGCCACGACAAGATAGATCATCCTAGTCATGATATGATGATCCATCTACAGAAGACTTCACACGGACATCCATTCTCTCGAGCGAAATGAAGCATGAGTCAAACGTTGATTGTTGGACTAAGTGTGACCGCTGCCGCTGCCTCTGGCACCACCGCAGTCCACCACCAGCCTAGGGCTGGCACAGTCCCTATCCATGATGCCATGGATGGGGTCTATCATGGCGATGACGCCCCAGGAGATGTTGCAATCACCAACTTTGCTTCAAATAGCATTTCAAACGCTTAGCCCCAACCAAAATCGTCATTGGTTGATTCTAAGGCCTCTCGCTCGCTTTACAAAGCCCGTTCCTTAGGGAAGTTAAGATTGAGACCGTCCTATGCAAAAGCATGAAAATACTCATTCTGTTCTTACATAGAACCCATGGGGATTCTATGGACTGATTCAACCAACTTGCGGACGTTTAAATATCTCATGATGTTGTTTGACCCGCAAACACGCTGTCCACGTGTTGTGCCATTGTCCACTTGTAATGTTGCTTATGCTACACTTCTAACACATATCATATGACAACGGGCTCACTCCCCAGATCATCCTCTTCTGTCAATTGGACTTGACAATGCTAGAGAGTTTACATCGAAAACTTTCGATGGTTATTGCATTGGGACTAATGTTGGACATTATATTCTCATGAACACACCTAATTTGTCTAGTGGAAACGACTACGATGGTAGTCTGGACATTGGTAATTCATACTAATTTCCTTATATCTGCCTGGGGTGATGCAATATCGCATGTAGCTATGCTGATTTGTCTACGACCCAGTGCCACTCAATGTACCTCTGCGTTACAGCTAGTGACTGGGTACAATTATCGTACTTACACAAATTTGAGTGTGCCTTTATGTGCCAATTGCGCTGCCACAACGCTCTATAATGGGTCATTACAGACGAATGGGCAACTACGTTGGATTTAAGACTCCAACAATCGTCTGCCACTTAATGCCCTTGCAAGGAGATCTCATTACCGCTATATTTGTGGGTTGTCACTTTGATGAGACAGTCTTCCCATCATTAGGGGGAGATAAGAACACGGATGTTCAGCAGGAACGACAGGAATTGTCGTGGCCTGTCCCCACTATGTCTCATCTCGATCCCTGTTAAAGTGACGAGATCACACAAATATGCTGCAAACATGCCTGCAAGGAAGTACGCCCCTACGAGAGGACGTAGTGCCACCCTACACGGAGGTAGGTATGGCGCCAAGACCAAAGAGAGTAGCACTATGGCGTTACAGGCCATGGCCCCAACTAGGATGCGCGGGAGGCCCGTGGATTCGAAGGATGCTTTGGCACAACCCAATCCTTTAATCATCGACACTCAAAATCCATCTCATGAGAATCTTTCGGATTAGGGTTATCGTTGGGGGACGTCTCAACGTTAGAACCTATTCCTGAGAATATAGAGCTCTAAGAAAATGACACTAGTGTACATGAGACGTGGGATATAAACTCCATCATAATTAATGATGTAGTTGCGCATTTCATTGCGCATGAGTTGTTGAGTCTAATGATATCGAACCACGCTCCGTTGATGAATGAATGCCAACGTAGGGAAATTTGGCCTAAATGGAATGATGTGATCCAGGTTAAGTTGGATTCTCTAACGAAGAGGAAGGTTTTTGAGCCAGTGATGCCAACACCTCCTAACATAAAACCTGTTGACTAATGGGTCTTCGTTAGAAAGCGTGATGAGAAAAAGAGATGGCAATCTCGACTTATGGCACAAGGCTTCTCACAAAATGCCTTGGAATCGACTACGATGAGACATATTCTCTCGTAATGGATGTCATTGCACTCCACTACCCTGTCAGTTTGGTAGTTTCCGAATAACTGAACATGCAGCTTACGAATGTGGTCACTAAGTATCTCTATGGGGATCTAGATACGGAATATATATGAAGGTTCATGGTGAACTTCATTTACCCAAGTCAAGTGGCTCTAGACCATGGAGGGCGTTTGCAATAAGGTTGAAACTCTCACTAAAATGACTACTTGATTGGGAAGGGATATGCCCGCGCGTTTCCATAACAAGTTTCGGATTCTATCGCCGTTCATGTTGGACATGATCTTCATTAGAAGCCCTTAAAGAGTTAAGGGAAGCCACTGAACACTTGAAATCCGAGTTTGAGATTTAGGATTTTGGGAGAACATGATTATGTCTCAGTTTGAAGCTTGAGCATCGTGTTGATAGATGCTTAGGCATTTTGACAAGGTCAAGCCTTCAAGCACCCCCATGATCGTTTGTAGTCTTGATCCTAAAAAGGATCTTCTTCATCCAAAGGATGATGACGAAGATGTGCTAGAGGCAGGATTGTCTTACTTGAGTTCAAATTAGCATTACTACAAATGAGAAATAATGCACTGCACCTCCAAAATTGAAAAACAATTTGTAAATACAGCTAAAAGATCAAATGTAAACCAAAAGTGTTCACCACAGCTTTCACATGCACAAAAATATTATAGAGTATGAAGTTCCAAAAACTTCTTGGCTGCAAATAAACACTTACTCAAGAGCTTTCCTTGTCCGTGTATTATTGTGAAAACTACTCCATTGTTAACTTTTAGGACAACTGTTGTCAAGTCAATATTCGCATGGCAAGAAGATCCATGGCACATTTATTAAACATTGAATAAGTAACTGCAGGATAGCATATGCTTTGAGTATGGGGCATGGAAAAGACCAGCATATCACCACATTACTCAGATAATGCACTTCCTATCTGATCATTGATAAACTAAGTAGTTTCACATGCACAAATGATGCTAAAGATTCTTATAATCACCATAATGAATAACAAATTAACGGAACCTCAAAACTATCCAAGGATCCATCTTATCATTTCCATTAAGACGAAAATTAGTGATAAGAAATTCACACAGACCGAAAATCGATTTGTGCATCACAACTAAATTGTAAAAGAATCCTGACAAACTAACACCGAAGTAAATAAAAAGAAAAAGGCAACTTCATCCATTCAAAACGAAAAAACTAACTCTTTCGAAACCTTGAAATGATCCATATGATCATCTCTATTAGCACGAAGATTAGTTATGCAAGTTTGCTATTGAAAACAGCAAAGTGCAACTTCAAAACTAAAGAATCGGAATGCCCAAAAACCAACACGATCAAACCAGTTTCCGGCAACAATTACAGTTCAAATTTTACTTCAACAATAAAACCTGGGCTTACCTTGATGGTGAGATCGAGAGGGAGAGCCCAGGAGATGGAGTTGTTCTTGGAGGCTCGTCGTCTCGCCTAGCTCTTACCGGCCTCGAGGAGCACCAATCCCAACTGCAGGGCGCAATCAGTGAGCTTGATCTGATAGGCGGTAGAGTCACAGGAGTCGAGGATCCACTCGAAGGAGAGATCAATGGTGAAGGGCAGTGAGTCGGAGAAATCGAGAAAGGTCTCAAGGAGTCGCGGTCAAGGAGGTTGGGATGGTAAGGGTTTGTGGGGAGAGAGAGAGAGAGAGAGAGAGAGAGAGAGAGAGAGAGAGAGAGAGAGAGAGAGAGAGAGGGTTGAATTTGAACGGAAGGGAGGGAGAGAGAGCCAACGGTGGCAGTTTTTATAATTAAGTTTAACTCTAGTGGTAGGTTGTTAATAGGTGACCTTAATTATCAGGAGAACATTTGTGGTGTCTGGATTTTCATAAAGTACTTCAACACGACCTCTTTTATCATTGTCCCTTCTCTCTCCAAACATGTATTTGAGGGCAAAATTGAAATAAAAAAAATTAAAAACTGACCTTTTTTAACATCACTTCATTATTCATAAGGACTAAATTCATATTACTAACAATTCATCACGGATCTTTTTATCAAGTGGGAAACTATGTGACATTTTTATCATTTCACACTCTAATATGACATTTTCCATCATTACCCTAAACAATAATTTGCTTATCTGCAGATAACTTTCCACTTACCCACTATGTGCATTTCATCTAAGACAAAACTTCCCGCTATCTGTATTAACTCCCCACTTATTTTGAAAAAAGCTTTTACATAACTATTTAATCTATACAATTATTAAGAGAAGAAAGCTTGCTCTTCATAACTGATTTTTTTTTTACCAATTTACCTTTCATATATTAAAAAATTTTGAATCAGAAATAATCAATAAGGATAATAAAGTCAATTTATAAAATAAAAATAAAAATAAAAATAGTAGAAACTCCCCACTACTTTTAACTACCTCCTTACACACTCTTGAAAAAAAAAAAAAAAACATCCCCGTGCTAGTTAATAATTATTCACACCCATATCGGGTGTTTTTTGTTCTAATATTAATTATGAAACCACTCAAGAAATTAGATAAAGTTTACCTCCTTTTCCATGTGGATATTATTTATTTTTAAGAAAATAATTATTCACCATTCTAAAAAAAAAAAAAAAGAATTATTTTTAAAAATGTAGCCGTTGCAATTAAGCATAGGAAGTGAAGGAAAACGCGGTTAGGCTAAGCGCGTGAATCCGCGGAGGATTAGGATAAATAATCCAAATTTCCTACAATTAGAAACTCTACTCCATCTCCCTCTACCCGTTGCAATTTGCAAACCCTAACCCCAAAATCAATTTGTCCCTATAGTTGTTGGCGAATACCCAATTCCGATTTTTGTTCAATCTCCGATACCCACTTGTAATCTTGACTAAAGATTCTATCTTTGGGGATCAATTTTTTCTCTGAGAAAAGAATTAGGGTTTAGGAGTTAGAGGAGGAGGAAGATGGTGATCACGATTGAAGATTTGAGGAAAAATGAGACCTGGCTTTGTGGGTCTTTCTTGAAAATGGTTGATGATGTGAAAGCCATGGCCACCGACCCATCTGAGCAACAAGTGCTTCTGACCCAGATGGTTTTGAAGGAGTTGATGATGAATAGGAACAAACCAGAAGCAGCATTCTCACTTGGTTTTCCCAAAAAGAAGAGATCTGGATCTAGAGGGATGCAAAAGAAGAATCAGAAGCCGAGGATCATCATCAAATTCAAACGCTGCGTCTCTCCCACTACAGGTACTGCTTCTTATTCTTGCTCTGTTTCCCCTGATTCTGGTATTGTTGTAAACCCAGACCCACTTCATGATGATCAGAAACAGGATTTGAAATTGAAATTGAAATTGAAGAGCAAGAAGAGGTGCTACTCTGAAATCGAACAAGCAGGCGATGAAGGTCTTGAAGACATAAACTCGAAAAGGCTGAGAAAGGGAAAGAATGATAAGAGGGTCTTGCCAAGTGTGCAATTGATGACTGTGGATTTTCCAAAGGAAGAATTGCATGATCTTATTTGTGGTATGGGTGGTTCAAATTGGAACAATGTTGATAGAATAATGGAATAATGTTGTGGTGAAGGATTTATTCCAGCCTTAAGATTTAATGCATCTCTTGTCATTCAGGATCAGATCACCCAAAGCCAAGAGCAAGAGCAAGAGTAATAGCAGGGAAGAGGAATAAGATCAAGATCAGTATGACCAGCTTTGCTTTGTCCTTGTTAATCTGCTTTCTGTGAGTATTCTTTGAGTTTTTGATTTACACTTGAATCAACTTGTGTAGTCTTTGATCAATATATATGTACATAGTTATCAAGTCTTAAAATTTCTTGTTCATTAACTCTCTACCCTACATTTTCTCAGTCTTGCAGTTTATGTTCACCAGTAATTCAATGAACAACTTTCATTTTTCCGGTATGGTTTTTGTAATTTTAATACTTTCTCTATTTCCCCAAAGCTCAGATATCGCATATCTTCATTCTCTTTCTCTCCGATCATTCAGTATTCTCTTTGAGTTTGGGGCGATGCATCCAATTTCTTCTTATGTTTACCTGGTATGTTAGCTTACATGTGCTCTTTTAGTTTTAGACTGGGCTTATTAATGCTTTTAATCATTTATCTTTGTTCATTCTCTTCTTCATGGTGACAACTCATATATAAGGATTAGCTTATGAGTAAAGATGCTTCTGATTTTTACCCAACTGGCATGGTGGTCTGCTTGTGTACTGCAGGTTGAATTACTTGCACTAGGCTATGTTTAGGATGAAGGATGTCTAGTTTCAACATCTTTGTTTCTTTTGTCCAGAGGACTGAAGGAATGTTGGTTTAATTCACCGCTGCAATTTGAGATATGGCTCATTAATTTTGGTGCTGATTAATGGAATGTGCTTTAGTTTGAGCTGCATCTGTCCTTGTTTTTGAAAGGATTTGATGTCTTAGTATGCAATTTGAGCTTTGTTTTTCAAATCAGGTTGGTTTATGAATTATTTCCATTTATTTTCATGAAGATGAGTACTCTCACATTTGGATTCCAAATCTTCTTTACAGCATAAAACTTCCAAGAAGTAGGGATGCAAAATTCCTCACCGAACAGATGACGATATCAGCTATTCTCCTCCCTGTCGAATTGTGCGTATGGAAGTAGCTCTATAAATCATGTTGAAGTTTTTGGAAAATATGCATGAATGATAAAGTGGTAGTTTCATTTTGTATGCAGCACCTTGGCAAGATTCTGGTTTCTTAATAGAACCAATAGCTCATGTACACGGAAGATGATACAAAAGTCTAGTTTGCCAGTGTTAACTGTTCTGGAACTATCAAGATCAACATCATTATGAATAACTTTGCTTTCCCTTGTTAAGCTGGTATTGAGTCTTTGATTTACAATTAAGTCAAGTCTATTATGTCCGTCTTGTTAGCTAGCTTCAGCATTATCAATGATGATATGTACATAAGAGTTGTCTACTCCATTGTCTTCATCTTGTACGTTCTGTTATATAGTAATTCGATGAACCGACATTCACTTTTCCAATATGGTTTCGTTTAATATTGAATATTTTTGTATTTGCAAAAAATCATATATATGCAGTTTTTGCTGCATCCTACTCCAAATCTTCTCTACTATTTAAAACTTCCTAGATGTGGGTTAGGCGCGAGTCATGTGCTTACTTTCCAAAAATGAGCTGGAATTTGTTTTTCCGTTTCTAGGACATGCAAACGCATGCTTTCCACCAGTCTATCTTTCAATTATGTGTTAGATGTTCTACTGCACATACATATCATGTGCTATTAATGTTTTTGCTTCTTCTGCAAATTTCCAGGTCATGTTAACTGTATAAAAGTTTGACATTGGTTCCCTGGTGGTGAGTACTTAAAGATCTACCATATGGCAGGAGAGCAAAAGGCCTATATATATATACACACACTTGGTCCCTTACCTTTTGGTTATTGTTTTGGATCTTGCTGCAGGTTTCTGAACTTATGCTCGTGCTTTAGTGAGGCTTGGATGATCTGTTTGAAAAAGTGAAACTATCCTCTTTGTAACTTTCAACTCGAGTAATATCTGAATGAAGTACTTGTACTTCTCCAACAGTCCATCTTCTTCAGTTTTTTTTATTGCATATCTTGTTTTATCCCGGCCATATATAAATGAGTAAACTTGACAATTTTTCGCTGGGGGTTTATACCTTGTACTAGTAAATCTTTGTAAATCTAATTTCTGGCGATATTGTTGTTATATTAAATTGCTTGATAACCTACGATTTTTAGATCACCTGAAATCCTGAAATTGATCGGTTATATAATTTCTAGCTACTACAAAGCAATAGGTACATGTATGCAACAACGACATATGGAATAAAATTACATCATCACACACAGGCTAACGTCTCCATGTAACCGCAATTGTAGTCATCATCTAGTGAGCCATTTTGATAGGGTAACTCAGAACATGTCTTAACGATCTTACTCCTAATTAACATTATAAGAGTTGACCTCGGTAGTGTGTTTTTGAGGACTTGGACTTGGTCTTGGTTATATATATATATATATATATATATATATATATATATTTTCTAGTGAGGGATTTTTTTGTTTTTTTGTCATTTTAAGGGTTCACTTATTAGACTCACTTTTCAATCACATATCCACATATTAATTGTTCAGTTTTTAGGTCTATATGAATAGATCACCTCTGCAAATTTTCAGCCAAATAACTGTGATTTACAATTATAAGTATGAATGGTTTAGGTTGGACAGATTCGGTTCATCTATTCATTTAATATAGTTCAATACCTTAACAATCATCAATTTGGCTGAAAATTTGCAGAGGTGATCTATGCATTAGGACCTAAAAATTGAACAATAGATATGCCAAAATGTGGTTTTAATAAGCGATCCCTTAAAATGGTCAAAAAAAGATCCTTTGTGGAAGGGCCCTATATATATATAGTTGTGTGTGTGTGTTGTTTCTTTGATTTTTATCTTAGGGTTTGTCTACCGTGAAATTAATGTACTGATACATTAAGTAGACTAATTTAAGATCAAGTTAGGCTTGTCTACTTATGCTTGTAGTTTTTTTTTATATTTGTCTTAGGGTTTGTCTAAGATAAATTAATGTACCGATACATCAAAGCAGATTAGTTCGATATAGAAATAGACTAATTTGAGTTCAAGTCAAGCTAGTATACTTAGAAAATTATACAATAGGTTAACATATGACAATACATACAATTACTGTTAAAGGAAAAACATATTGTGTGCCTTCGTCAAAGCAACTGACAGAGAGGGAATCAAGGAATCAGCGATTACCATCAATCAGCACAATTACGGAATCAATCAGTATTTAATATCTTAATGTAATCAATATTTCCGTTGTAATTCTATCCCTATATAAAGGGACTATGAAATGAAATGAGTAGACCAATTTCAATTGTCATTTTACTTTAACAAGTTATCAGCACGCTCAGAGCAAATAGCTAAGAAAAAAACACACTAGTTCTCTACTTTCTCTCTTTCCCAAGTAAAAAAAAAAAAAAAAATTCTGCCGATCTTTAAAAAAATAAATAAATAAATAAATTTGCAGATCGGCCTTCGTCTCCCTCTCCAGACCGAACCGGCCATCGTCCCCCTTTCAAGCTGGTCTTCACCTCACCGGTCAGACCGGCCTCACCTCACCAGCCCTTCACCTCCGTCTCCGTCTACAGCCCAGATCGGCCTCCTGCAAATCCCGCTTGCAGCAGCCCGGCAGTAAGCACCCCACCTTCCATCGCACTGTTGAACCAACCTGCAATCCCACGTCCGGCCAGACCTCCAGATCCTTCTTCGGACTCCTCTTTTCCAGCCCCGACGATCGCTCACCTGCCCAATGCCCCTACTCAGCCTCGGCGCGTGCTAGCCTCCACTACAATCCAGGCGAAGGAGGACGAAGAGATAAAAAGAAAAAAAAATAGAAAAGAAAAAAGAGGGGGATCCGGCCCAAAGTAAGAGTCGGCCTGAAAGAAAAAAAAAGGGCCCGGCAGCCCAGAAAATAAAGAAATAGACCCCTCGGCCCAGAAAAAGAAAAAAAAAAGAAAAAAAAAATAGGGTTTTTGTCCATTTACACCATTTTTAGAGATTTTTTTCCCACTTACCCCACTAAGTTTTTTTAATTCCCTCTTACCCAAAACACTCTAAGGAGGTCTTCCCTAATACCCCATTAAGATTTTTTTTTTTTGTTTTTATTATTTTTTTAATACCATTTTACCCTCACCTTTGTTACTTAAAGAGAGAGAGAGAGAGAGAGAATGGAAGAGAGAGAAACCATAGGGGACTTCACCGGAGTCCGATCATCGGCAGCCGTATTCCCGTCATCGGCCTCCGGATTCAGGCCAACTTCGCCGGAATCCGGTGAGCGGTCACGTGAATCCGGCCAATTTTCGTCTGAATCCGGTAACCGGCCGCCGGATTCCGATCACCGGCTACCACCCACCGGAAAGTTTTTTTGCCCCCTAATAGACGTCTATTGCCCCCCAATAGACGACTATCAGCCATGTATTGCCCCCCAATAGACGTCTATTGCCCTCCAATAAAGGGGCAATAGACGACTATCAACCATGTATTGCCTCCCAATAGACGTCTATTAACCATGTATTGCCCTCCCAATAGATGACTATCAGCCATGTATTGCCCCCCAATAGACGTCTATTGCCCCCTAATAGACATTGCAGTCACTGGAATGAGAACTAATCTCCGTAAAATTAAACAAATAAAACTTTGATTAAGACAAAAAACGATGAGAATACATCAATTCAAAACATTTATTGCCCTTCAATATAGATCTATTGCCCTCCAATAGACACTTTTTTTTTCTTTTTTCTTTCTTTCTGCGCCTTCTGCCCTTAATAAAAAAAATTATTATTACCCGTACAAACCCACTGAAACCAAAAATGCATTGTTAAAAAAAAAATTCAAAGGCAAAAGTTTGTGAGCCTTTTTTGTTCATTACTTCTAGGTTGGAGCAGTGACCTTGCAAGCCCAAAGTTTATGAGCCTCCATTCAGATTTTTTAGCTTGCGTCTGCCCAAAGTTAACCAAAAACAGAAAAAAAATATTGGGCACCTTGTCTTGTTCTTCGCCGGTTGCAGACCAGGACCGAAAGCGAGTTCGCCTCCCGCACTCCAGAAGACCGCTCCCACCGCCGGTTGCAGTCCAATTCCAATACTCTATCCAAAACCCTAACATAGCTCTCCAATTCACCACCGCCATCTCTCAACTCCTTTCTCGAATAATCCAGTAGCTCTGCCCACTCTTCGCTTTCTCCTTCTCTGTGCTCTCCAAATCGAAACTCCTGTGCAGGTTCTCCGAAACCCTATCGATCAAGCTCTGAACTAGCAGCAAAAACTCGGCGCGCAACTGCAGACTGGACGTGGACTAGCAGGTGGTCGGCGACGGCGGTGACTCGGAAGGAGTTCACGAACGAAGCCGAGACCTGCTGCTTGGCGCCGCCGCCAATGTTGAGACTGCCCTGTGGTTCCTAGTCGGCCGCGCCACTTCGAACTTTGATGCTGAACGTCGGAGTCCGGAACCGGATTTTGGAGGGGAGAAAGAGAGAGAGAGAGAGAGAGAGCTCGATCTGCAGAAATGATGAGAGAGGACAATGATGTTGTTTGTTAATTAGGTGGAGGGTAGAAAAGTCAATTTACTTTAAATTGGGTAAGTGGGAATAAAAATTTATTGCTGGGGTAAGTGGGATAATTTTGATTCATTTTGGTGCTTTTGGTCAAGGACCCAAAAAAATAAGGCTTTGAGGTCCACTGCTGAAAAAAAAAAAAGAGGAAGCGGCCTAGTTTTTCTCAAAAACATTGCTACGCACACCTGCATCAACACGCGGGTGTGCTAGGATGGTTTTATTTTTTTTTCGAAACCAAGTATGTTCTCTTTAATTTATTTAATTTCATACTATGATATATTTCATTATTTATTTTCTTGAGCATGCTTTATATTTTATTGTTTATGTTTTTTTCATGAACTTTTGAGCATGTTTATTTAGATAATATTGATCCTCTTAAAGCATGCCTTGTTATTTATGTTTTATATGATTATCTTTCAGCATGATTATATATTTTATTGTTTATGCTTTATTATGAAATTTTGAGCATATTTTTTTATTTACGCTTATATTAATTAGGGTTAAATACTTGTTACTCCCTATACTTTGCTCCAGAAAACAGTTCAGTCCTTCACCTTTTAAATTAAATTGGATAGTCCTTATTCTCTCTGATTCTCACACAACAGGTCCATAATAGGTCTAAAATGACTATTATACCCCTCACTTCCTCTTTTTTTTTAATTAATTTTTTTACTCTCTCTCTCTCTCTCTCTCTTTCTCTTTTTTTTTTCTTTTAGTTTTTTTTAGTTTTTCTGGTTCTCTCTCCCCCCCTCTTCTTCTTCCTCTTCTCCCTCCGCAGCAACTGCCATTCACGGATCCGTACTACCCATTCACCATGCCTATCTCTCACCAGCGCCTGTTCCTCTCCCAAGGCCCCCAATTGTCCACCCAAACAACTCCGCACTCCTCTTCGACCTCAGTATCATACCCCTCTCCACCCTAATCCTCCACACCCCTTCCTCGACATCACCCAGTCCCACCGCTACGCCTTCCTCACTGCCAAACCACCACCACCACCTCAATTAGGTCGTTGGGCTTGGATTTTGATCGGCCCAAGGTTCCGATTCTCCGGCTTCCAATTATGTGGCATGATACTAGATCGAACACTCTCGGAAGCTCTGGGGCTCATTTCTGAGGAGACAGTTCGCCGGAGTGGAAGCTGGGTCTACTGTCAGATCTTCTCCCCAACTGGGTTTTGTTAGAAACTGAACTAGAAAGGCTCGAAATTGGAGCTGGAAGTTGTGGTGCTTTGATTTGATCTTCTTGTCAATTTTAGAATTTGAAATCCAATTCAACCGCCCCTTTGATTTGATCTTCTTGTTTCCTAAATCGAAGCTCACATCGCCGTTCTGGTTTTGATCATCTGTCTCAGTCGAATGTGTGAGTCCATTGAGACGGTGGCAGTGGGCTGGTTGCCGATCTCACCTAACCGGAAGAGAGAACACAAATTGGTAGCCGTAGATGGATTTATAGCCCTTTTCGAACCCTAATTCTTGATCGAGAAAATTGAATACCCAGATGGCAATTTTGACTGAAAAGAAGGCAAAGTTGAATACCCAGATGATGAATTTGACTGAAAGAAGGCTGGGATTTTGATTGGCTTGTTGCTTGGAGTGAAGAGAGAGAGAGAAAGCTAAGAGAGAGAAGCAGAAAAATAAGAAATAAAAAGATAGAGAAATATACAAAAAGAGAGAAAATAATTAAAATAAATAGAAAAAAGATGAAGTGAGGGGTATAATAGACATTTTGGACTTATCGTGTGAGAATTAAAGAGAATAAGGACTATCCAGTTTAATTTAAAAGGCGAGGGACTAAACTGTTTTTCAGGGAAAAGTTTGAGGAGTAACAAGTATTTAATCCTATAAATTATGCCTACGCATGCTTTGTATTATGCTATTGTTTACATTTTATTTTATGTATGATATATTATTGCTGCTATTATGTGTAGTATATAATTTGTTGTATATTTGTGAAATTTGAGCATGTCATGTAGTTTATTTTTAGGGAAAATTTCGCAAACAGTACACCAAGTAAAGACCACTAATAATTCTTATACACAAAGTTTCAAACCAAACATTTCGGTACACGAAATCTGAAACTCGACCCACTATCAGTACACGACGTCAATTTTTGACACAAAAATGTCCATTCTGCCCTCAATTTTTTTTTTGTTATTTTTTTTTCCTTCGTTTTTATCTCTTTCTTCTTCCTTCTTCCGGGCTCACTCCCTCGCTTCCAACGCCGCCTTCCTCACCTCCACGCTCACTCCCTCGCTTCCAACGCCGCCCTTGCGAAGTGAGCTTCTCCCGCCGCTGCCGCTCCGCCTCCACGTGGTTGAGTAGCGTGTCTCGGCCCAGCCCGGGTTTCCGGCCCCGTTTCTTCGGCGTTCTTTTCATCTGGCAGTCGGAATATGCGAAATCCGGGTTTGGGTTCAGAGCTCCGTTCTTCTTCTTGATAGAACCAAAATCATGTTTCTTGTCGTCATTGTACGAGCTGTGATCCTCTTCCTGCACGCCGGCAATGATGCCGATGTCAAAAATGGAGAAGTTCCGGTTGATGAACTAGAGCGGTCTTGTTTCCGGGTCGGGCTGATCTGACCCGAACAACGACTTGGCTTGCTAGATCAACCCCCAGTTCTCTCTGATCAAACCGGAGGAACCCATTTCAAGAACACCGTCGGAAGTTGGGATGCAGGCGATCCCGTGGATTTGGTCCTCTTCGGCTCTCTCGCAATTGTTGAACTGATGCTCGTGGGCCCCGCTCAGCTAGATTGCAGTCCCGGAGCCAAAGGCCTTGCTGGGTACAGAGCCGTCCCCGACGGCGAAAGATCGAGTGAGGGAGTGAGCCCGGAAGAAGGAAGAGGAAAGAGATAAAAGCAAAGGAAAAAAAATAACAGAAAAAAAAAATTATTAAAAAAAAAGAAGAACTGAGGGTATAATGGACATTTTGATGTCAAAAATTGACTTTGTGTACTAATAGTGGGTCAAGTTTCAGATTTCGTGTACCGAAATGTTTGGTTTGAAACTTTGTGTATAAGAATTATTAGTGGCGTTTACTTGGTGTACTGTTTGCGAAATTTTCCCTTATTTTTATATATGCTATGTTTAAATGTGCTATGGTTATTTTTTTAGAATGCAACATATACAATCTGCTTTGCCATGATAATAAAAATTCATGCGCATTATACACACACACTTACTGTGAAAAAGTATTTTCACATAGCATCGAAAAAATGTGACCATTACGAATCTTGGTCTTGAAATCTAATTCGTATGTTTGGAAAATAATTTACGTGGATGTCTTTATGACTGCGTAATTTATATCTTCCCTCTTGTTTATGTAGATGGCTGATCCAATTCGACCTGAATTTGACATCTTGAACTCAGAAGGACTTGAGTACCACCGTTGGGTTTCTGATGTAGAAACTGACTTTGTGGCAAAAGACTACACTGCCACCATTACCGACCCCAAAGATGATGAACTATCTAATAAGGTGAAAGCAAATGCCTTAATATTTCTGAGGTGGCATATTGATACTAGCATACGCTGGGAATATCTACAGCTGAAGACACCCAAAGAACTGTGGAATGCCCTTAAGAGATGTTTTGGGAATATTCATGAAACTTCACTCTCAGAACTGACCTTTCAGTGGAATGAAATTCACTTACTTGACTAAAGAAGGGTAAAAGACTTCAACAAAGACATGTTGCGCCTCAAGGCACGTCTCAATTTATGTGGAAGGAAACTCACTGAAAATGATATGATATGATCCAGATGACTCTTTCCATTTTTCCTACTTCAGCAATTATACTAGCGAACTAATATAGGCTGGAGTATGACAACAAAAGAATCACAACCTTCAATAACCTGATCAACCTGCTGCAAGTGGCTGAGAGGAATGATGAGGTTCTTTTGAGCAACAATGCCAGGCCCATTGGAACAAAGAAAATTCCCGATACTAATTATGGTAAAGTGAAAGGTGGAAAGAACCCCAATGCAAAGGGGTTTAGACGTGTTGATCCCTATCCACGTGGAAATAATGCACCACGTGGCAAGGGATATGGGGGTCGTGATATGGGCCGTGGAGGCCCTCCCAATGTATGGCACAGAGATGGTGGTGCTGGCCCTAGTGGTCATGGAAACAAGGTGCAAAGGGCACCTAAGAACCCTTCAGTCAAACAGGATAGAGTTAGCAATGAACCATGCTATAGGTGTGGAGTCATTGGGCATTAATACAAGAACTGCCAAGCAAGCAACATAGTTGCAGCCACTTATAAGAGATATAGGGAGTCTAAAGAATAAGAAACTCACTATATGGAAGAAGGAGGCCATGTCCCAGATGTCAACCTCACAATTGCAGACCTCAATGGCAATAAGGAACTTGCTCAGTCAATGGATGCACTAGATTTTGACTGACCTGCTTTATCTATTTATTTTCCAAAAACAGTTGTGAAGGCATAATGCCTCATTTTTAATTAGACTATTACTTGGTCTTAAAGTTTATTTCAATAATGGTTTGATAAATTAGAACAAGACCTTGATTTGATTATCGTTGGCTCATTAATAAATTTGGAATTTTATTCTCAAGCACTAAATTTATTCAAATTTATTTACTACACATATTTACATGGTTCGAAATAGCACTATAAAGATGTAAAGCAATACATCTAGAGAAAAATTATTAGAATGAAAAGATTATCATTCTACCAAAATAGAAATACTCTAAAGAATATGAGATATGCTCTGTATGCACCAAGAGCTAATCGAACCTTGTTAAAGTTTCAAAGCTATTTGTGCCAACAGTTATCATGTAAAAACATACCGTGAGAATGGAACTGAATACCTTGATATTACATCTAATGACTGTGGAAGGAAACGCATCTTAGAGAAACTTATAAGTCAATCTAGTGGACTGTACCTCACTACGATTCGGATCATTGAATCCTATACTTTCACAAACAATTAAATGTGGGACACTGACTCATACAGGCTTTTGCATGACTGCCTATGGCACCGAGGTCAAGACATGATGATCCGTATTTTTAAAGAAATCACACGGACATCCCTTCTTTCGAGTGAAAAATGGGAGAAAAATCTTCCACACTGCAAGGTGTCGGTTCTAGTATTGCTCAAATGCAGCCATTGCCTTCTGAAGTACCAGAAGCACTACCTCCCTCCCATTATGCCTCATTGACTATTTCAAAGGCACATCACTCGTTTTGCAAAGCCTGCTCTTTAGCAAAAACAGGATCGAGACCTTCCTATGCTAAAGATACAAAATAAAACATTCCATTCTTATAAAGGATACAAAGAGATATCTATGGACCTATCCATCCAGAATGCGGACCATTCAAGTACTTTATGGTTCTGGTGGATGCTTCGACAATCCGATCACATGTCGTTTTATTGTCCACAAGAAATGCTGTAATAATCCTAACACAGATTATACGTTTAAGGGCTCACCACCCTGATCACCCTATCAAGTCTATAAGGCTTAATAATGCTAGAGAGTTTACATTAAAAGCATTTGATGATTATTGCATATCTATTTGGATCGATGTTAAGCATCCTGTACCCCATGTGCATACACAAAATGGTCTCGCAGAAACCACCATCCACAGGCTATAGATGGTGGCTAGGGCATTGGTTATGCACACCAACCTGCCTATATCTGCATGGGGTTATGCAATATTGCACGCAGCTTTACTTATTTGTTTCAGACCCACAACTAGCCAACCATTTTCTGCGTACCAGTTGGTAACTGGATATGAGCCTTACATTTCACACTTACGCATATTTGGTTGAGCAGTATATGTGCCTATTCCGCCCTCACAGTGCACTACAATGGGTCCTCAGAGATGATTAAGTATTTATGTTGGATACGAATCCCAACAATTATCCGCTATTCGGAAACCTTGACTGGCGATCTCTTTACCGCTAAATTTGCGGACTGTCACTTTGACGAGACAGTCTTCCTGTCGTTAGGGGGAGATAGGAAAAAGGATATTCCAAGGGAACGACAGGAATTGTCGTGGTTTGTCCCCACTCTGTCTCATTTTGATCCCCGCACTTCACAAAGTGAAAGTGAAGTGAAAAGGATAATCGATCTTCAGAACGTAGCAGATTCGATGCCTGATGCGTTTACTGATATCGAAAAAGTGACGAGATCACATATACTAGCTGCAAATGTGCCTGCAAGGTTAGAAGTCCCCAACAAGGGGCACGATGCCGCAGATAGAGGCACTGCAACTGCACTTAGTGGAGGTGTTGTTGAGGCCGTGGCTCCTTAAATGAAGAGGGGGAGGCCACTTGGTTCGATTAACACTTACCCAAGGAAAAAGAGGGCGAGTAAGGCACAAACCAATCATCAATGTATAGAATCCCTCTCATGAGATTGTCTCTGATTATAGTTATGTCCATGAATCAATACTGGAGGACGCTTCGATTTTTAAAATGATTCCAGAGAACAAAGAAATCTCAAAGGATTATGAGAGTGAGTATGAGTTGATAGAAAGATCTTCCATACACATTGATGATATATACTGTTGCTCAAGAAATCATAGAGCTTGATGATATCGAACCACGCTCTGTTGCAAAATGTCAACAAAGAGCATATTGGCCTAAATGGAAAGAAACAATCCAGGCAGAATTAGATTCTCTGACAAAGAGACAGGTATTTGGTCCGATAGTGATAACCCCACCAAGTGTAATGCCTGTACGACATAAATGAGTCTTTGTCAGAAAGTGTAATGAGAAGAATGAAATCCTGAGGTACAAGGCTCGCCTTGTGTCACAAGGTTTCTCACAACGCCCTGGAATTGACTACAAGGAGACATACTCTTCCTTAATGGACGTTATAACGTTCCATTACTTAGTTAGCTTAGTAATTTCCAAAGGACTAGAAATGCAGCTCATGGATATGGTTACTGCATATCTCTATGGGGATCTAGATTCAGAGATATATATGAAAAGTGCTTGATGGCCTTACATTACCCAAGTCAAGTGACTCTAAACCACAGAGTGCGTTTACAATTAAGTTGAAACGCTCACTTTATGGATTAAAACAATCCAGGTGGATGTGGTATACCCATCTAAGCAGTGACTACTTGATTGGGAAGGGATATAAGAACGATGAATTATGCCCCTGCGTATTCATAAAGAAAACAAGTTCCGGATTTGCAATTGTAGCAGTATATGTCGATGATATGAACATAACAGGTACTCTTGATGAAATAAGAGAAACCGCGAGCTACTTGAAATCTGAATTTGAGATGAAGGATCTTGGGAAAACTCGATTCTATCTAGGCCTTGAACTAGAACACCGAGTTTGTGGAATACTATCCACCAGTCTGCATATGTCCAAAAGTCAGGCAATTTAACATGGATAAAGCGCATCCTGCTAACACTCCCATGATCGGTCGAAATTTGGATGCAAGGAAAGATCCATTTCGTCCAAAGGAAGATGACGAAGAGGTGTTGCGAGCTGAAATTCCCTATCTAAGTGCAATATGTGCATCATTGTACTTAGCCCAATGTACTCGACCAGACATTGCATTCTCAGTGAACTTGTTAGCTAGATTTAGCTCAGTGCCAACGCAGCGTCACTGGAATGGTATCAAGAACATTTTTCGATACTTAAAAGAAACCATTGACTTGGGACTGTTCTTTCCCTACAGAGAGACAAGAGGGACCACATATGGAACTGCAATCCCTAAAGGAAATGTTGATGGCAAAAGCGCCACTCACTACACTGAAATACCAAATGACGTTTTGGTTGGTTTTGCTGATATTAGGTACCTCTCTGACCCACATAAAGGTCATTCCCAAAATGGTTATGTATTCACCATTGGGAACACGGCAATATCTTAGAGATCAACCAAGCAAACCCTTGTGGCTACCTCCTCGAACCACTCAGAGATCATTGCTCTACTTGAGATGGTTCGTGAGTATATATGGTTAAGAGCTATCATTACACATATTCGAGGGACTAGTGGTTTGAGTTCTACCATTGAAGAGCCTACTTGCATTTATGAAGATAATGCAGCTTGCATTGAACAGATGAAGCTAAGATATATCAAGGGGATAATACAAAACACATATCTCCAAAGTTTTCCTACAATCAGCAATAACAGACCCTCCTCAAGATTCAAGTGAATCAAATAAGATCTAAGGAGAATGTGGCAGATTTGTTTACCAAATCACTGCCTAAGGCCACATTTGAGAAACATGTGAAAAGCATAGGAATGCGAAGTTAGGATGCGTGGGAGGCCCGTGGGTGCGAAGGATGCTTTGGCACAACCCAATCCTTTGATCATCGACACTCAAAATCCATCTCATGATAATCTTCCGGGTTAGGGTTATCGTTAGGGGATGTCTCAACATTAGAACCTATTCCTAAGAATATAGAGCTCTATGAAAATTACACTAGTCTACATGAGACGTGGGATAGAAACTCCATCATAATTGATGATGTAGTTGCGCATGAGTTTGTTGAGTCTGATCATATCGAACCACGCTTCGTTGATGAATGAATGCCAACATAGAGAAATTTGGCCTAAAAGGAATGATGCGATTCGGGTTAAGTTGGATTCTCTAATGAAGAGGAAGGTTTTTGAGCCAGTGATGCCAACACCTCCTAACATAAAACTTGTTGACTAATGGGTCTTCGTTAGAAAGCGTGATGAGAAAAAGAGATTGCAATCTCGCCTTATGGCACAAGGATTCCCACAAAACTCCTTGGAATCGACTATGATGAGACACATTCTCTCGTAATGGATGTCATTGCACTCCACTACCCTGTCAGTTTGGTAGTTTCCGAATAACTGAACATGCAGCTTACGAATGTGGTCACTACGTATCTCTATGGGGATCTAGATACAGAATATATATGAAGGTTCATGGTGAACTTCATTTACCCAAGTCAAGTGGCTCTAGACCATGGAGGGCGTTTGCAATAAGGTTGAAACGCTCACTAAAGTGACTACTTGATTAGGAAGGGATATGCCCGCGCGTTTCCATAACAGGTTTCGGATTCTATCGCGGTTCATGTTGGACATGATCTTCATTAGATGCCCTTAAAGAGTTAAGGGAAACCGCTGAACACTTGAAATCCGAGTTTGAGATGAAGGATTTTGGGAGAACACGATTATGTCTCGGTTTGAAACTTGAGCATCGTGTTGATAGATGCTTAGACATTTTGACAAGGTCAAGCCTTCAAGCACCCCCATGATCGTCTGTAGTCTTCATCCTGAAAAGGATCCTTTTCATCTAAAAGATGATGACGAAGATGTGCTAGAGGCAGGAGTGTCTTACTTGAGTACAATAGGAACATTTTTATACTTAGCTCAATGTACAAGACCGGACATCTCATTTGTAGTGGACTTGTTAGCTAAGGTATAGCTCTGCGCCAAAGCGACGCCATTGGATTAGTGTAAAAAATATCTTTCGATATTAGAGATGTATGACTGATATGGATATGATCTATCCCTACAGAGAGATTATGGATTTGGACCCATCCCACACCAGGAACGCCGCCAACACTGGCATGTGTCCACTATCCCCATCCCAAAACGACATGTGTTTTGGAAGGTTTTTCTGATATTGGGTATCTCTCTAACCCATACAAAGGTCATTCCAAAACTAGTTAAGTGTTCACCATGGGTAAAGACCATGATATCTTGGAGGTCTACAGAACAGACCCTTGTCGCTGTATCTTTGAACAATGCAGAGATTATTACTCTTCACAAAATGGTTTATGAATGTTTATGGATTGGATCCATAATTACCCATGTTCAAAAATTTATGGTTTGAAGTCTACCACAGATGAGCCTACGTACATTTTAGGATAATTTTTTTTCGTTTTGAACAAATGAAGCAAGGCTACATCAAAAGCGACAACACCAAGCATAATCAGCAACAACAGACTCTCATCAAGATCAAAGTGAACTAGGTTCAATCTGAGGACAGTATGACAGACTTGCTCACTAAGGCATTGCCTAAATTCCACTTTCGAGAAACATGTTGGTAGCATCGTCTGCGGAAGTTATCCGAACTCTAATTACTGTAGTCATCGGGGGGAGATGCAGACATTAGGGAGAGGTGTCTATATGTATGCTCTCGAAATGTGAAGGGTGTGTTGTGCTCTTTTTCCCCTTCGACCGATGTTATTTTTGTCCCATTGGGTTTTTGTTACTCAGCAAGGTTTTTAGCGAGGCAACGAGAGAAGCACCGCGTTTGGGCGACACAAGGGGGACTGTTCAAGTAAATCCCTATTTGTGTGTCTGGCCCAAACTCTAAGTTACTTGACCTAGTGGTAATAGGGTTATAATTAGAGAGAATCTCGGAGAATATCGTAGAGATATCCATTCATTGTATGATTACCTTTCCTTGTACAATTCAGAATCTATGCATTGTAATCCTCTATATAAAGAGGCCCCTATTAACAATGAGAACACATTAATTCTCTCTCAAATATCGTTTCCCTAAAATAGTATTTGTAAAAAATCATATATATGCAGTTTGTGCTGCATCCTACTCCTTTTGTTTACCAATATGTTAGCTTACATGTGCTCGTTCTAGTTCTATACTAGGCTTATCTGATCTTTTAAATGCTTTACTTTTCGTTTTTCTTCCTCTATATGCCGACAACACATATAGACCAGTTAATATACTCAGGTGTTGGTGGCTTGTTTTCAACTTTTCTTATGATTTTGCTACTCAACCTCTAGTTTTGTAGTCCAAGTATTTGTTATTTTTGTTTAGCTAGCATGCTATTCTACTAATTGTTTACAATACTCATCTGGTTGCATTGAAAATGCTACATTTTGGATAACAATGCTTGGTTGTGTCTTTCGATCAGAGGAAAGAAGGAATATGGGTTTAATTTATACCATATCAAAATTGAGGTTTGACTAATACCCATTGCTAAGTAGTACTGATTAACAGAATTTGCTGTAATTTGGTATGTTCATGTTTCTGAAAGAATATGGTGTCTCGGTGTGTAAAATAAGGATGTTTCTCAAATTAGATTGGATTGACTATTCAACAGAATTCACGAAGGTGATTATTGTCACATGACTTGCCTAGATTCCAAATCTTCTCTACTTTTTAAAACTTCCTAGACGGACATAATAGACTTAAATAAAGATGTTTCTCAAATAAACTTTAACTAAAACGCAACTTGGTGCAATATATCATAAGAAATTGTGATCTGACCTAGCCGCGTGCGACTAGGGTTTCTTTTCTCTGTAAGAAGTATTATCTACCATCCATCCTTAATAGATATTTTGAGTTGGAATTGCATGGGGATCTGCAATACCACAATAACTAGGGCTTTGAGGGACTTGTTCGCTCAAAATCAGCCACAAATTGTTTTCCTCATGGAAACAAAGATCAGTCAGATGCAGGAGTTTAAGACACTGCATAGGGAACTAGGGTTTGCTCATTCAAAAGAAGTTTTGAGTGAAGGACAATCCGGAGGGTTAGGGCTCTTCTGGACAAATGATGTGGAGATTCTGGTTTGAACATTGTCGGCTCACCATATTGATATGGAGGTACGATCTGGACCAGGGGAACCATGTTGGAGGCTAACGGGTTTCTATGGATATGCTCGTACCTACGAGCGAGATTTATCATGGCAGTTGATCCGGATTTATGTGATTTGGATTCTCTACCTTGGGTTATCATAGGAGATTTCAATGAGATTTTGAACAACGGTAAGAAATTAAACGGTCCTGTACGTCCAGAGAGTCAAATGAGAGGTTTTAGAGATGCTCTGGGGTATAGTGATCTAGTTGATTTGGGCTTTCAAGGTGCAAAGATGACATGGTGGAATTCGGAGACTCAACTGAGATTAGATAGGGCAGTTGGAACGGCTACCTGGACTGACATTTTCGGTTTTTCTAGGGTTAGGAATCTACCTCCAAGTGACTCAGATCATTCTCCTATTCTATTGCAAGCAAGTACCGTGCCTTTACCTAAAAGAAAGAGGAAGAATAATCTGATTGGGCTCTTTGATTATGACGGAACTTGGAGAGATGATGATGACGGCATGGAGAAGGTGGTGACTGATTATTTTTCAAAAATGTTTACTGCTACTGCTCTTGATGCAGAGGTGGTGGAGAGAACTTTGGCAGCAATTCAACCTTGTGTTACCAATGATATGAATCAACAGTTGTGTGCACTGTACACTGAGGAGGCAGTGAGAGTGGCTTTGTTCCAAATGTATCCAACAAAATCCCTTGGTCCTGATGGAATGCCTCCGTTATTCTTCCAACATTACTGGGAGTCTATTGGAAGAGATATTACTGAGGCTGTTCAAAACTTCTTGCATACAAGATCATTGTTGAAGCAAATTAATGTTACACATATATGTTTGATTCCTAAAGTGAAGCAGCCTGAGACAATGGGGGACTTGAGACCTATTGCACTATGCAATGTGATTTATAAGCTCTGCTTTAAGGTAATTGCAAATAGGTTGAAAGGTTTTTACCTGAGATTATATCACCTTTCTAGAGTGCCATTGTGCCTGGACTATTGATCACAGACAACATATAATAGCTAACGAAGTAGCTCACTTTGTTCACAATAAAGAGAAGGGCAGCAAGGTTATATGGCTTTGAAACTGGACCTTAGTAAGGCCTATGATCTTATGGAATGGGTTTTCTTATGTAAGGTAATGCTGAGATTTGGATTTGATCAGAATTGGATCGAAATTGTCATGCAATGTGTGAGTTCTCTCAGATACTCTTTTCTAGTCAGAGGTAAACCTAGAGGATTGGTGATTCCTTCTAGAGGATTGAGGCAGGGAGACCCCCTTTCACCCTACCTCTTCTTGATTGGAGCAGAAGGTTTTTCTGAAACGTTTGGGACCACTGCCAGGGATTGCTATTTGTCGGAATGCTCCTTCTGCAAATCCACAGTCATCGATTGCACACTTGGTAATACCCTCTTATCATTCTTTCCCTTTCTCAGCCTTTTCGAGTTTATTTCTTTGAAACCTTCATCGCCTGCTTGTTTGATTTCAGAGTAGCACCTCTTCTTGCTCTTCAATTTCAATTTCAATTTCAAATCCTGTTTCTGATCATCATGAAGTGGGTCTGGGTTTACAACAATACCAGAATCAAGGGAAGTAGAGCAAGAATAAGAAGCAGTACTTATAGTGGTAGAGACGCAGCGTTTGAATTTGATGACGATCGTTTGCTTATGATTCTGCTTTTGCATCCCTCTAGATCCAGATCTCTTCTTTTTGGGAAAACCAAGTGAGAATGCTGCTTCTGGTTTGTTCCCATTGATACGTGCAAAAGCATTCACCAATTTAAACCCTGAAAATGTCGAGTGTTAGTATAGGATAAGCATGGATCGTTCTAAACCAGGGATTGAGAGTGCTTACATGTGAAATGAAAATAAGAGAAAGAATTTACAAAACAAACAAAAATAACAAGTATATATAGACAACAATTCGAAATTTACAAAGAATCCAAGTTATAGTCAAATTAGAAATCCATATACAACAAAGAATACTAATCATATACAAAATAGAAAACCAAATTCAATTAGAAAACAAATTCTAAACTAACACGAATTAGAAATCGAAATACAACACAAATACAAACAACAAATCGTAATTAAACTCAAACTACACAAATCCACATACAACACAAACTCTAACAAGTTAACATCACAATTACAAATCCTAAAACACTATTCACGGAATTAAATTATATTTTCAGATTATATACATATTATTTAAGTTTACATGCTATCTAAAAATCCTAAAATTAATTTTATATATTTACACAAACAAGAAAACATAAAGATGGGGGGGGGGGGGGGGGGGGGGGTTTGAAGATTAAAAACAGAAAATTTCCAGAAAATAATAAAGATTAAAATTGTTTCTATACAAAGGTGGGAAAAGAAGAATTTTCGAAGAACAACTTATCAAGAACCATTCAAGAATCAATATTTTCATGCATCCTTTAATCTTTCTTTTAATTACCATGGAAAGGTATCAACCAAGAACACAAAGATCAAAGCAACCATTGTCCCCTTTTAACTTTCTTTCTTAAGTCAAATCTAAATAGCAAAGCACCAAATCAATTTTATTTTGAAAAGTTCGATATCACACACTCAAAGCAACTATGTTGAAAAATCCCATTTTCAAATCATTAAGTTCAAGAAAGAATCAATAGACATGTAAATCCAAGCATGTCAAAACTCATCATCACATGCACAATCTGATTTCGACTCAAAGCAAGCCTTTACTACTTATTCGAATTAGGGTTACCAAGCATAAACCTAATTACTAGCAAATTACATGCAAGTCTTCCTATGTTTGCAACCACAAGAACGTTCCATGTAATGAAGCACAAAATCAGATCATCAATCCATGCATTCGGCAATTAATCAAGACAAAGGACACATAAACACATCAAACATTGAATAGAACATCAAAATTGCATTCGAAAACAGATTTGCATACTCAAAAGATTCGGTTTACACATAGAAAATCCTAAGCAGAAAATCCATCTAACAATTTTACAAAACTGTGAGTTATATGTATGATAGAGCATATGAACAACCCTTAATCACGTCCCAAGGTCCAAAGCAGTTCCTTAGCACGGCAACAAGTGAAGATCACGGTGGTGGAGGGTGATGGCACGGCTTTGCTCCTTGAAGATTGTGAAAACCTGAAACTAGAGAGCAAACAAGTGAGAATCGAATTTGTGGAGAAAAGTGTTAACCTTGAAACGTCTAATACACAAGGTATTTATAGGAGGACGTCCCAAGGCTCTCCCAATCCGTTTCTACTTGGTTTCTCTTAGTTTGTATTGATTTAGGACTTCTTTCTCACAAAATAGATTTCCGGCAGGATTGACCTCAGTCCACTAAAACGGCCATAACTTCCTCTAGAAAATAGCTATTGATTAACCGTAAAAATATCTGGAAACTAGACATCTGTAGCTTTCCAATAATATAAAGATCATAATTTTCTGAGCTCTGAGTGATTTTTGACACTCCATTGAAGTTGACTGATCTGCACAGGCAGATTTCCGAATCTGTAATGATTTCGACTGTTAAAGCACAAGTTGAGTCCAATTCGGTTTTCCTTTGCATCACATGCCTCTCACATGTCTTCCACGCCTATTCTGAAGTAGAAACGTCAAGAACTATGTTTGAGCCCAAACAAAAGTATTTTTGGCAGGACCCTTTGGTGGGTTTGAGCCAGCGGGCCGATACCTGCGGCCAAAAAATAAGCCTACTCGGGTTTGGGGTATAGCTTCGCCCATTCTGCAACCCATAAGGAAAACGAAACCTTATTGGGATCAAGTAGCAGAGATTGAATAGGAAACTTCAATTAATAATCCTTCTAAGGCAAGGAGCAGTCAAAACCCTAGGTGTATAAATACAGGGTTAAGCGGGGGCAAAGTTAAGGACCTCTCTCTCGAATCAATCAATCCCAGCGATTATAAAGCCTCCCCGGAGCAAACCTTCAACCCTGTTGAAACCCGGTGACCGTACTCTCAGTCCTAGTCTCTCAGAGCCGACTGTCAGTGCTACTGCCACACAGATACTACCAGCGAAGCAAGGGTAACGCCCTCGCAACCCAGCGAAGCCAAAGCTTTGGCAAACCCCGTGCTTTCTCAAGACTTCCCAGTGATTGCTCTGCTCAACCTACAACGTTGAGTATCGATTTTGGTGACCGAAGAGATCACACCCAAAGTCCTTATCCGTAAGGTAAAAGTCCTTTCCCGAAAGGCTAAAGAAGAACCCTGTGACGAGGTTGGTGCTCTCCTCGTAAACAGCGCTTGAAGAAGAAGTCAGGTCAAGGGACTACCCTGACGACTGCACCCCGTGGTGCTGGCATGCCTGCGCAATCACATGCTCAAAAGAGATAGTTTGCACACCAACTGGTTTTGGAGCCAAACAAACTCCCTAGAACCTTCAATAATCTCACGGCAATTTCAATCCAAACTCAACAAGAAGTCCAAATTCCACATTGCTTTGTAATTCGAATCTCTTGATGCTTCCTCTTCCATGTGCACAACATATGACCTTCTTGAGACTTCTAGATGCTTCATGGACATTCCATAGACTTCTCCTAGCTTCCACAGGTCTCCTAGTACGAGTAGAACTCCATATGCAATTAGGTTTCCTAGTTGAATACAAACTTCTTTTCTGCGATTCTTTGACACTCTTTCGGAATCTTCTTGAGTAATCCTTATCCAACAGGGACTCCTCGTCACACTAGGATTCCTTATCTGAGTAGAATTGGGTTTCCTCATCCAAGGAGAACTTCTAATTTCCGCGACTTAAGAGTTTGAATCCAAGTCAGCTTCTGATTCCTACTCCAACTAGGATTCCTTTTCCTAGTGAAATAGGGAGAACTTCCATTTATTCATTTCTTCTCATTTCTGCGCCACTTGTGCATTCCTTAGTCATTTTCGGACCTTGAGACTCCATTTTACCTGAAAAACACTAACTAAGTTAAATTGATCAAGATAAAGGAAATAACTTAGCAAAATATAGGGTTTAATAATTATAAACGTTGCATTTTATGCTCCTATCACCTATTCATCATCAACTCCTTCAAAACCATCTGGGTCAGAAGCACTTGTTGCTCAGATGGGTCGATGGCCATGGCTTTCACATCATCAACCATTTTCAAGAAAGACCCATAAAGCCTGGTCTCATTTTTCCTCAAATCTTCAATCTTGATCACCATCTTCCTCCTCCTCTAACTCCTCAACCCTAATTCCTTTATTCGTCTTCTTTTCTTAGAGAAAAAATTGATCCCCAAAGATTGAATCTTTAGTCAAGATTACTAGTGGGTATCGGAGATTGAACAAAAATCGGAATTGGGTATTCGCCAACAACTATAGAGACAAATTGATTTTGGGGTTAGGGTTTGCAAATTGCAAGGGGTAGAAGAAGATGGAGTAGAGTTTCTAATTGTATGCAATTTAGATTATTTATCCTAATCCTCAGCGGATTCACACGCTCAGTCTAACTGCGTTTTCCTGCACTTCCTATGCTTAATTGCAACGGCTACATTTTTGAAAATAATTATTATCATTTTCCTTTTTTTTTTAGAATGGTGAATAATTATTTTCTTAAAAAGAAATAATATCCACATGAAAAAGGAAGTAAACTTTATCTAATTTCTTGAGTGGTTTCAAAATTAATATTAGAACAATACACACCCGATATGGGAGTGAATAATTATTGACTAGCATGGGGAGGTTTTTTTTTTTTTTTTCAACTGCGTGTGGGGAGGTAGTAAAAGTAGTGGGGAGTTTCTACTACTTTTATTTTAATTTTGTTTTTATTTTAATTTTATAAATTGACTTTATTATCCTTATTAATTATTTCTTATTCAAAGTTTTTTATTATATGAAAGGTAAATTGGTAAAAAAAAATCAGTTATGAAGAGCAAGCTTTCTTCTCTTAATAATTGTATAGATTAAATAGTTATGGAAAGCTTTTTTCAAAATAAGTGGGGAGTTAATACAGATAGCGGGAAGTTTTGTCTTAGATGAAATGCACATAGTGGGTAAGTGGGAAGTTATTTGTAGATAAGTAAATTATTGTTTAGGGTAATTATGGAAAAGTCATATTAGAGTGTGAAATGATAAAAAAGTGACCTAGTTTCCCACTTGATAAAAAGATCCATAATGAATTGTTAGTAATATTAATTTAGTCCTTATGAATAATGAAGTGATGTTAAAAAAGGTCAGTTTTTAATTTTTTATTATTTCAATTCTGCCCTCAAATACATGTTTGGAGAGAGACTCTTCATATCTAATTCCTCCTCATCCTTCCCCTCTTTCCTCTCTGTTAATCTCACTGCATTATCTACTTCACTTTTGACTTTCCACAGGTTGAACCAGAGGTCGGAGATAAAGTTCCTTCGAGAAAAAAATTCACGGTCTTTTGCTCTCTCACTCTCGAGATCTCAAACAATTTTGATTGGTTTCTTTGGCCGTGATCCTCCAAAACATTTCTCCATCAGCGAGAATGGAAGGACTCTAAAGTCTCCAGCGACGATGCCTTTGCCGAGATCTGCAACAAGTATGACCGATACGACGTTGACAAGTAGATGGACTCTAACATTTTCGGCAACGATGCCTTTACTCGTCTCTAATCTGCCGTCGAGTCCGACATTGAAGCTGCTCTTTAAGTTCAGTCTCTTTCTCAGTTTCTTTCAGATTCAAACTGTGTGTTTCAGAGCGATGAAATCTCTTTAAGAGTTTAGAATTTCGAATCTCTTTGAAATTGACTAGAATTTTAGTTATGATTTGGCCATATTTTTTAAATTGAGACTGAATTTTGAGTAATTTTGATATGCAGAAAGTAGGGCTTGCTTCAAAAGAGAAAAGCACGGAATCTGCAGTTGCTTTGAATGCCAAGATTCGCCTGACCAAGGCTCGATTGCTTAAAGAGGTTCCTACGTGAAGAAGGTTGGCCTCTGCTGTTTGAATCAATTCTATTATCGTGCTTCTTCGTAATTGTGCATTTCATAAAATTGTTAGAGAAATTGATGTTTAATTACTGTATTCTACTCATTGAAAATTGAAAGATGATTGCAGCTCGGATACGGTATTTTAGTACTCGAAGTAAATTGAAGTGGAAGAACATGTGTAGTTGAGTTGTCAATTTTGCTGTTTAGTATAGAATTCCTGATTGCTTAGGTTAAAGCAATATTGCTAGGGAAAATCTATTTTGATGTGATAGGGATAGGGAAACAAGATGGGATGAAAAAGGTGGGCATTGCATATATTTCCTTCCATTTTATCTGAGTTGAACTTCTTGAACTTGTTAGAATTGTGTTATTCAAAATTATTTGAGTTGTTATGAGTAAAGCTTTTGTTTGATGTTAAAACAAAACAGTTCTAGGGGTTGTATTATGCTAGAGCTGATTCTTCTGCCTCTTCTAATTTTACCTATTGTGCATGTGCATGAAGAATTCTCAAGCTAGTATGATGATTTCATCGATAAACTTGAAAACTTACATGTGAGTAAACCATTTTGATTACTCAAACGAAAACTCTAGGCTCACATGCCCATGAAGGTACTCCATTCTCTCTTAGTTTTGGCCCTGTCTGTAATTTTGTGCTCAAATTGTTCTAAAATTTTATCAGATCGTGACAGAATTATTATACTAGATTCTGGGTGGGTTAAAGACATGATCTTTGACTTTAACCCACATACAGTTTTATGTATTGCCTAGTATCACTTGTCTTTTAACTTTTAACTACTGCAGTCCTCTTGAATATCTACCTATCACTTTCTGGGCCTATGTTATTCAATAGAGTTAATTAGATGGTGGTTGTCAGAGTGGAACATGCTTCCAGTTGTTTAGTGTATTCATTTTTTGTTCTTTGAATAGTTATTACACCATCATGATTGTCGAATGAGTTGGTTCAAGGCTTGTTTACAAAAAAAAGACAAAGCTGGAAGAAACCATAGTTTTGGTTGGAAAAAAAAAAGGCCTATGTAGAATTGAATTGATTGACAACAAGCGCAATCAGTTTCCGCTCTTGCATATGCTTTTACATTTAGAACTAAAAATGATGCCTCTTGGAAACGATCTTGTAAATTGAAATGTAAAGGCCTTCTTCTATGGATTTTTGTATCATTCTTTACTTTCCACTCAGTTTTGAGCATTTCTATGTGCTGAGATTAAGATTGGTGTAGTCTAGTTGGAATGAAGTTGGAAGCAAGCATATTTATCAATTATGGTTTATTTGGAACAGGTGAGACGTACACTACTTATGCTGCTTTATGACTCCCGTAATGATGAAGGGATTAACAACTTTTTCCAGGAGGTTCATGAGCTTTTATATCAGGGAAAAAAATGCAACACAGTACCTGACCTTTGGCCCATTAGTAACTTTAGTATCTGATAAAAAAAAAATATCACTTTGGTACCTGAAGTTCGGACCCCGACCCAACTTTAGTACCTAAAACACTGTTGGCCGTTACGGCGTTTGGTAGAGGGCAAACTTTGAGGGGTATTCTCGTCCCTTCACTCAATATCTCCTTCTTCTTCTTCTTCTTCCTCATGCTCTATTCATCTTCTTCTTCCTCCCAACTCTCCCTATTTCTCAGTCTTCAAAGTTCAAACTTAGTTTCACCTCTCAAGCTTAAAATTTCAATTTATCCGTCTCTCTCAATCTTGAGTCAATTTCAAGAAGCCAAAAGCTGTAGCTAGACTCTTGACTGGACTGCAATTTCCAGATTTCTAAATTCGGGTGTTTCCTTCAAACCCACTTGAAGAACCTAATTAAGTTCTCCTCCACAATAAGTGGAGTTTCAAGTACTTTAACCACAGATTCTTCATTAAAGTCAAATCCAAATCTCTGAAACTAGACTCAAGAGACCATCAGCACTACTATGAAGCAGAGACAAAAATTAAAGCCTCTAATTTATCCACATCAATCTCATGAACCTCTTCCTCTTTCCCTACCTCTCCAATTTCAATAAATCCCAGTTGTTCTGAAACCCCAGCCACCCCATCCCCAGGGAAAAATGGGCCATCTGGGCAGCGAGAAGAGTAAAGAGAGGAGCTTTGTCAAACAGAGGGAGAAGCCAAGGCCTGAACTTTTTCTCTTTCATCTATCTCTTAACTTTTTCTCTTTCATCTCTCTCTCTCTCTCTCTCCCCCTCTCTCTCTTGTCGGAACCGAGAACTGTGAGATTTGCAGAAGTGAATAATGGAGGAGAGATAAACTTTTAACGGCGCCGGAGAGGAAAGAGATCACTAAGATGCCGGCACTGCCGGATTAACCGCAAGGAGGTGATAAAGCTAGCGAGGCCAAGAAAGTATAACCCTGATTTTCTCTCTACTTCGTTTCTATTTCACTGATTCGACCGGAGTCGTGAAACCTGCAAATGTAATTGACCAAGAAGAGAGGTCTGATTCTGAAGTTGCCGGGCGGGACAGTGGTCGGGTTCGACTCATCTGAGGTTGTTGACTACAATAATGGTGGACGTGAGACACTGTGTTGTCCAGGTTCGATTCACCCTCTCTCTTCTTCCTCCTCCTCCAGCCTCAACAGCCCCACCTTCTTCCTTCTCATGCATTTGGCGAAGAATGGTGAGATGGGTGCCCAGAGCAAATTTCTGGGTGCCGGGATAAGATTTGGACCAAAAAGTGGAGGAAACAAAAAACAAATAATATTAAAGACTCAAATTACCCATTTAGCCTTTATTATATGTCAATTGACTAACGCCGTAACGGTCAACAGTGTTTTAGGTATTAAAGTTGGGTCGGGGTCTGAACTTCAGGTAACAAAGTGATATTTTTTTTTTGTCAGGTACTAAAGTTACTAATGGGCCAAAGGACAGGTACTGTTTGCAATTTTTTCCCTTTATATCAAGACTCTTCTTAATCCGACCTACTTGCCTGGTTCACGAATAACATCATCACATTTTGATACCAAAGTTCTGTAAGGCTCATGCATCTTGCATGGGGGACAACCTGTTGATTTTGTTTCATAATGAGGTTGAAGTTTCCAAATACAGGGTATTCAAAAGTGTTTTCCCCCATATTTGTCCTTAGTATTGACATTATAAAGATCTATAGATCTCCATATTTAGGTGCTGGTGTATTACAAACCATTTAATTATTGTGTTCATACATATATCCCATGGATTGAAGATTATTTTGAGGTGGTGCTGCATATATTTATTATACACAATAACGTTATAAAAAAGAAAATATAATATAAAAATCTTGTCTTTGGCAGATAAAGCAGCCTTTTGATTTGATGCATTAACATCAAGTTTAAGATATATGATTTTTGTCTTTGTGAACCAAAAACTGATCAGGATGGATTTTGTTTTTGTCAGTGACTTGTCAGTGACATGCAATATGACATGGTCAGTGACTTTGCAAGTAACTTGCCAATTTCAGTGAGATGGCCAGTGATTTGTCTACATGGCCAGTTACTTATCCAATGACATGCAATATGACATGGCTAGTGACATGCCAATTTCATTGACATGGTCAGTGACTTGATCAATATTGGACATAGCCAGTGGCAAGGTTAAACAATAACTTCGCCAGTGACAGAGCCAATGATATGACCTGTAACTTGGTTAGCCAGGAATTGACAGTGACATAGTCATGGACGTGTATAACAATGACATGGTAACTGACATACAACTTGACCAGTGACATCGTTAGTTACATAAAAATGATTGTCAGTGACATGATCAGTTACATCGTCAGTTACATGGTATATGTTCAGTTACATGATCAGTTACACGGTCAGTTACATGGTTTTAGAAACCACTGAAGCAAATAAAGAAAAACTTACCATGATGACCAAAAGCTAGATGCAACTGTACCTTTAAAATGAAGCATTCAGCATAAAATCTATTCAGAGCTACTTGGATTTTGAAAAGTTCCTTATGTAGATGCTAGTAAATTGTCATTGTCAAAATCCCTGTTAAATCAATACAGTCCACTGGATGCATAATTGTATATGTATATATAGATGTTGGTAATACAAGATAATTTATCAAAGCCATTGACTTCTTCCACTACTGCACAACATTTTTCTCCTATTTCAATGAATGCATATCCTCTTGAAAATGATGCACATAACTTCTTAATAACCTTGAGGTCAAGAAGTACAACTTCTGACTTCCGAGGTCTTCAATTTGAATTCTTTTTGCAGCCAGCATTAGTGTACTACTAAGTAATGACAACTCCAAAAAAAATGACATTGATTGACAAATTGTAAATCATGCTAGAGTTACAGTACAGACTCATATTTCTTCCTTCACTTATGTTACAGTATTCAACAAAGTTTCCAACTGATGCCCATGAAAAGAAAACTCAAGCTTCAAAGCAATAAAGTGATATCATAATAACAAACCTAATTGATCATAATAACAGCATTTTCACACTGCATATCTCTACAAATCAAAGGACTAGCGCTCATCAATTACATACAACTAAACTGTCCTAGATTCCTATAAAATTTGCGGCAGTGTGTATATATATATATATATTGAAATCACTAATCATGCTATGTATATGAACTATTATCAAGATATTTATTCAACAATTCATCGAGAACCAAATGTCCTAAAATCTAAGAAAATCAAACCTAATCAATTTTTCATGATCAAACAACAAAATTCTAATAAAATTACATGAGGCCCTAAGCGAATTAAAGAGTATCAACGGCAGCGATAAACGAGAAACTAGCAGTAATAGGATTAAAGTAGTAATACAGACTATGATGAGATAAAAAAGGGTGGCCTGGTCAACCTTGACGAAGTTGGCATTCCAGTTCCTGAGGTCATCATTGCCAAAGGAGGAGGAGAGGTCAACTAGAGGAGGAAAGTGGAACCAAAAGCGAGTCTTGCTCGGTAATTTCTGCCTCCTTCGGTTTTTGAGCCACAACCTGTAATCAAAATTAAATCAGATATAGAAAATCAAAGATACAATCAAAATGAGAGTATCATATCCTCAAATTAGCATTACTACAAATGAGAAATAATCCACTGCACCTCCAAAATTGAAAAACAATTTGTAAATACAGGTGAAATGAGGAAGCTAAAAGATCAAATGTAAACCAAAAATGTTCACCACAGCTTTCACATGCACAAAAATATTGTAGAGTATGAAGTTCCAAAAACATCTTGGCTGCAAATAAACACTTACTCAAGAGCTTTCCCTGTCTGTGTATCATTGTGGAAACTACTCCATTGTTAACTTTTAGGACAACTGTTGTCAAGTCAATATTCGCATGGCAAGAAGATCCATGGCACATTTATGAAACATTGAAAAAGTAGCTGCAGGATAGCATATGCTTTAAGTATGGGGCATGGAAAAGACCTGCATATCACCACATTACTCAGATAATGCACTTCCTATCTGATCATTGATAAACTAAGTAGTTCCACATGCACAAATGATGATAAAGATTCTTATAATCACCACAATGAATAACAAATTAACGGAACCTCAAAACTATGCAAGTATCCATCTTATCATTTCCATTAAGCCGAAAATTAGTGATAAGAAATTCACACAGACTGAAAATCGATTTGTCCATCACAACTAAATTGTAAAAGAATTCTGACAAACTAACACCGAAGTAAATAAAAAGAAAAAGGCAAGTTCATCCTTTCAAAACGAAAAAACTAACTCTTTCGAAACCTCGAAATGATCCATACGATCATCTCTATTAGCACGAAGATTAGTTATGCAAGTTTGCTACTGAAAACTGCAAAGTGCAACTTCAAAACTAAAGAATCGGAATGCCCAAAAACTAACACGATCAAACCAGTTTCCAGCAACAATTACAGTTCAAATTTTACTTCAACAATAAAACCTAGGCTTACCTTGATGGTGAGGTCAAGAGGGAGAGCCCAGGAGATGGAGTTGTTCTTGGAGGCTCGTTGTCTCGCCTAGCTCTTACCGGCCTCAAGGAGCACCGATCCCAACTGCAGGGCGCAATCAATGAGCTTGATCTGATCGGCGTCGGAGTCACGGGAGTCGAGGATCCACTCGAAGGAGAGATCGATGGTGACGGGCGGCGAGTCGGAGAAGTTGAGGAAGGTCTCCAGGAGTCGCGGTCAAGGAGATTGGGATGGTAACGGTTGTGGAGAGAGAGAGAGAGAGAGAGAGAGGGAGTGAGAGAGAGAGAGAGAGAGAGAGAGAGAGAGAGAGAGATTTTGGTAAAGGGTTGAATCTGAACGGAAGGGAGGGAGAGAGAGCCAACGGTGGCAGTTTTTATAATTAAGTTTAACTCTAGTGGTAGGTTGTTAATAGGTGACCTTAATTATCAGGATGACATTTGTGGTGTCTAGATTATCATAGAGTACTTTAACATGACCTCTTTTATCATTGTCCATTCTCTCTCCAAACATGTATTTGAGGGCAGAATTGAAATAAAAAAAATTAAAAACTGACATTTTTTAACATCACTTCATTATTCATAAGGACTAAATTAATATTACAAACAATTCATTATGCATGGATCTTTTTATCAAGTGGGAAACTAGGTGACATTTTTTTCATTTCACACTCTAATATGACATTTTCCATCATTACCCTAAACTATAATTTGCTTATCTGCAGATAACTTCCCACTTCCCCACTATGTGCATTTCATCTAAGAAAAACTTCCTACTATTTGTATTAACTCCCCACTTATTTTGAAAAAAGCTTTTCCATAACTATTTAATCTATACAATTATTAAGAGAAGAAAGCTTGCTCTTCATAACTGATTTTTTTTACCAATATACCTTTCATATATTAAAAAACTTTGAATCAGAAATAATCAATAAGGATAATAAAATCAATTTATAAAATAAAAATAAAAATAAAAGTAGTAGAAACTCCTCACTATTTTTAACTACCTCCTCACACAATCTTGAACAAAAAAAAAAAAAACATCCCCATGATAGTTAATAATTATTCACACCCATATCAGGTGTGTTTTTTTTTTAATATTAATTATGAAACCACTCAAGAAATTAGATAAAATTTACTTCCTTTTCCATGGGGATATTATTTATTTTTAAGAAAATAATTATTCACCATTCTAAAAAAAAAAAAAAAGAATTATGTTAAAAAATGTAGCCGTTGCAATTAAGCATAGGAAGTGAAGGAAAACGCGGTTAGGCTAAGCGTGTGAATCCGCGGAGGATTAGGATAAATATTCCAAATTTCCTACAATTAGAAACTCTACTCCATCTCCTTCTACCCGTTGCAATTTGCAAACCCTAACCCCAAAATCAATTTGTCCCTATAGTTGTTGGCGAATACCCAATTCCGATTTTTGTTCAATCTCCGATACCCACTTGTAATCTTGACTAAAGATTCTATCTTTGGGGATCAATTTTTTCTCTGAGAAAAGAATTAGGGTTTAGGAGTTAGAGGAGGAGGAAGATGGTGATCACGATTGAAGATTTGAGGAAAAATGAGACCTGGCTTTGTGGGTCTTTCTTGAAAATGGTTGATGATGTGAAAGCCATGGCCACCGACCCATCTGAGCAACAAGTGCTTCTGACCCAGATGGTTTTGAAGGAGTTGATGATGAATAGGAACAAACCAGAACCAGCATTCTCACTTGGTTTTCCCAAAAAGAAGAGATCTGGATCTAGAGGGATGCAAAAGAAGAATCAGAAGCCGAGGATCATCATCAAATTCAAACGCTGCGTCTCTCCCACTACAGGTACTGCTTCTTATTCTTGCTCTGTTTCCCATGATTCTGGTATTGTTGTAAACCCAGACCCACTTCATGATGATCAGAAACAGGATTTGAAATTGAAATTGAAATTGAAGAGCAAGAAGAGGTGCTACTCTGAAATCGAACAAGCAGGCGATGAAGGTTTTGAAGACATAAACTCGAAAAGTCTGAGAAAGGGAAAGAATGATAAGAGGGTCTTGCCAAGTGTGCAATTGATGACTGTGGATTTTCCAAAGGAAGAATTGCATGATCTTATTTGTGGTATGGGTGGTTCAAATTGGAACAATGTTGATAGAATAATGGAATAATGTTGTGGTGAAGGATTTATTTCCAGCCTTAAGATTTAATGCATCTCTTGTCATTCAGGATCAGATCACCCAAAGCCAAGAGCAAGAGCAAGAGCAATAGCAGGGAAGATGAATGAGATCAAGATCAGTATGACCAGCTTTGCTTTGTCCTTGTTAATCTGCTTTGTGTGAGTATTCTTTGAGTTTTTGATTTACACTTGAATCATCTTGTGTAGTCTTTGATCAATATATAGGTACATAGTTATCAAGTCTTAAAATTTCTTGTTCATTAACACTACCCTACTCCATTTTCTCAGTCTTGCAGTTTATGTTCAACAGTAATTCAATGAACAACTTTCATTTTTCCGGTATGGTTTTTGTAATTTTAATACTTTCTCTATTTCCCCAAAGCTCAGATATCGCATATCTTCATTCTCTTTCTCTCAGATCATTCAGTATGCTCTTTGAGTTTGGGGGATGCATCCAATTTCTTCTTATGTTTACCTGGTATGTTGGCTTACATGTGCTCTTTTAGTTTTAGACTGGGCTTATAAATGCTTTTAATCATTTATCTTTGTTCATTCTCTTCTTAATGGTGACAACTCATATATAAGAATTAGCTTATCAGTAAAGATGCTTCTGATTTTTACCCAACTGGCATGGTGGTCTGCTTGTGTACTATAGGTTGAATTACTTGCACTAGGCTATGTTTAGGATGAAGGATGTCTAGTTTCAACATCCTTGTTTCTTTTGTCCGGAGGACTGAAGGAATGTTGGTTTAATTCACCACTGCAATTTGGGATATGGCTCATTAATTTTGGTGCTGATTAATGGAATGTGCTTTAGTTTGAGCTGCCTCTGTGCTTGCTTTTTAAAGGATTTGATGTCTTAGTATGCAATTTGAGCTTTGTTTTTCAAATCAGGTTGGTTTATGAATTATTTCCATTTATTTTCATGAAGATGAGTACTCTCACATTTGGATTCCAAATCTTCTTTACTGCATAAAACTTCCTAGAAGTAGGGATGTAAAATTCCTCACCGAACAGATGATGATATCAGCTATTCTCCTCCCTGTCGAATTGTGCGTATGGAAGTAGCTCTATAAATCATATTGAAGTTTTTGGAAAATATGCATGAATGATAAAGTGGTAGTTTCATTTTGTATGCAGCACCATGGCAAGATTCTGGTTTCTTAATAGAACCAATAGCTCATGTACACAGAAGATGATACAAAAGTCTAGTTTTCCTGTGTTAACTGTTCTGGAACTATCAAGATCAAGATCATTATGAATAACTTTGCTTTCCCTTGTTAAGCTGGTATTGAGTTTTTGATTTACAATTAAGTCATGTCTATTATGTCCGTCTTGTTAGCTAGCTTCAGCATTATCAATGATGATATGTACATAAGAGTTGTCTACTCCATTGTCTTCATCTTGTACGTTCTGTTAGATAGTAATTCGATGAACCAACATTCACTTTTCCAATATGGTTTCGTTGAATATTGAATATTTTTGTATTTGCAAAAAATCATATATGTGCAGTTTGTGCTGCATCCTACTCCTTTGGTTTACCAATATGTTAGCTTACATGTGCTCGTTTTAGTTCTATACTAGGCTTATCTGATCTTTTAAAAGCTTTACTTTTCGTTTTTCTTCCTCTGTATGCCGACAACACATATAGACCAGTTAATAACTCAGGTGTTGATGGCTTGTTTTCAACTTTTATTATGATTTTGCTACTCAACCTCTAGTTTTGTAGTCCAAGTATTTGTTATTTTTGTTTAGCTGGCATGCTGTTCTCCTAATTGTTTACAATACTCATCTGGTTGCATTGAAAATGCTACATTTTGGATAACAATGCTTGGTTGTGTCTTTTGATCAGAGGAAAGAAGGAATGTGGGTTTAATTTATACCACAGCAAAATTGAGGTTTGACTAATACTCATTGCTAAGTAACTGATTAATAGAATTTGCTGTAATTTGGTATGTTCATGTTTCTAAAAGAATATGGTGTCTCGGTGGGTAAAATAAGGATGTTTCTCAAATTAGATTGGATTGACTTTTCTGTTTTTCATTCACGAAGGTGATTATTGTCACATGACTCGCCTCGATTCCAAATCTTCTCTACTATTTAAAACTACCTAGAAATAAGGCGTGCAAAATCCCCACCAAACAGATGAGAGTACCAGCTGTGCTCCTCCCTGTTGTACATTGTGCTTATGGAATACGGAATATGTTGGCTTAGTTGATGGTCAGTCTCTTGATTATTCTGATAGCTAGGGATCAAATTAAATTGGATGAGCTGAAGAGAGGAAGGAATGTGGGTTTATTATCAAATTTACCTTTTTCCCAACTCTCACCAAGTATGACAAAATTAATTTTTATAGGCGCGAGTCATCAGCTTACTTTCCAAAAATGAGCTGGAATTTGTTTTTCCGTTTCTAGGACATGCAATTATGTGTTAGATGTTCTAATGCACATATCATGAGCTATTAATGTTTTTGCTTCTTCTGCAAATTTCCAGGTCATGTTAACTGTATAAAAGTTTGACATTGGTTCCCTGGTGGTGAGTACTTAAAGATCTACCATATGGCAGGAGAGCAAAAGGCCTATATATATATACACTTGGTCCCTTACCTTTTGGATCTTGCTGCAGGTTTCTGAACTTATGCTCGTGCTTTAGTGAGGCCTATATGTTTTGGATCTTGCTGCAGGTTTCTGAACTTATGCTCGTGCTTTAGTGAGGCTTGGATGATCTGTTTGAAAAAGTGAAACTATGCTCTTTGTAACTTTCAACTCGAGTAATATCTGAATAAAGTACTTGCATGTACTTCTGCAACAGTCCATCTTCTTGAGTTTTTTTTATTGCATATCTTGTTTTATTCCGGCCATATATAAATGAGTAAACTTGACTATTTTTCGCTGGGGGTTTATGTTAAATAACCATATACATGCTCACAACATATGCACATCAATCATAAAAGGGATCAAGGCTTACCTTCAGCAATCACTGGCATGGATTCCATCTTATGCAGCTGCAAACACGAACACTGAATATAGCCTTCTGTTACTTACCAACTTGCTTCTCAATGGACAGAACAATATGCAAAACATTGGTAGTAATCAGGGACCAATTCATCTGTATATATAGGAGACTTAACCCTCAAGAAGCTTCCCATTAAAGCTATCCATATCAGTTTAGGTTTCCTAGTTAGATTCTTAATGTAACACTTCATTGTAGTCTTTCTTGCAGACTAAGAATAGGATTACTTACCTTAATGAATAGATACAGTGCTTCATTAAGTTACAAGTATTGATTTACAGTTTGTATCCATGTTAAGCTAGGTTTGACATTTAGCTAATCATCAATTACTTTATGATGATATGTGTTAAGTCCATATTTGATCTAACAATCTCCCCCTTGGACTCACACATACCATACTCGATGATTTGCACCAGAGAACATCAAAACCTACTTAACTTACTGAAGTGCGCGCCAGATGACAAACTCAAATCGAAAATCCATTCCAACATGGTCAGATCACAGTTACTTATGCAGAGCAAGAAACAATATACATTTTAACAAAAATGCAGAGTTTCAAAACCACAAACATAAACTCCTGCAATCCACATATGTCGAACCAGAAGTGATACAATATATGTTAATGTGTATCAACAAGTAAACATATATTAGGTCCTACTGTATGTTTCTAAAACCAGAAACTCAAGCAATTTTTCTGAACACTGATGGCTTAAAACATTGCTTGAACCTTAGCATTATGCTGTACATGATTTAAGCCATCTGATAGCAAGTATGACATTCAAAACAAGATGATAATTTCCAAAATAAAACAATAAAGCTGCAGCAAAATCATATTTGGAAATACCTCAAAATTTTATTGATAATAATAAACTGCCATTACAAATAAGTTGTGATAAACAAAAGTAAAAAAAAAAAAAATATCACAACTGAAAATACAAGAACTCAAGAACCTTAAAATTTTAAATTGCTCCAATTGGACTAACTCTCTACTGAACCTAAGCATCTAGATTAGCTAAAACTCCAATGCTTGTTGTGTGCTTCTGGAATGCTGCTACTGACAAGGCCTTGGTGAAAGGATCTGCTAGCTGTGAATTTGTGTCAATACTCAAAACAGCTATTTCACCATGCTTTACTCTTTCTCTAACACTGTAATACTTTAGATCAATGTGTTTAGAATTATTTGACCTTTTACTGTTCTTGCTAAAGAAAACTGCAGCCTCATTGTCACAATAAATTACAAGTGTTCCAGCCACAATGTGACTCAATACTTTGGTCTGCATGAGAAAATTCCTAATTCAAAGTCCTTCACACACAGTTTCATATACTGCAATAAATTCAGCTTGCATAGTAGAAGTTGAAACAAGTGTTTGTTTCATGGTTTTCCAAGCAATAGCACCTCCTGCAAGCATGAACACATATCCACAAGTCGATTTCTTGGAGTCCGGATAATTTCCTGCAAAATCCGAGTCTGAGAATCCAATGAGTTTCAGATCCTCCACTTGCCTATAAACTAGCATGTGGCTTTTAGTTCTCTGCAGGTATCTCAACACTTTCTTCCCAGCTACCCAATGTTCATGGCCTGGATTAGATTGGAATCTTGACAAAATCCCTACTGCAAAAGACAAGTCTGGCCTAGTGCAGACTTGTGCATACATGAGACTTCCTACAAGTCTGGCATAAGGCTTTGACTCCATATTTTGATTATTTTCCTTTTCAACATCACTATTGGGACTTTGCTTCTTAGTTAGCTTATCTCCTTTAGACATGGGAACTTCTCCAGCTGCACACTTCTCCATACCAAATCTCTTTAAAACTTTGGTAATATAATTCTGTTGACACAAACCAAGTAGTGTCTGTGCCCTATCTCTTTTAATCTCAATACCTAGTACATAGGATGCTTCTCCTAAGTCCTTCATGTCAAAATTCCTTGATAGAAAACTCTTGGTATCTTTAAGCAATTTAATGTTACTGCTAGCCAAAAGTATATCATCCACATAGAGTACCAGAAAAATAAAATTGTTCCCAACTGTCTTCAAATAAACACATTCATCAACAAGATTTTCTGTAAATCCAAAAGTAGAAATCACATAATCAAATTTCTTGTACCACTGTCTAGAAGCTTGTTTAAGGCCATAAATTGATTTTCTTAACTTACACACTAAGTTTTCACTTCCAGCTTGTACAAACCCTTCTGGCTGCCTCATATAAATCACTTCATCTAGTTCACCATTCAAGAAAGCTGTTTTAACATCCATCTGGTGCAGCTCCATATCAAAATGAGCCACTAAAGCCATGATTATCCTAAACGAGTCTTTTGTAGAAACTGGAGAAAAAGTCTCAGTAAAGTCAATGCCCTCTTTCTGTGTAAAACCCTTGGCAACTAATATTGCTTTATGTCTCTCTACATTGCCATTTGCATCTCTTTTGGTTTTGAAAACCCATTTACAACCTATAGGCTTCTGGTTGGGGTCAGGTTCAACTAATTCCCAAACTGCATTTTGACTCATGGAGTTAATTTCTGCTTCCATTGCTAGCTGCCATTGATGAGATTCACTACTTTCAATGGCCTGATTAAATGTAGTTGGATCATTGTCCTCTGCACAGTCCATTTCAATTTGTGCTTCTTGTAGATAAACAATGTAGTCACTCTCTTCCCCCCCATAAGTTGGTTTTCTTGCTCTTTTGAGGTTCAGTTACTTGACCAGTTACGTGGTCAGTTACTTGACCAGGTACAGTTACTTGGGCAGTTACATGGTCAGTGACTTGATCAGGTACAGTTACTTAGTCAGTGACATGGTCAGTTACTCGACCAGGTACAGTTACTTGGTCAGTGACATGGTCAGTTACTTGACCAGTTACTCGACCAGGTACAGTTACTTGGTCAGTGACATGGTCAGTTACATCTTGTTCTAAAGGCAATGCTACACTTATATTCTCATCTGACACAATTTCCTCAAAATCTGAGGTTAAATCCTCAAGGTTTGTATTGTGAACTCTTTCACTTAGAAACTTTACTTGATGTGTTTCAAAAATTCTAGGTGAATGATGGGCAGAATATAATTATTAGCCTTTAGATTTATCTGGATAACCTATAAAAAAGCAACTAACAGTTTTGGGGTCAAGTTTGTTCAAGCTTGGATTATAAATCCTAGCTTCTGCATGACATCCCCAAACGTGACAGTGATGAAGACTAGGTTTCCTGCCACACCAAAGCTCAAAAGCAGTATTTTCTATGGCTTTGCTAGGTGTCCTGTTGCAAATATAATTTGCAGTTTTTAAAGCCTCACCCCACAGAAATTTAGGCAAACCAGTTGTACACATCATACATCTAACCATGTTCAAAAGAGTCCTATTCTTTCTCTCTGCAACACCATTCTGTTGTGGATTATAGGGTGTTGTGTATTGAGCTTTAATTCCATTGTCTTGCAAAAACAAGGCAAATGGACCCTTTTGTTGGCCGGATTCAGTGTACTTTCCATAGAACTCTCCCCCTCTATCTGACCTTACTGTTTTGATTTTCTTTTCTAGTTGATTTTCTACCTCAGACTTAAAGATTTGAAAGGCTTTCAATGCTTGTGCCTTTTCTGAAAGTAGATAAATATAACTGTATCTAGAAAAGTCATCAATGAATGTGATAAAATACACATTCCCACAGATAGTTTGATGCCTAAATGGTCCACATATATAAGTGTGTATGAGTTCTAATAAATTTTGGCTTCTATATGCAGTTTTCTTTCCTGTGTTGGTTATTTTTCCCTTAAAACATTCCACACAATCCGTTAGATCAGAAAAATCAAGTTCATTTAGGATTTTGTTTTTCACCAATATTTTCAGTCTCTCTTTTGAAACATGGCCGAGTCTTCTATGCCATAAAAATGCAGACTTTTCATTTAGTTTGGTTCTTTTAACACCTGTTAAAGTGCTAGTACTGTTTGTGTTATCTTCAACAAGTAAAATTTCTTGTTGAGCCATTGAACAACTTAACTGTAAATAATCATTCGAGATAACACCAGAACCAATTTGAACAGAATTTTTAGAAATAAGAATTCCATTACTATCAATAACAAGTCTACAACCAGATTTTACTAAAAGAGAAACTGAAACCAAATTCCTTCTCATGGAAGGTACATAAAAAACATTGTCCAAAACTAACAATTTTCCTAATCCTAAATCGAGCTTTAAGGTTCCAATAGCCTTGACTGCCACTCTCATGCCATTGCCTACACACAGGTTCTCTTCATCACTTTTTGGGATTCTCCTCCTTATGAATCCTTGCAAAGAATTAGTAATATGAATAGGTGAGCCTGAATCTATCCACCAAGACTGTGGTTCAACATTTATAAGATTAATTTCTAAAGAAAAAACTGTATTAGAAAAAATCTTACCCTTTTTGGCTAACCAGTTCTTATAGCCAGTGCAGTCCTTTTTCATGTGTCCTACTCTTTTGCAAAAGTAGCACTTGAACCTAAATGGCCTGTTTTCCTTGGCCACTGCAGCTGTTGAACTCTTAGTTATGGCTTTGGTAGGCTTGAGCTTGTTCTGGGGCTTTTTCTTCTTAGGCTTCTCTATAAGATTTATGGCTGTAGCAGGTTCTTTTTCTTCCTTGATCCTAGCTTCCTCATCAACACAGATGGATATAAGTTCATCTAAAGTCCAGTTTCCCTTTTGTGAATTGTAACTGGTTCTTAGATGACTAAAACTATTATGTAAGGAATGTAGTGCATAATGCACTACCTGCTCATCCCTAACCCCCATCAATAGCTCCCTGAGTCTACCGTTTATATTGATCATCTTCATAATATGTTCTCTAACTCCCCCTGAACCCATGTACTTCAAATCATGAAACTCCTTGGTTAGTCTAGCTGCTTCTGCCTTTTCACTCTCTTTAAACTTAGCACCTATGAGTTCTAGAAAATCTGATGCTAGCTCAGGCTCTTCTATACTTCCCCTGATAGTGTTGGACATAGAGGTACGAATGAGATTCTTAGCCATTCTATTGGATCTATGTCACTTCTTGTAAATGTCAGTTTCTTTCTTGGTGCTCTTTTCATTCAACTCTATAGGCTTATCCTCAGTAAAGCAATAGTCTATATTCTCATGCATTCCCATATAGTTCTTTACAGAATCTAGCCAAGCTCTATCGTTGGTTCCAGTTAACATCAAGACGCTATTCAAGTTCATGTAGGAGTTACCTAAGGCGCAAAACAAAAATTCATGTGAGTTCTTAATTTGTAAAGAAAATAACATTAAGTTTTCTGCGTTTTATTTAGCTTTAAGCAATCAAAACAAGAACATACAGAAAACCTAAACAAACCATACTTGCATTCATATGAGTCCATAACCAAAAATAATGTTAGGCAACACTTTTGAGCAGAAGCATAACATCCTGGAGTTCTTTATCAATATACCATGTTCAATGAAAACAAGTTATCCAAAGAAATTTATCCACATCTTTAGACAGAAGAAAAATTTCTAAGTATCCGTATTTATTTTCATCAAGCATGCATATTGCTGTTTTGTATTCTAAAACCATACTTGACCACTTCTTTGGAAGATAAAACTGAAGCATTGTTTTAAAACACAAAACACAATTTCAGTTTTGTCACTCGATCAGGTACTTGATTAGTTACCTGACCAGTTACTTGGTCAGTTACCTGACCAGTTACTTGGTCAGTTACCTGACCTGTTACATGGTCAGTGACCTGACCAGTTACATGGTCAGTGACCTGACCAGTTACATGGTCAGTGACCTGATCATTGTTTTCTGCCAACATCAATGAAGAATGCTTTGTGCATCATAATCACTTATGCCAACAGAAAACCACAAAACCCATGAGCTTTTAACTTTATATTCTACCCAGATTCATCCTTGTAAGAAAATTAAGCTCACGTATCTGTCAATTTTAATAATGTGTAAACAAAATCTGGGAGATTTTTTGTTCTTCATGCAATTTTACACAATCACATATACAATGCCATATCATCAATCAATTCATCATGCATATTCAAGCACAATCAAAATTGTTTCGATTCCAAGAAACCACAGAACAATCAAGAAATTGTAAATTTCATCCGGTCACCATCTACTCTAACCTAAGGCACGCCGGGAATGCAACTAGTGTTCTTGAGCACAATCAAAAACTCAATTATCATGCTATGAATCGAAATCAATTTCGCAGAAAAACCTGTTTTTGCTTTTTCCCCAATTTGCTGCTAAAAATCACAGCGGAAGCGTGAATTTGATATTTAACCAGATGCAGCAATCGACTTAAGTAACTTACCTTGATCAGGTACATGACTAGTTACTTGGTCAGTTACCTGATCAGTGACTTGGTCAGTTACCTGACCAGTTACTTGATCCGTAAAGCAAAAACCCCTTCTTCTTTTTTTTGTGTTTGTTTTGCAAAACCCTAAAACGATTTTGATACTTGTGAGCCTATGCTCTGATACCAATTGTTAAATAACCATATACATGCTCACAACATATGCACATCAATCATAAAAGGGATCAAGGCTTACCTTCAGCAATCACTGGCATGGATTCCATCTTATGCAGCTGCAAACACGAACACTAAATATAGCCTTCTGTTACTTACCAACTTGCTTCTCAATGGACAGAACAATATGCAAAATGTCGGTAGTAATCAGGGACCAATTCATCTGTATATATAGGAGACTTAACCCTCAAGAAGCTTCCCATTAAATCTATCCATATAGGTTTAGGTTTCCTAGTTAGATTCTTAATGTAACACTTCATTGTAGTCTTTCTTGCAGACTAAGAATAGGATTACTTACCTTAATGAATAGATACACTGCTTCATTAAGTTACAAGTATTGATTTACAGTTTGTATCCATGTTAAACTAGGTTTGACATTTAGCTAATCATCAATTACTTTATGATGATATGTGTTAAGTCCATATTTGATCTAACAGTTTATACTTTGTACTAGTAAACATTTGTAAATCTAATTTCTGGCGATATTGTTGTTATATTAAATTGCTTGATGACCTGAAATCCTGAAATTGATCGGTTATATAATTTCTAGCTACTACAAAGCAATAGGTACGTTGTTGCATACAACGACATATGGACTAAAATTACATCATCACACACAGGCTAAAGTCTCCATGTAACCGCAATTGTAGTTATCATCTAGTGAGCCATTTTGATAGGGTAACTCAGAACATGTCTTAACGATCTTACTCCTAATTAACATTATAAGAGTTGACCTCGGAAATGAGTTTTTGAGGACTTGGACTTGGTCTTGGTTATATATATATATAGACCTTCTAGTGAGGGACTTTTTTGTTTTTTTTTTGTCATTTTAAGGGATCGATTATTAGACTCACTTTTCGATCACATATCCACATATTAACCGTTCATTTTTTAGGTCTATATGAACAGATCACCTCTACAAATTTTCAGCCAAATGACTGCGATTTACAATTATAAGTATGAATGGTTCAGGTTGGACATATTCGGTTCGTCCATTGATTTAATATAGTTCAATACCTTAACAATCATCAATTTGGTTGAAAATTTGCAGAGATGATCTATGCATTAGGACCTAAAAATTGAACAGTAGATATGCCAAAATAAGCGATCCCTTAAAATGGTCAAAAAAAGATACTTTGTGGAAGGACCCTATATTCTTTGATTTCTATCTTAGGGTTTGTCTACCGTGAAATTAATGTACCGATACATCAAGTAGACTAATTTAAGATCAAGTCAGGCTCGTCTACTTATGCATGAAGTTAGTCTGGTCCACCTCCACCATGACAGGAAAAAAAAAAAACCTAAACACAACCTTCCCTCTTATTTATATAAATGTAGTTTTTATTTATTTATTTGTCTTAGGGTTTGTCTACGGTAAATTAATGTACCGATATATCAAAGTAGATTAATTCGATATAGAAATAGACTAATTTGAGTTCAAGTCAAGCTAGTATACTTAGAAAATTTTACAATATGTTAACATATGACAATCCATACAATTACCAAGTTTTAGACTTAATTACTCAAATGAGAACCTACTACAATTATCACTTTTAAGACTTAATTACTCAAATGAGAACCTACTACAATTATCACTTTTAAGACTTAATTACTCGAATGAAAACCTACTTTACTCTAGCGAGGATCTTATTTACCTTAATTAAGACTTTTTTCTAGTTACTGTTAGGAATTTGACCTAAAATTCCTCTTGCAGAAGCAGACAAGTGCAAAACAATATAGATAAACAAGGGAGAAAACAAACACGAACTTGCTAACGAGGTTCAGCAAAGAACTTTGCCTACGTCCCCGGGCTGCTTAGGTTTCACTATAGAAGAAGAAGAATACACGAACAAGAATACAAGAATCTCTCACAAGAAGTTCTCACCAACTCTCAAAACCTCACTTGCTCTCACTGTTTAATGCTTCAAAGACTTGATCTACTACTACAACCTATGCCCCTATTTATAGATATCTAACTAGACCCTACAAGACCCTACATGCGTATGGAAGTAGCTCTATAAATCATATTGAAGTTTTTTGGAAAATATGCATGAATGATAAAGTGGTAGTTTCATTTTGTATACAGCACCTTGGATATGAAAATATTCATTATGTTCTTACATAGAACCCATGGGGATTTTATGGACTGATTCAACCAACTTGCGGACGTTTAAATATCTCATGATATTGGTTGACATGCAAACACGCTGTCCACGCGTTGTGCCATTGTCCACTTGTAATGCTGCTTATGCTACACTCCTAGCACATATCATATGACAACGGGTTCACTCCCCGGATTATCGTATTCAGTCAATTGGACTTGACAATGCTAGAGAGTTTACATCGAAGACTTTCGATGGTTATTGCATTGAGACTAATATTTGACATTATATTCTCATGAACACACCCAATTGGTCTCGTGGAAACGACAACGATGGTAGTCTAGACATTGGTAATGCACACTAATTTCCTTATATCCGCTTGGGGTGATGCAATATCTCATGCACCTATGCTGATTTGTCTACGACCCAGTGTCACTCAATGTACCTCTGCGTTACAGCTAGTGACTGGGTACAAGTATCGTACTTACGCAAATTTGAGTGTGCCTTTATATGACAATTGCGCTGCCACAGCGCTCTATAATGGGTCCTTACAGACGAATGGGTAACTACGTTGGATTTAAGACTCCAACAATCGTCTGCCACTTAATGCCCTTACAAGGCGATCTCATTACAGCTAGATTTGCGGGTTGTCACTTTGATGAGGCAGTCTTCCCGTCGTTAGGGGGACATATGAATACAGATGTTCAGCAGGAACGACAGGAATTATCGTGGTCTGTCCCCACTATGTCTCATCTCGATCCCTGTTAAAGTGACGAGATAACACAAATATGCTGCAAACATGCTTGTAAGGAAGTACGTCCCTACGAGAGGACGTTGCGCCACCCTACACGGAGGTAGGCATAGCGCCAACACCAAAGAGAGTAGCACTATGGCTTTACAGGCCATGGCCGCATTTAGGATGTGTGGGAAGCCCGTGGGCTCGAAGGATGCTTTGGCACAACCCAATCATTTGATCATCGACACTCAAAATCCATCTCATGAGAATCTTCCGGGTTAAGCTCATCATTGGGGGACGTCTCAACATTAGAACCTATTGCTGAGAATATAGAGCTCTACGAAAATTACACTAGTGTACATGAGACGTGGAATAGCAATTCCATCATAATTGATGATGTAGTTGCGCATGAGTTTGTTGAGTCTGATGATATCGAACCACGCTCCGTTGATGAATGAATGCCAACATAGAGAAATTTGGCCTAAAAGGAATGATGCGATCCAGGTTAAGTTGGATTCTCTAACGAAGAGGAAGGTTTTTGAGCTAGTGATGCCAACACCTCCTAACATAAAACCTGTTGACTAATGGGTCTTCGTTAGAAAGCGTGATGAGAAAAAGAGATGGCAATCTCGCCTTATGGCACAAGGCTTCTCACAAAACTCCTTGGAATCGACTATGATGAGACACATTCTCTCGTAATGGATGTCATTGCACTCCACTACCCTGTCAGTTTGGTAGTTTCCGAATAACTGAACATGCAGCTTACGAATGTGGTCACTACGTATCTCTATGTGGATCTAGATACGAAATATATATGAAGGTTCATGGTGAACTTCATTTACCCAAGTCAAGTGGCTCTAGACCATGGAGGGCGTTTGCAATAAGGTTGAAACGCTCACTAAAGTGACTACTTGATTGGGAAGGGATATGCCCGCGCGTTTCCATATCAAGTTTCGGATTCTATTGCGGTTCATGTTGGACATGATCTTCATTAGAAGCTCTCAAAGAGTTAAGGGAAACCGCAGAACACTTGAAATCCGAGTTTGAGATGAAGGATTTTGGGAGAACATGATTATGTCTCGGTTTGAAACTTGAGCATCATGTTGATAGATGCTTAGGCATTTTGACAAGGTCAAGCCTTCAAGCACCCCCATGGTCGCCTGTAGTCTTCATCCTGAAAATGATCCTTTTCGTCTAAAGGATGATGACGAAGATGTGCTAGAGGCAGGAGTGTCTTACTTGAGTACAATAGGCGCATTATTATACTTAGCTCAATGCACAAGACCGGACATCTCATTTGTAGTGGACTTGTTAGCTAAGGTATAGCTCTGTGCCAACGCGACGCCATTGGATTAATGTAAAAGATATCTTTCGATAGTAGTGATGTATGACTGATATGGACATGATCTATCCCTACAGAGAGATTATGGATTTGGACCCATCCTACACCAGAAATGCCGCCAACATTGGCCTGCGTCCACTATCCCCATCCCAAAACGACATGTGTTTTGGAAGGTTTTCCTGATATTGGGTATCTCTCTAACCCATACAAAGGTGATTCCAAAACTGGTTAAGTGTTCACCATGGGTAAAGACCATGATATCATGGAGGTCTACAGAACAGACCCTTGTCGCTGTATCTTCGAACAATGCAAAGATTATTACTCTTCACGAAATGGTTTGTGAAGCTTTATGGATTGAATCCATAATTACGCATGTTCGAACAATTATGGTTTGAAGTCTACCACAGATGAGCCTACGTACATTTTAGGATTTTTTTTTTTCGTTTTGAACAAATGAAGCAAGGCTACATCAAAAGCGACAACACCAAGCATAATCAGCAACAACAGACTCTCGTCAAGATCAAAGTGAACTAGGTTCAATCTGAGGACAGTATGGCAGACTTGCTCACTAAGGCATTGCCTAAATTCCACTTTTCAGAAACATGTTGGTAGCATCGTTTGTGGAAGTTATCCGAACTCTAATTACCGTAGTCATCAAGGGGAGATGCAGACATTAGGGGGAGGTGTCTATATGTATGCTCTCGAAACGTGAAGGGTGTGTTGTGCTCTTTTTCCCCTTCGACCGAGGTTATTTTTGTCCCACTGTGTTTTTGTTACTCGGCAAGGTTTTTAGGGAGGCAACGAGAGAAGCACCGCATTTGGGCGACACAAGGGGGACTGTTCAAGTAAAAACCTATTTGTGTGTCTGGCCCAAACTCTAAGTTACTTGACCTAGTTGTAATAGGGTTATAATTAGAGAGAATCTCGGAGAATATCTTAGAGATATCCATTCATTGTATGATTACCTTTCCTTGTACAACTCAAAATCTATGCATTGTAATCCTCTATATAAAGAGGCCCCTATTATCAATGAGAACACACAGTAATTCTCTCTCAAATATCGTTTCCCTAAAATAGTATTTGCAAAAAATCATATATATGCAGTTTGTGCTGCATCCTACTCCTTTTGTTTACCAATATGTTAGCTTACAAGTGCTCGTTCTAGTTCTATACTAGGCTTATCTGATCTTTTAAATGCTTTACTTTTCGTTTTTCTTCCTCTATATGTCGACAACACATATAGACTAGTTAATATACTCAGGTGTTGATGGCTTGTTTTCAACTTTTATTACGATTTTGCTACTCAACCTCTAGTTTTGTAGTCCAAGTATTTGTTATTTTTGTTTAGCTGGCACTGTTCTACTAATTGTTTACAATACTCATCTGGTTGCATTGAAAATGATACATTTTGGATAACAATGCTTGGTTGTGTCTTTCGATCAGAGGAAAGAAGGAATGTGGGTTTAATTTATACCATAACAAAATTGAGGTTTGACTAATACCCATTGCTAAGTAGTACTGATTACACTACTAGAATTTTGGCCCCAGACATCGGCCAAAAATCGATGTCTAACAAAAACCTGACCGATGTCTTTGTGGGTGATGAGAAAAATCTGGAAAATGCAGACATCGGTTTTTAGCCGATGTCTGGTATTATTTTAGACATCGGTTCCTTATTAGAAATCGATGTAAATAGGTTTAAATGATAACAAACTTGCATGTTTTACTATTGTTAAACCCTCATTTTATTGTATTTAATGCTTAAAGAAATATATATTATACAGCACAAGTTTCCATTTTAACCTCGTTATTGATTTAAGAAACGATGACTAATACTGTTACAGACATCGGTTCCCATAAAGATTTCTTGTTGTTCATGATTTTGAAGCATAATTTGCCACATATACCACGATTTTAGATTCAATATACAAAGTCTAGTATTGTATGAACCGATATATTTACTTACATTAACATCAGTGTCTAAGGAAAAAACGATGTTAATGTAACTGATATATTTCGACAATAAATCGATGTCTGTATATTTTAGTAATATCGATTTTCATGTTGAAACTGATGTCTGGTACTCAGTACATATCGTTTTCGACAAAAAATCGATGTCTGTATATTTTAGTAACATCGATTTCCATTTTGGAACTGATGTCTGGTACTCAGTAACATATCGTTTTCGATAAAAAATCGATGTCTATATATTTCAGTAACATCGATTTTCATGTTGGAACTGATGTCTGGTACTCAGTAACATATCGTTTTGGACAAAAAATCGATGTCTGTATATTTTAGTAACATCGATTTTCATTTTAGAACTGATGTATCTGTATCACTGGACATAAGTTTTTATGGTTAAAACTGATTTCAACTTTATATCTAGTCATCATATTCTATAAAGAGGATGATGTCCACAGAATATGTAGCTGCTGCTATAAATTGCAATTTCGACAGTTAACAAGAGTAAGAGTGAGTTGAATATTGGGGTATTTTATCTAAAATCACATCCTAAACGTACAGTTTACAAAATGGGCAAAATAAAACCCCAACTCACCTACTACAAGGCTAGCCTAGCAATTAGTATTCATTTTTGTTCATAATTGCTACACAAAAGTTAATCAAAAGCTAGTCTAACTCAAAATCAAGAAACTGGTCAGAATCTACAGCAGTCTGTAAGTAGTCGGCTACTTCAATGCGCACCTCGTCAAGTTGTTGTTGGGTATACCATTTCCGATCCTTTAACGCCCACTACAAATATATATAACAATGTAAGTCATAATGAAACACTAATATTTAAAGCAAAGTTTAATAGAAAATCAAACTAAGGGCAATACTAAGCACTTATAATGACTGAAACTTCAGGAATGCAAACAATTGATAAAGGAACTCCTGCCCTTTCATTCGTAAGCAATAAATAAATCAATAAAAATCAGAAAGATAAATGAAGCGTATATGTACCTCTTCCAAAGCCATAATAGTTGCAGGGACATAATCTAGTTGCCGAGCTCCATGATTGGATACAATTATTCCTGCAGCTCCATGATTGGATACAATTATTCCTGCAGCTCCAGCTTGTATGCATAACCTTGCTGCATTAATGTTAGCACATATATGACAAGTATGTGACAAGGTATTAGCATCAAGCACAGAAGTAAATTTTGGATTGGAGGTTGAAGTTAATAATGTGTTTACTTACTATCCTCAGCAGTAATTATGCCCTTTAACAGAATTGGTAATGTAGTGATTGACTGAAGCCATTTCACATCCTGTGAGCCCATGTTACCCATAAAATATTTCAAATTGTTACTTCAGATTGCTACTACGTCATTTATCAATATTGAAGCAATCATCTTACCTTCCAGCTGAGAGAGCGGGCAAATAGTCCAGCAACATATGATGCTAATCTAGAATCAATTGTCTGTAATTTCATTAACACAATGCTGAATAACTAAGCCAAAATGAAAAGAAACTGCAGAGACTTTTATTTGGTCTGATATTAGAAGTAAATGGGTCCAACCTCATCAATCTTTCCAAGATCCAAATTTTCAAAGTTTTTCAATGTCAAACTTGGTCGCATAGTAAACCTGTGAAGAACCATTAGACAACTTTAGGACCTCATTACGCAAAATCAAGTTAAAGAAGATATATCAAACCTTAAAATGATATTTGATTGCATATGGAACATAGAAGCAGTATCATGTACCAAAAGAGCCACATAGTAACAGTAGATATCACATGAAATTCTTTATCTCCACGCGATATTCTTAAATTACCGCTCACCTGTTCTTGATATCAGCGTCCCTGCGCCCGAGCCTTAGAGTGTCAGCAGTAAGGACTATTGCCTTGTAACCAGCCCTCTCAGCCCTTTTGACAAGCTGTTCTTAATAGTCAGGACCTCTTCCATTTGCACTACTTATTAGGAACAGCAGTAGACGTAACTGACAATGTAACATTCTTATTGATATCAGGAACCTGTACAGTCACCGAGACATTTGACAGGGAATTCAAATTCCATTAGAGCTGGATATATGAAAGAAAAACATCACAATGTGGTAAATCTTTGAAATTCTAAACATTTAAGAAAAAGCAGCCGAAATGTGTTAACCCTTTGAAATTTCTAGACATTATCTGTGTATGGATTCTATGCATTTGATGGTGGAACTATGCTACAAAGGTAGCACAGACAAAAAGACGGGAGAAAAATTTAAAGTAAATAAATAAGTAGAAGAACATGTCAGTGCCCTCCCACGAGATAAATGATCGAATTTGATCCACCAATTCTCAGCCCCGCTAACATCTACGAGTCTTGAAGAGACTTCTCTTATGTACACTGATTTCTGATTGCCTTCCCTACAACTTATCGGCGATTCTCATGAAAGCATCTGCAAGCTTGTTAAGAACAGCAATTAATCTATCAGAATGTTCTTTCCTCTGCTCCCTATCCAGTTGCGAATGAGAATTCTGAGCCTCAAAATAGTCAGCCAGCATTTTACCATTCCTTTCCATGACCTCAATCAACTGATTCTGCAAACTGAATGTTTCCTCCTCTCCATGTATTGCAAAGCGCTTCCTTTTTCGGTCTTGAGAAGTAGAACCCATCTCGGGAATTGAAGGTGGCTGTTTTTGGCCTGCTGCACCTGCAGACAGCAATTAGATTCATTTACCACATTCGAAAAAAATCAAATATATTTGTTTAAATTTTGATCCATTTCATCTTGGAAAACATATGAGATCAAGCTCTGGAAACAAATAGAAATTAGGGAGCAGGTGGAATAGAATATTTAATAATAACCAAGAAGATTTATGTTTTCCCATCATGATAGAACCTTAAATTTGTTATCTATCCCTTTTGACAATGAAACAGTAGAAAATGCTCCTGATATGTGTGAAATTATCAAATGAGTGCCAATCGTGCATTTTAGGCTCTAATAGAGTAAGCTCAAACGCAACCAAAAACCTAGGCCAATATAACATATATGGTGGATTAGATTGTGACAAGCAAACTAATTGCAAGACAAATACTTGATGAACACAGTGACTCCTAATTCATCAGTGATTTGTGCAGTCACTCAAAACCAGATACTGAGAACCTGGAAAAAGTACCATCACAATCCCAAATAAACAGCGAAATGTAATGAAACTTGATTCTGCTAGTCTGATTATTTTTTTTTTTTTTCCTAACTCGCCGTTCCTTAAACATTTCCACACATATTCGTATTCTTCGTTCACCATATACAGGTAATATCAAAGGTTGAGGAAGGCACCATTACCTTGTCCTTGGGACGCTTGTATTGGTTTGAACAGCTTCTCTGTAAAACACACGACAGTCACGTTTCAAATAGTCAGCTACAGTATCCAATAGACAACTTAAGCATTTTGCTTTTCCTCATTATCATTGTGCCAACAATGTGCCCCTAAAATCCCAACTCCCAAAAGCACACTATGTACCAGTTCAAATACTCCAAAAAAAAACAAAAACAAAACAAACAGGCTATATTTGATTTTCAACCCACCCCACCACACCATGGCCCTGCTTCACCAAATCCCTGATAGAAATTCCATCACCAACTCTATAAACATCACTGATTAATCCTCACCAAAAATCTTCCCTTTTTCAATAAAAAAGAAAAGAAAAAAAAAGAATTAGAAATCAATACCAAACACCAATAAATGAATTCATTTAATCCAAGACAACCCATGTTCACTTGGATGCAGAAAAGCATACAAACGTCACAGAAATGTCTATAGAGCACTATATATATATATAAACCAAAACCAAAATCGATTGGAAAGCATCAATTAATTTTCGAACACATCCTGAGATTTATATGTTTATCTCAATCCATGATTCAAAATCAAGACACCCACTTTCGAATGGCCCTTAGAGAGAAAATTAGTGCATAAAGATGATTGATATGTTTGAATATAAAAACATGGGGGTATCAATAGATTGATATCTTCTTATCTTACTGTTGTTAGCTGCAAATATATAACAAAATATTGTTTTGAGCAAAATGCCAATGAAACCAGAAACAAAATGAAAGCCCTAATGAAAATAAATTAGGTTTCCAAATCAAATAGACACCGACTGCAAAGCAAACAAAAGAAAGTTAGGGAAAGCAAATAGAGCGACATCAAGAGTTCGGTTTTTCTGTTTCTCTTTGCTGTAAAACAAAGTAATGAATCGATACATAGCTAATACCATCATCGATCATCTTTCCTAAGTAAGAAAAATGCACACAATTGAAAATAATAAGCTCTACAAAGTGAACTTACAGTCGTATAGAGAGTCTGAGATTGAGTGATCATGATGAGTAGAGTAGACAAGTATAGAACACTGACAGCTAATTAATAGGGGGTTTTTCATTCTGCACCGGTGATTATGCAAGCAAATCAAATCCAAATCCAAATTCAAAATTTAAGATAATCAGAAAGTACATACAAAAGAAAAACAAAAACAAAAACCTTGGCGGCCTTGGTGAGACGATCGCCGCTCTCGCCGACGGAGAGGTTGAGGACGAGCTTCTGGACCTTGATTTCCCTCATGGGATTCTCCGACGCCTGCAATTAGAGCTTTACAGAAGAAACAATTGTTAGATTACGAAATCAACAGAGGCTTGTTCAGATTTGGAACAAGAGAAACAGAAAGAAGGGAAGAGAGAGATAGAGAAAGAGAGAGAGAGATTGTGCTTACAATCGAGCTTGAGAGAGTTGAAGGGAATGGAGGTGCCCAAGATGGCTAGCTCAGAGGCGGAGGAGGAAGACGAGGAGGTCGGGTGAAAATGAGTTAGGGTTTGGGAATGACTCAAAGTCAATGCAAGTCGTGTGAGAAAAATAACTAGGTGTGGGGGGAATAAAATTTTAAGTCCCGCGTTTCTCAAATTTTTCAACTTAGTCCTTCCGCATTTTTGTAAATTTTCAATATGAAACTTTTCTCATCGGTTTATTTGGTGACTGATGTCCATAATAACAATAGAAATCGGTTTCTTCACAAACTGATGTTAAAATGTTTTTTAACATCAGGTGCAATCCTGACCGATTTAATAGTAGTGATGTCTAATGACATTATTCTAGTAGTGTTAACAGAATTTGCTATAATTTGGTATGTTCATGTTTCTAAAAGAATATGGTGTCTCGGTGTGTAAAATAAGGATGTTTCTCAAATTAGATTGGAGTGACTTTTCAACAGAATTCACGAAGGTGATTATTGTCACATGACTTGCCTAGATTCCAAATCTTCTCTACTTTTTAAAACTTCCTAGACGGACATAATAGACTTAAATAAGGATGTTTCTCAAATAAACTTTAACTAAAACGCAACTTGGTGCAATATATCATAAGCAATTGTGATCTGACCTAGCCGCGCGCGACTAGGGTTTCTTTTCTCTGTGAGAAGTATTATCTACCATCCATCCTTCATGGATATTTTGAGTTTGAATTGCAGGGGGATCTGCAATACGACATTAACTAGGGCTTTGAGGGACTTGGTCGCTCAAAATCAGCCACAAATTGGTTTCCTCATGGAAACAAAGATCAGTCAGATGAAGGAGTTTAAGACACTGCATAGGGAACTAGGTTTGCTCATTCAAAACAAGTTTTGAGTGAAGGACAATCCGGAGGGTTAGGGCTCTTCTGGACAGATGATGTGGAGATTCTGGTTATAATGAGATTTCAATGAGATTTTGAACAACGGTGAGAAATTAAATGGTCCTGTATGTCCAGATAGTCAAATGAGAGGTTTTAGAGATGCTCTGGGGTATAATGATCTAGTTGATTTGGGCTTTCAAGGTGCAAAGATGACATGGTGGAATTCAGAGACTCAACTGAGATTAGATAGGGCAGTTGGCACGGCTACCGGGACAGACATTTTCGGTTTTTCTAGGGTTAGGAATCTACCTCCTAGTGACTCAGGTCATTCTCCTATTCTATTTCAAGCAAGTAGCGTGCCTTTACCTAAAAGAAAGAGGAAGAATAATCTGATTGGGCTCTTTGATTCTGACGGAACTTGGAGAGATGATGATGACGGCATGGAGAAGGTGGTGACTGATTATTTTTCAAAGATGTTTACTGCTACTGCTCTTATTGTAGAGGCAGTGGAGAGAACTTTGGCAGCAATTCAACCTTGTGTTTACCAACGATATGAATCAACAGTTGTGTGCACTGTACACTGAGGAGGAAGTGAGAGTGGCTTTATTCCAAATGTATCCAACAAAATCCCTTGGTCCTAATGGAATGCCTCTGTTATTCTTCCAACATTACTGCGAGTCTATTGGAAGAGATGTTACTGAGGCTGTTCAAAACTTCTTGCATACAAGATCATTGTTGGAGCAAATTAATTTTACACATATATGTTTGATTCATAAAGTGACTCAGCCTGAGACAATGGGAGACATGAGACCTATTGCACTATGCAATGTGATTTATAAGCTCTACTTTAGGGTAATTGCAAATAGGTTGAAAGTTTTTTACCTGAGATTATATCACCTTTCCAGAGTGCCATTGTGCCTGGACTATTGATCACAGACAACATATAATAGCTAACGAAGTAGCTTACATTGTTCACAATAAAGAGAAGGGCAGCAAGGTTATATGGCTTTGAAACTGGACCTTAGTAAGGCCTATGATCTTATGGAATGGGTTTTCTTACATAAGGTAATGCTGAGATTTGGATTTGATCAGAATTGGATCGAAATTGTCATGTAGTGTGTGAGTTCTCTCAGATACTCTTTCTAGTCAGAGGTAAACCTAGAGGATTGGTGATTCCTTCTAGAGGATTGAGGCAGGGAGACCCTCTTTCACCATACCTCTTCTTGATAGGAGCAGAAGTTTTTTCTGCTTTATTGCAACACAAGCAACGTTTGGGACTACTGCCAGGGATTGGTACTTGTCGGAATGCTCCTTCTGCAAATCCACAGTCATCGATTACACACTTGGTAATGCCGTCTTATCATTCTTTCCCTTTCTCAGCCTTTTCGAGTTTATTTCTTTGAAACCTTCATCACTTGCTTGTTCGATTTCAGAGTAGCACCTCTTCTTGCTCTTCAATTTCAATTTCAATTTCAAATCCTGGTTCTGATCATCATGAAGTGGGTCAGGGTTTACAACAATACCAGAATCAGGGGAAGTAGAGCAAGAATAAGAAGCAGTACCTGTAATGGCAGAGACGCAACGTTTGAATTTGATGACGATCCTCTGCTTATGATTCTACTTTTGCATCCCTCTAGATCCAGATCTCTTCTTTTTGGGAAAACCAAGTGAGAATGCTGCTTCTGGTTTGTTCCTATTCATCATCAACTCCTTCAAAACCATCTGGGTCAGAAGCACTTGTTGCTCAGATGGGTCGATGGCCATGGCTTTCACATCATCAACCATTTTCAAGAAAGACCCACAAAGCCTGGTCTCATTTTTCCTCAAATCTTCAATCTTGATCACCATCTTCCTCCTCCTCTAACTCCTAAACCCTAATTCCTTTATTCGTCTTCTTTTCTTAGAGAAAAAATTGATCCCCAAAGATTGAATATTTAGCCAAGATTACAAGTGGGTATCGGAGATTGAACAAAAATCGGAATTGGGTATTCGCCAACAACTACAGAGACAAATTGATTTTAGGGTTAGGGTTTGCAAATTGCAAGGGGTAGAAGAAGATGGAGTAGAGTTTCTAATTGTACGCAATTTAGATTATTTATCCTAATCCTCGGCGGATTCACACGCTCAGCCTAACCGCGTTTTCCTACACTTCCTATGCTTAATTGCAACGGCTACATTTTTGAAAATAATTATTATCATTTTCCTTTTTTTTTAGAATGGTGAATAATTATTTTCTTAAAAATAAATAATGTCCACATGGAAAAGGAAGTAAACTTTATCTAATTTCTTGAGTGGTTTCATAATTAATATTAGAACAAAACACACCCGATATGGGAGTGAATAATTATTAACTAGCATGGGGAGGTTTTTTTTTTTTTTTTTTTTCAACTGCGTGCGGGGAGGTAGTTAAAAGTAGTGGGGAGTTTCTACTACTTTTATTTTAATTTTATAAATTGACTTATCCTTATTGATTATTTCTTATTCAAAGTTTTTTATTATATGAAAGGTAAATTGGTAAAAAAAAATCAGTTATGAAGAGCAAACTTTCTTCTCTTAATAATTGTATACATTAAATAGTTATGGAAAAACTTTTTTCAAAATAAGTGGGGAGTTAATACAGATAACGGGAAGTTTTGTCTTAGATGAATTGCACATAGTGGGTAAGTGGGAAGTTATCTGCAGATAAGTAAATTATTGTTTAGGGTAATTATGGAAAAGTCATATTAGAGTGTGAAATGATAAAAAAAGTGACCTAGTTTCCCACTTGATAAAAGATCCATAATGAATTGTTAGTAATATTAATTTAGTCCTTATGAATAATGAAGTGATGTTAAAAAAGGTCAGTGTTTAATTTTTTATTATTTCAATTCTGCCCTCAAATACATGTTTGGAGAGAGAATCTTCATATCTAATTCCTCCTCATCCTTCCCCTCTTTCCTCTCTGTTAATCTCATCGCATTATCTACTTCACTTTTGACTTTCCTCAGGTTGAACCAGAGGTCGGAGATAAAGTTCCTTCGAGAAAAAAATTCACGGTCTTTTGCTCTCTCACTCTCGAGATCTCAAACAATTTTGATCAGTTTCTTTGGCCGCGATCCTCCAAAACATTTCGCCATCAGCGAGAATGGAAGGACTCTAACGTCTCCGGCGACGATGCCTTCGCCGAGATCTGCAACAAGTACGACAGATACGTCGTTGACAAGTAGAAGGACTCTAACATTTTCGACGATGATGCCTTCACTTGTCTCTAATTTGCCGTCGAGTCTGACATTGAAGCTGCTCTTTAAGTTCAGTCTCTTTCTCAGTTTCTTTCATATTCAAACTGTGTGTTTCAGAGCGATGAATTCTCTTTAAGAGTTCAGAATTTCGAATCTCTTTGAAATTGACTAGAATTTTAGTTATGATTTAGTCATATTTTTCAAATTGAGACTAAATTTTGAGTAATTTTGATCTGCAGAAAGTAGGGCTTGCTTCAAAAGAGAAAAGCACAGCATCTGCAGTTGCTTTGAATGCCAAGATTCGCCGGACCAAGGCTCGATTGCTTAAAGAGGTTCCCAAGTTGAAGAGATTGGGTGTAAAGAAGGTTGGCCTCTGCTGTTTGAATCAATTCTATTATCGTGCTTCTTTGTAATTGTGCATTTCATAAAATTGTTAGAGAAATTGATGTTTAGTGTATTCTACTCATTGAAAATTGAAAGATGATTGCAGCTCGGATACGGTATTTTAGTACTCGAAGTAAATTGAAGTGGAAGAACATGTGTAGTTGAGTTGTCAATTTTACTGTTTAGTATAGAATTCCTGATTGCTTTGGTTAAAGCAATTGTGATAGGGATAGAGAAACAAGATGGGATGAATAAGGTGGGCATTGCATATATTTCCTTCCATTTTAAAGCAAGTTGAACTTCTTGAACTTGTTAGAATTGTGTTATTCAAAATTATCTGAGTTGTTATCAGTCAAGCTTTTGTTTGATGTTAAAACAAAACTGTTCTAGGGGCTGTATTATGCTAGAGCTGATTCTTCTGCCTCTTCTAATTTTACCTATTGTGCATGTGCAAGAAGAATTCTCAAGCTATTATGATGATTTCATCGATAAAATTGAAAACTTACATGTGAGTAAACCATTTTGATTACTCGAACGAAAACTCTAGGCTCACATGCCCATGAAGGTACTCCATTCTCTCTCAGTTTTGGCCCTGTCTGTAATTTTGTGTTCAAATTGTTCTAAAATTTTATCAGATCGTGACAGAATTATTATACTAGATCCTGGGTGGGTTAAAGACATGATCTTTGACTTTAACCCACATACAGTTTTATGTATTGCCTAGTATCACTTGTCTTTTAACTTTTAACTGCTGTAGTCCTCTTGAATATCTACCTATCACTTTCTGGGCTTATGTTATTCAATAGAGTTAATTAGATGGTGGTTGTCAGAGCGGAACATGCTTCCAGTTGTTTAGTGTATTCATGTTTTGTTCTTTGAATAGTTATTACACCATCATGATTGTCGAATGAGTTGGTTCAAAGGCTTGTTTACAAAAAAAGACAAAGCTGGAAGAAACCACAGTTTTGGTTGGAAAAAAAAAAGAAAAAAAAAAGGCCTATGTAGAATTGAATTGATTAACAACAAGCGCAATCAGTTTCCCCTCTTCCATATGCTTTTACATTTAGAACTAAAAATGATGCCTCTTGGAAACGATCTTGTAAATTGAAATGTAAAGGCCTTCTTCTATGGATTTTTGTATCATTCTTTACTTCCCACTCAGTTTTGAGCATTTCTATGTGCTGAGATTAAGATTGGTGTAGTCTAGTTGGAATGAAGTTGGAAGCAAGCATATTTATCAATTATGGTTTATTTGGAACAAGTGAAACGTACACGACTTATGCTGCTTTATGACTCCCGTAATGATGAAGGGATTAACAACTTTTTCCAAGAGGTTCATAAGCTTTTATATCAAGACTCTTCTTAATCCGACCTACTTGCCTGGTTCACGAATAACATCATCACATTTTGATACCAAAGTTCTGTAAGGCTCATCCATCCTGCATGGGGGACAACCTGTTGATTTTGTTTCAGAATGAGGTTGAAGTTTCCAAATATATGGTATTCAAAAGTGTTTTCCCGCATATTTGTCCTTAGTATTGACGTTATAAAGATCTATAGATCTCCATATTTAGGTGCTGGTGTATTACAAACCATTTAATTATTGAGTTCATACATATATCCCACGGATTGAAGATTATTTTGAGGTGGTACTGCATATATTTGTTATACACAATAACGTTATAAAAAATAAAATATAATATAAAAATATTGTGTTTGGCAGATAAAGCAGCCTTTTGATTTGATGCATTAACATCAAGTTTAAGATATATGATTTTTGTCTTTATGAACCAAAAACTGATCAGGATGGATTTTGTTTTTGTCAGTGACTTAGTCATTGACATGCAATATGACATGGTCAGTGACTTTGCAAGTAACTTGCCAATTTCAGTGAGATGGCCAGTGATTTGTCTACATGGCCAGTCACTTATCCAATGACATGCAATATGACATGGCAAGTGACATGCCAATTTCATTGACATGGTCAGTGACTTGATCAATATTGGACATAGCCAGTGGCAAGGTTAAACAATAACTTCGCCAGTGACAGAGCCAATGATATGACCTGTAACTTGGTTAGCCAGGAATTGACAGTGACATAGTCATGGACGTGTATAACAATGACATGGTAACTGACATACAACTTGACTAGTGACATGGTCAGTTACATGTCACTGACCGTGCAGCTTCAAATTCCTTATGTAGATGCTCGTAAATTGCCATTGTCAGAATTTCTGTTAAATCAATACAGTCCACTGGATGCATAATTATATATGTATATATAGATGTTGGTAATACAAGATAATTTATCAAAGCCATTGACTTCTTCCACTACTGCACAACATTATTCTCCTATTTCAATGAATGCATATCCTCTTGAAAATGATGCACATAACTTCTTAATAACCTTGAGGTCAAGAAGTACAACTTCCGACTTCCGAGGTATTCAATTTGAATTCTTTTTGCAGCCAGCATTTGTGTAATGCTAAGTAGTGACAGCTCCAAAAAAAATGACATTGATTGACTAATTGTAAATCATGCTAGAGTTACAGTACAGACTCATATTTCTTCCTTCACTTATGTTACAGTATTCAACAAAGTTTCCAACTGATGCCCATGAAAAGAAAACTCAAGCTTCAAAGCAATAAAGTGATATCATAATAACAAACCTAATTGATCATAATAACAGCATTTTCACACTTCATATCTCTACAAATCAAAGGACTAGTGCTCATCAATTACATACAACTAAACTGTCCTAGATTCCTATAAAATTTGCGGCGGTGTGTGTATATATATATATATATATATATTGAAATCACTAATCATGCTATGCATATGAACTATTATCAAGAAATTTATTCAACAATTCATCGAGAACCAAATGTCCTAAAATCTAAGAAAATCAAACCTAATCAATTTTTCATGATCAAACAACAAAATTCTTATAAAATTACATGAGGCCCTAAGCGAATTAAAGAGTATCAACGACAGCGATAAACGAGAAACTAGCAGTAATAGGATTAAAGTAGTAATACGGACTAAGATGAGAAAAAAAAAGGGTGGCCAGGTCAACCTTGACGAAGTTGGCATTCCAGTTCCTGAGGTCATCGTTGCCGGAGGAGGAGGAGAGGTCAACTAGAGGAGGAAAGTGGAACCAAGAGTGAGTCTTGCTAGGTAATTTCTGCCTCCTTCAGTTTTTGAGCCACAACCTGTAATCAAAATTAAATCAGATATAGAAAATCAAAGATACAATCAAAATGAGAGTATCATATCCTCAAAGTAGCATTACTACAAATGAGAAATAAACCACTGCACCTCCAAAATTGAAAAACAATTTGTAAATACAGGTGAAATGAGGAAGCTAAAAGATCAAATGTAAACCAAAAATGTTCACCACAGCTTTCACGTGCACAAAAATATTATAGAGTATAAAGTTCCAAAAACTTATTGGCTGCAAATAAACACTTACTCCATAGCTTTCCCTGTCTGTGTATCATTGTGGAAACTACTCCATTGTTAACTTTTAGGACAACTGTTGTCAAGTCAATATTCGCATGG